>VDFB02373365.1:159522046-159707742 GCA_007258455.2 Sequoia sempervirens
CATGAATTTTGGCTTGACATCTCTATGTGGCAAGCATAATTGACAAGCAAAAAAAATGAGTTTTTGCTTGATTTTGAAGAATTTGTTTAAGAGGCACTTAGGAATGGTGGAAACAGGTGTGGAGAACCTGTAGGAGTTTGAATTTGGGCTTTGGGGTGAAGCGAAGAGCCTAGATAGTCAAGACCTAGGTGTAGGTCTGTGAATTAGGCCTTTTGGAGCAATGGTAGAAAGGGCCATTGTGAGTGATGTTTTGACAGTCAAGAGGAAGGGTTTTGGAACCTTGTAGGGGTCAATCTTAGGGGTCTAAATCCATAGGTTTGGTGTATTAACAGTCTTCCTTGTGTATTTTATTCTAACTATCCTACCGGGCAAGGGTTGCAAGCCTTAAGAGAGAGTGAAGTCTAAGTCACCATAGTGATGGGTGTTTGTTGAAACCTAAATGCTAGAGGGTTGTTAAACCTTGTTTTGACTTAATGAGACATGATCCAAATGTTTTCAAGCTTTGTGAGTGGTCTGAGTTGTGAACCCTAGGTGTGTGGGGTTGATCTCTTAAAGAATATTGGAGTTTAGGACTCCTCATAAGAGTATTTGAGAGAAGCATTCAGTGGAGTGACTTTGCCATTTGTGATTGTGGGTTTTCCTTCCCTACCACTCTACATCATTTCTAAAGCTTATGCAGGCTATTTCCATGGTGTTTGTGGTGGTGGCAGGAGTATTTAAGGTTTGTAAGTACCTTATGCAATAAACCCTCATTTGTAGGGCTTGATTTGTGCATAGAATAAGCTTAGTCAATAAACATGATATGAGTAATGTCTTAGAAGTCAGATGAAGTGATTGAGGTGTAAATGGTTGATTGTAGTATCTTGCTATTGAGGAACTAGTTGGTAAAAGTGAAAATTTGGTGAGTTTTTTAAGGAATTGAAAGATTCAGAGCTCTTTATCAAGTTTTTGCTTTGAATTCAGATAAATTGATGATGACAAAGGTGTGTTAGGATTTGATGGATATAGGTTGTAACATGAAAGATTGGTTTTTGGTTATTTTTCCTAGGTAAAGAAAATTGAGTGGAAGGGTGCCTTGGTGAATGATGAAAGAGTGGATTGTTAAGTGACTCTAATTAGGTTTCTTGTGCACAGATCAGTCATTTTTGCTGATAAATAAGATGTTTGAAGCTTGAGGATGATAAGAAGTATTGAAATGAGTTGGCTTGTTGTTGCCTTGTGGTTTGCAAATGAAACAATGTGATTTTTGATGAAAAGAGAAATAAATTTTAGTTGCTTATTCAATTTGATCTTCTCTTGATTCAATTGGGTCAAATGTTGGTGCAGGAGCACCTAGGTCATCAAATACTTTTCAATTTTGCATAAGGGATGAGTGTTCAAATTTGTATTGAGTCAATCACAAAAGGTCATGGAAAAATGATGTAAATCATGTTCAAGGTCATATGAGGTCTTATTTGAATGTATTTAACGTTATGGGTAAGTTCTAGGTGGTCAAAGTGGGAAAATGCAAACAATGCAATAATGTAATATTGTTAAAAGTTGTTAAATTGACAAAAACAAGGAAATCAGGCATATTAAGGGTTAAAAGGGGTAGTTTCAACCGATGGAAAGATAGTTATGGAAAAGGAAATATCTTTAAAAGGCATGTAAAGGAGAGAAAAAGCAGAAGTTTCTGTTCTTGTAATTAGATTTTGAAATAAAAATTCCCTGTTTCTGAGTTTGCAACATTACTCTCGATTGTTTTGTTTTCTTGTGTTGGTAATTTAGGAACACCCAAAGTTAAATCATAGTTTGAATACATGTAAAGAGGAGTTAGTTTCCAATTTCAAGAGTTGGACTTGGTTAGTTTTAGGAAACAAAAGAATAAGAGGCAGTTTTCAGTGCCCGACAAAGTCCTTTTAGAAGCAAGTTTGAGAGTCCAATAGGGTTTTTCTTCACTACTCCACCAATGTAGGTCAAGTAAATTGGTGGAGTAGGTTAATGTTAGGATTTTTTGCATTTTTTTATGATTGCAAGTGCAGGGAAAAGCAAGAATACCATGGTGGAGTTGCTGCTACACTAGAAAATAGAGGATTTTCCTACACAAAGTGATGCTACAGTCATGGGTCATGAATAAATAAAGCTTGCAGAGGCTTGGAAATGATGTAGAAGGTCTTGGAAGACATAACCAATCATGTTCTAGGTGGTGGCCAAAGAAATAGAGGTTTGCAAGAGTATTTTCACAAAACCCTCCTTGATTTGTGCTTTTACACCCTATAAACAAGGGTTTATTGGATCAGAACATTTTCATGGTTTTCAATCCCTATAAATGGTGAAATCTTGAGTTATAAGACATGATTGAAGACTTTTTTGAGGTTTTGAGTGATTTGGAATGGTTTTGAAGGGGTCTCCTTTGTAAAACCGGGCTAATCTACTAGCCTTTCTTCAGAGGACAGTTTGAAATCTAATGATTTTCTTTATGTCAAACGTCTAAGAACTTTGATATGTTGTGATGTGCTAGAAAGTGTTTCTAAATGTGCATTGAGTTTTTTAATAAGCTTTGAGATAGGAATGTAACTACCCAATTCAATGGTTGGTAGACCTACTAGAGGAATATGATATTGTCTAATCAAAACAAAGATGTTTGTTTAAACAGTGGAAAGGATGATATTGAGTGCTTGGTTACTATCAAACTAATGATATGATTGATGTTACTAAATTTGGTTAAGGTGTATAAGACATGTTTGGTGACTTTGATGGTTGGATGGGTGAGTATTATGAAGCCTTTTAAGCAAGTTGGTGATTAACCACAAGATGATAATCAAGATTCTATTGTAGAAGGAGTTTGTAACCTGTAAATAGACTACTACAGTCAAAATATGGTGAGTACAGTGCTTGATAATGGACTGATAACAGTGAGGTATGGTTTAGTTGATTTGTTGCCTTGGTGAATGAATGAAAGGATGAATTGTTCAAGTGTCAATAATCAGGTTTATGTTATTTTTATGGTGGTTGAGAATGATGTGAATCTAATTGATTAAGTCAAAGTTTTCTTTAATATGGTTTTTGCTTTGAATGATTCAATTGGAATACTAATTAGTGGAATGATGAATGATGGCCTATGGAATGGCTAAGAGAATTTGAGCGGATTTTGGTTGAATGAAAAGTAGATTTCTGATGAAATTATATTTGATCTTCTCCCGATTCTATTTGGGATTGAAATCCCTTGAAGAAATGATGTTGATGGTGTTTTTTGGATACTCTGCATCAGATGTACCCTGATGATTGAATGTTTTGATATGATGCTCTGCATCACTAACTGTCTTGTCTATGCTATTGCTTACTATTATGGTTTCATAGATTTTTTCCAAGCATCCATAGTTTGTCGTGTTGGTGCACCTTTGCAAGCACATGCCTCCATGTGAAGTAATTGCATCGTGCTACTTATGTTGACTTTCTAAACAACTATATTGTACAGTTGAAATTTTGTCATCTATCAACATCTAGTTATTAGTTATGGAATTTGAAGTAATGCTTTGAGTTTGAATGATGTGTAATGCAATGTAACCAACAATATGAATATAAACTACACAAATCTATTAAGTAGAATTCATTAGTTAAGTTCTCTTTATTCTATTACCTTCGTGTATGTTTGAGTAAATCCATTGGCACTAGGAGGTTTTTGCTTGAAACCGCCAATATTAGCCTGCTCAACATCCAAAATCACATGTATTAAAATACCATTCATAAAACAATGCTATTAACATGTAATAAATGTATAATTTTTTACTAGTTACATACCCCACTAATAGGTGTACTGCAGAAATAAGTAGGTGGAGGATTGGTGTATCCAGTCTCAACACTATGACCCTGCAATTTTATTAAAATAATAAAACTAAATTAGTTAATCTTGCATTTCAGAATCAAAATTTAATAAATTAAATTCAATGAACATGTTGAATTTTACCTGACTATCAATGCCATATGCATGATGCAAAATGTCATCCATCCTCTCCATCCCCATAGCAGCATACAGATCCTGTGTAGCAACATACGGATCTTGTGTAGCAGCATACGGATCCTGCGTAGCAGCCTCCTGAGTGCTAGTGGGGTCATATGAACAAGTCGCCCCGCAAGATTGACACACATGGGTTCAAAGGCCAGCACCCAAAGACTCCCCTGGATGACATTGTACAATAGGGCTAGTATGATGGATGACACTCTGGTTCAAAGTGTTGATCGCCTGCAATGTCTCTACGTCGACACTCTCCTTTGCAACGGTAGGCATAACAATGTGCTCACGAGCCGGCCTAGCGAGAGGTCGTCTCCCTTGCCACGTAGGATCTGACTGTGCACCGGGCCTACCCTGAGCCGACCCCCCACCTCTCCCCTAGAACTCCCTCATATCAAAATAATTTAGGATTTGGTTCAATACGAACTCACTGTATAGTTTCCTAAGAAAATATTAGGGGACTTCACAATTGTTGCACGATGGGTAATCAAAGACCAAGTACCACCTATCATAAAAAAGGTTCCTAATCTCTTGGTGGTGGCACCAATGAACAAAAACCTCTTCGCATTGAGGCTAAGATTTTGATTTGTTCTAGGGTTAGTGAATAAAGAACACAAATCACCTTTAGTAATTTTTAAATCTTTTACTTGTTTAAATATGATAGTTTATCTGCATAATGTGCCCTAGCTTCCTGCCTCCTATCTTGCCATCCCGTTATTTGTTGGGTTATTGAATCTACATTTTTTAACATCTCTTTCATTGAATTTTCTAGTGTCATTCTTTTTGCGGTTGAAGCATTTGGATCACTCAACCTACTGATAAGATCCTCAATTTGTTTTTTGTTGTTCTCAATCTCACTCCTCAAATTTTGTTGAGTTCCAGGAGGGTGTTGAGTGATTGGTGGGGGAGGTTGATTTTGTTGAGGAGGATTTTCCTGTTCTTCTTGTTGAGGATTTTGAGGATTTGCAGGATTATTTGCATCTCCTACAAATTTTAAAAAAACAATCAAATCTAACCTAAAACAAACAAAATCAACTTGAAACTAAGAATTTCAAAACAAATACCAAACAATACTTACCTCTTGCACCTCTTCGTCGTCGTGGCACCATCTTTGTAAAGGAAAAACAACTATTGTTGATGAATTTTGTAGAATTCCTCCTCCTAGAATGCGAGCGCAAAAATGAGGGTTTTTGGCCGCGGGCAGAGCAGAAAAACAGACAAGAGAAAATGAATAGCTTTCACTTTTTTTTTTCTTTTAAAATGACATAACTCGAGCGCGTTATAACGCGCTCGCGTTATGTCATTTTCAAATTTTTTTTGGAGTTGGCCACAAAAGTGTAACCCAACTTCATGCGCCCGCCCAACCTACAAATTTTATTTAGCTTTACTACTACCAAATTAAAATGAAACTATATGATGTTTGTCATAATCATAGTGTTCATAATTAAAGTAAAAAATTTAACAAATAAATGATTGGAACGATCTTCTTATTAATCATGGTTTTGAGACCCTTCTCACTAATATTACCCATCTTGTGGTAACACAATTTAATTGAAATAGAGTTTTCAATTATATTCATAACATAAATTAGATACTTCTAACCTAAACATGGTACCACACCAAGTTCCCCTATCCAATGCTAATTTTTCTCTACTCATTCAACAATCATTAGATTCTCAAAAGTAGCATGCACCCTTGAATCATTCACTTTAGATACAAAATTCAAGTAACTAGTTAAAACATAGATATGCAATACATTTGTGAGAGGTTTAATACTTCCACCATTAAGAACTAATTTTATCTCTCGTTGGTCCTTAATATTCCATCTACTATTGTTCTTGAGGAAAAAATTTCCCATCATCCTAAGTTGTATATGCTAAGAACCATTCCTTGTGAGGAGAACTGTGGTAGGATGCATATGAATCTATCAATCAAAGGCCATTGTATTTAATTCATGTTAGTATAAATAATGAAAGGATCAGTAATTTCATCAATATAGGATTTTTCCATAGAGGAATCATCATTATTATTTTTATTGCTATGGAATTCCTTTTTTAAATGCCCTTATTTTTCTTAGTTTTGACACCTCAATCTACATTGCGTTTTTCACCTTATTTTTTACTTAGATATGTTCTTAGACTATCTTTATCTCTTTTCTTCTTGTCCTCACCTCTCTCTATAGATCTCCCCACAAATATGCAATGCATCCTTAGACTCATTCACACTCTTTCTCCTCATCTACTCTATAAGCAAAGTGACAAGAAGGGCATCCAACTTTGAATCATTTGAAAAGTAACTATTTGTTGTAAGGATTAAATTCTCCTAAGATTCAAGTAATAACATAACAAAAAAATATAATTACTCTCTTCTCTCTTTACATGAATTGATTGCAACTAAATTAGGGTTAGATTAAATATTTTAAATGTTCTATAACTAAGTTCCCATCATTTATTTTAACAAGATGTATTTTTATTTTCATGAATAACTTATTAATGAGACTCTTTATTTGGTAAATCTCTCATATTCTATTCCATAACTCATAAGTAATAGTCTCACTAAAAACACTTAATAAAATAAAATATCATTCTTCATCTAATATGTTTTTTGGTTTGTTCTTACTCTTTATGGTAATCTATTGATCCATTTTTTTTAGGAGATAATCTATCTTTAACTTCCAAAGCTCAAAACTTGTGCCATTGAAATTTTTAATTTTTAATTTAGATGAGCTAGTCACGGTCTCACTTAGAACTAGAAAATGCAAGAAAACGCAACACACTCATAGTGCAACAAAAAACTCAACCACACTCCATAAAAGACATTCCTCTCTCTAATTAAGCTAATTGTGGCTCTATTATGAAATATAAAAAATATTATGTAAAATTAAACAATGATATATATTAAACTTTAATGCTACAAATTATTTAACAATAAGAGAACATAATAAAAATTGAAACAACCATAAAGAAAATGTAAACCATAGCAAGTAAATATACATGAAGAAATCCTTGTGGGAAAATCTCTCACACCCAAAGAGGTCCAAGTTTTTATTAGTTATTTAAAAGAGAGTTACATCAATACAACTTTTCTCTCTAAATCTAGGCAACACTTTGTTACTTATATAACCTATAAAACCCTTTATGAATCCTCTAACTCCAAGCACCTATTTATAGAGGAATACAAATTAGAATCTATCACATGGTTTTGAAAAACCATCAAAAAAATCAAAAGACGTATGGTGCCTAAATGCTCAATGCACAAAACACATTGCCCTCTTTGGTTTTTGGTGTCCCAAGCTATATTTCCTTACATGTTGGCATATGTCATAAACAAGAATATTTGACCACCCAAACTTGGCCATCTTGATTTATCTTCATTCCCCTATGCGTCATATGCTTTGTGAGAGTGTCCCAACTCTATCATAAGATTGATTTAGAATTATCATCTTTTGATTTGTGTTCATTCCCATTAGATGTTTTGTGAGAGTGTCCAACTCTATCATAAGATTGATCAAGATTCTAATAGAATTATCATATTTCTCATAGTACAACTTATTCAAGAATACTCCAAAATAACCAAATTATATAATATAAAACCCATACAAAAAACATAAAACTTGAGGGGGGAAAGAAGTAGATACTTATCTCCACATTTATAACTAGCTTCCAATTATTAGTTTATTGAGAAGTGGCCAAAGCCTCCAACAAGGAACCTGTTCCTTCCATTTGGAAGGCATTACATTATTATTAGTTGAGGTAGAGTACACGAGTACTGGATACAATGTAAGGGCATTTCCTATTCCCAGGGAGTTGATTATGACGGCTTCATCAGCGTAATCTTAGCCAGCTTCTGCAGGTATTATAAATAGGTGTCAATCATGTCTTCATAAATAATAATTGACGCCTGCAATATCTACTTCATTCAGAGAGAAATTGGCCACGATGGCTCAGCTCCCACCACAGTTACGAATAAGTGTACCCTCAAACTTAACATTCATGTACCTTCTGTTTTGTCATCTCAATCGTCATTTCACAAAATGAATCTATCAATGTCAACTTGTGATTGTTTTATAAATTTCCCTCTATTCAGATCCTACGCAGTACAAAGAAACTTTTAATTACCCTGCGCATGTATTCCTCAGAGTTTTAAATGAGAGACCACAGAGACCACCCATATAGCCAATTGATCCATCTCATCTACTCCATTCGGGTTCCTCTTCGCGACAGCACAGAACGATCACGCATGGTATAGATGTAGGTATGATGATCATAGATATATATTTTTTTGGGCATAGATTATTTTATATGGAGCTTGCTTTTTGTCATAAGAAATCCGTCTTCAACATAAAAGTGCATATCTTAAATTTTTTAATTTTTGTTTGTGTTATTTTCATGTGATCAATTTTAATACATACAAGTTTAATAAAAAAAAATAAATAGTTCTTTTGGTACATGCATTAATTTAAGGTCAGTCCCAACACTATGATATACTTCATTCTTTGTATAGAGCGCCCTTGTCTAATTATCTAGCACATTTCTCCGTTGAATACATAATTACATTTTTGTATTTATCCTTTAGACAAAATCGCAAGATATCATCCACCTTTTTGAAATTTAAATTTTCATCACCTAACAACCAATAATCTCAAACACGATCATTATCTATTGACATGCACACCAAATTTTTTAAAAGTTGTGTTTAGGTTTTGTATTTGAATGAGTCACCCCTAGGTCATTCTATCACAAACATTAAATCATCAGTTGCATAAAGAGGACAATATATTTGAACATTTGTATATGACATTTTGTAGGTTTGAAGAAACCTCCTTTAGCTACATCAACACTCAACATCAAACTCAACAATCACTTTTACATTCTATCATTAACTCAATCTTAGGGCTTGACAAACTACAAGAGAGAAGTTAGCAATATTCCATAGCCTAGCTTAAAAAGCTCCTTGGTGTTCTTTAAAACCACCATTATTTCCCTACTCTAGATAGTGACATATGAATCTTCTTTGTAGGTATTGAGGGCCTTTCTTCATGCTAGACAAGATCATAGTTTTTTAGGATATACTTATAAGTTTAAGATAGGATCATAAATTATAAAGACCACACTTTCTTATGCCATTTTGTCTCAAACGCTCAACCATTTTGAGTTTACTTGTCTCCACTATTTGATCCATAATCAAGCATCAAATGCCAAATATCACTCCCTTATAACAACATACAATCAAGTAAAGTTCATATCACAAGTTATGTATTTAACCTTATCTGAACCATTTTAATTCAACACATATTTATTTATTATCTCAACTAACTTATATCAGTTGTATTATTAGACCCCTCTTATTATCTAATGTTTCATTTAAATTTAAATTATTAAAGTGTGTTTTAACCCCTATATTTTCATTAACTAGACATTTCCTCACCCTTATGGTTTGTCTTTAGTATTTATCCTTCTGTTTTTGCTCATATCATATTGATATTTATTATTGTAATGAGTTTAATTTTAGATCTAGATAACCAATTGTTCTTATTTCTTATGACTAAGGTTTGATCCTAGGTTGTGTGTTATATTTCATTCCTAATTCCTCTAATTGATCTAGGATTTATATTTTCTCATTATTTTTTATTTTCTAATTTTGATTGACATTCCTATTTTCAATCATAAAAAACCCTATTAGTGCATTTATTCCTTAACCATATTGGTTGTGTGCTTCATCATGCCAAATAATAGTCATGGGCACCTTATCCTTCCTCCTAAACAAACTCACTACCTTTGCCACAATACTTTATGATAATGATACCTTTTTATTAGCATATGATAGTGATTTAGATTTAAGTGCATCCTCTATCACATAACTATCTCTAAGGATGATGGTACTACACCCAATTTGACTACATATGATGTTACTTTTCTTAATGATGATTTATTTATTTAGGAGACTAGTGAAACTTACTTGAGTGATGAGAATCCTTATTCCTCTCCTTCACAAGATGATTTTCATGACTCAATAAATTATAAGATGGATTGACTCATGTTATATCCACTCTTTATGAAGACCTTGTGATTGATAGTTTTAATGATAATGAAGATGTATATTTACATTCCAATTGTCATTTCTAATTTATTATATTATAAGAATATGCAATTCATAATTTCTCATGTTGTGAAATTTACTAAGTTTAAGTAGTACTTCATAATTTCAATCTTCTAAACTCAAACAACAATCTCAAGATTTATTTTCTTAAACCACATAATATAGTTATTGAATGGGTTCATAATTATTGATGTAATGTATCATGAAAGCTAGTGATAAACATAAATAGAGGAAAAGTGTTTAAAATTCCATTCATACAAGACCAGTATTTATAAATTTTAGACAATTTTACAATAAATAGATTTTTTTTGTTCATTAAAGTAATGCCAAAGATAATTATAGTTTACTAGAGAACTATTAGCTAAAAATGAATAAAATACATGAAAATATGATTTAAATTTCTAAGATTATAATATTGTTGAATCTATGTCCTATTATAGTTATGTGCACAAGGGTAAGTGCAAGATAATAGGTCTACTTTAAGTGGAATTGTTAGGATTGAAAAAATCCCAACAGGAATGGGTACCCATTTCATAGAAAATGGGTACTTATTTAGGAATGGGATCCTGAACCTAAACACATACCCATTGTGAATGAGTATCCATTATGATTTAAGATCTCATGCCTAAACGAGCTCTAGTTATAAATGTGTCATTTTAGAATGGGTATTTGTTCACAAATCTATTAATTTTTTAAAGATCCTATGAGCTCATTTTCATTTGCATTCACATGGTGATTGCAAATTTGGTGGGAACTTTGAAATGGGTACCCATGCCTATGATCCCCACCCACTATCTATTTCTACCTTCTCCCTCCATAACATTATTTCCTTCCTCTCTAGGTAGTTATTATGGTTTTTTATGTATATTTTTTATCCATTTATACGGTTTAGGGTTTGAATTTTTATTATAATTTTTATATAAATATGAGTTTACATTTAAAAAATTTATTTGAAATTAAATAGTATTTTTTTAATCATAAACAGTGGGTTACACATACAAAATTTAAATATACAAAGCAAGTTTAGATTTCTTTAGATGACTTCATAGACCTATATAGTATCCTTTGAAACATCTTAGTTTGGAATCAAGATATTTAGATTATGGAGACATCTCAACACTTCACCTTCTCTAGAATCAACATAGCCTAGATCCCTAAACCTCTTAGGATTATATAATAGTTTAGCCATGTTCTCAGACTACATTTGATGCTATATATTATTTTATGATTAGTTGACAAGCATAGAGAAATTGTAAGAGCTTGTGAATAATTTCTCAAACATTCTTTTCATCATGACATAGTGAATGTATTGGTTTTTCTATGGATGATTTAAAAACTCCCTCTTTCATGTTGTGGTAAACTAGTTTTTAATTTGGCATGTATGCAATCAATCTAGTGTGTGTGTATGAGTGTATAGTCTAGTCTCTTGTCCTTGACATTGCATTGTCAAAGAACATTAGGATTCTACATGTGCATTTTTATTATTATTTAAATTTGGATATCTATCACCCAATTAGGATCAAGATACTAGTCATCGTATTATATTATCCCCATAATTAAGATAATAATGAAGCATAAAATTAATTAAATTATTTTTAGTGTGAGTTATCCTAGGGTAATCCCACAATAGTGGGTTACACTTTTTGGCCAAACTTAACATTGAAGTGAACATTTTGAACTAAATCTTCACTTTCAGACACCTATAGTTGTTAAATCACGAGGAAATTGAAGATTATGCAAACTAGTGATTTGTGACATTTTTCTGTAGATTCTAAATATATATTTTTAAATTTTTTGGAATCAAATTGTATTTCTTTTTTCATCTCCTTCGATAACTAGTTTTTAACTATAAACACCATTTTTAAAGAGTGATGTGTACTATAAACCACATAACTTTTTTACTATGAAGGATTAAATTCTATTTTTTTCAAATTTAGATTTGTAACTACAATTTCTAAAGGATGCATTTGGTTTCATAATGTTTTGTTGAATATTTTTTTAGTTAAGTTTTGAGCTCAAACCAATTACAATTTAGACATGGGTGTACTATAAAGAGCATAACTTTTTTTATAAGTATCATAATTCTTTTTTTTTGTTGTTGGAATAAGGACATCAATACCTAGAGGACATGTATAATTTAGATTTTTTTTCTCTATTTTCCTATTTTTTCGTATGTGTGAAACAAAAACCTTGATGTTCATTGAAAAACCTACATTCACAAGAAATAAAAATAATAATAATAATCAAATTAAATAAATGTAAAATTATACTTTTTTGGGAAGATTATAATAAGGACTACATACTTACAAAACATAAACTTTAAATTAATTCATTGATCCCCCAAAAGGTAAATCAAAAGTGGTTTTTTATTAGCATTTTGATATGTGTAGAGGAGACTCCATTATAGGTATGGTCTAGTGGGGTTCTATCTAGCAGGGTTTGATCTAAGGGGTTTTGATCAAACCCTATTCAATTAAAGTCCTATAAATTATGGAACCTTTCAAGGCTTAAATCATTATATTTTCAAAAAATATGTGATTTCAACATAAATCAGGATGTCCTAGATAGTGTAACCCATTATTGTGGCAGCACCCCCTACCAATTATGTAAGCTTATTGTTATGAATAAAAACCTTATATTATGATAGATTAATCTAAAGTTATGTATTTAGAGGGAACATTGCTATGAAACCTATCATTATTTATCATGTTAATTTTAAAATTATATGCATAAATTTCATGATATTACTTAGTAATACATTTTCCTCATGTATGATTTGCTCACCTGATTAAATAAGGTTGCTTGTCTTGGTATTAGTGAACTAACATGTTCAAGCTACTAATTGAATTTTGAGTTCTTTATTCAATATCTAGTTTACATCCAATAACAATTATATTTTATTATTTCTTTTTAATTATCATATAATTTATCTCTATTATATAAATTGGCCCATTATTGTTAACTATTTGACCATAAGTGTTATTCCATCACCCTATTATTTCTTTCCCAAGGCTTATATCTTAGCCTACCCTTTAGAATTTATGAATTTCCAATTTTGAGAGCCAACAAATGGTGTAGCTATCAAAGAAAATCTATATTTTTTCTTCATTTTATTGTGCCTAAGTTCATACTAACATCAACATGGACTATAGTATATTTGATCACTAAAAGGATCATATTATTTTCTTTTATGAAAACTAGTGGCTCTACCTTACTAAATCTAGTTGAAGAACTAATTAAAAAATAGAATATGATGGATAAAAGTTACTTGTGAAACACATAAGACATGGGATATTTAGGTGTACCTAGAACAAGACAAGCAACAACTTGGAAGGCTAATGAAATAGGAAAATCACCCCAAAGTTGCTCTTATGAACATAAATTTGGTACATCAAAAGGAATAATTATAGGAATATATTTAAAGGATCAATATAATTCAAATTACTAGGCCAATAATATTATTAAGAATAATAGAAGGTCTCTACATTCTACTTATGAAATCCAAGAATAAATACTTAGAGGATAAATAAATAGGACAGAGATTAATAATAAACAAATGGAAATTTTAAATGTACATAATTATAATGAAAGTTATCCTCATGGTATTCCATGACCCACTTCCTCTACTCTTGCACATTAATAATTTGAGTGTGAAACCTTGTTTAGTGATGAAATAGGACCTAATAAGGCTAATTCAAATGATCTTGATATAAACATTGATCAAGGACTAGCTTTCCTTGAAGAAATTAAAGTTTGACATAATGAAATTTAAGCACAAATAACTCAACAAGATCAACCTACTCAATAGTCCATCTCAAGTCAAGGAAAACATATTGTTAATCAAACCTTGAACTAACAAATTCAAGGATATTATCCTATCCATTCAAACAATATGAGAGCATAGTATAGAATAAATACACAAAGAGCTAAGCTTGTTAGATGACCTATGAAATTAGAGATATGTAGACAATAAGGCTTTTATGACATCCTAAATTAACCTAATCTAATTCCCAGTAAAGAGAATAGATTCTTAAGTTCCATTATAAAAACATAGTGACTATTAATGAACATCTAAAGAATTTCATGAATATCAATGGTGCTTATGAATTCAACGATGGCTATTAAATATTGAAGGTTTTTTTGTATCTTACTAGAGGATAGTGTAAGATATTTGTAATCACTATTAATATACTTTGATATTGATTCATGGAAAGAGTTCATGAGAGTATTTTGATTGTTTCATTGGAAAAAATCCATCCATAAGTTAATATTTGATAAGATTACAATAATAAGAGTGTCAATAAACCTCATGGACATCAACAATAGATTCATTTAATTTTACAAAAAAGAGCCACCTTAGCTAAGAATATGGGAATAAATGTGCTTTGTGTTTTCTTATTGATACTATTATGCAAGGATAGGGTATTACCTTAGAGATAAGGAATATCAAAATTTAAGGGTATTACCTTAGTATATTTCTATATCTTTCCCCACTAATAAATTCCATAAACAGTAGTCATTGTATAATTTTCTTGGATCTAATGAAGTGAAATAGTTGACTCATCATTATTTATATATCATCTAGTAACTAGTTATTATTCTAATAAATATGGGCATGTGCATGATCATGATGTCCAAAATATGCCTCTAAGTGGCAATGAAAATACAAAAAATAGACTTAAGCAACTTCACATAAAAAATTTAATAGGTTATTAACAAAATTTGGAAGGTAGAATCCTCACCCTTGAGGATCAAATGGAGAAAATTTGGGCTACTGTGATTAGGGGTGGGAGGTACCTAAATCTGTTGTTAAACTTGATTATGTTGGTGTGACTTCTCCAATGGTTAGTGCCAAGAAGTGTAAGGAAACATTCATGAGAGAAGCGTTGAATGAGGTCCTCTAGAACCTGGTGCTAGAACTAGAAACAAGACTAAAGCTTAGGTTGGGGCTTCTGGTAAATAAATGCCTGATGATTTGGATGACACTCAGAAGGCTATAGTGAGTGACGCGGAGGCGGCGGATATTCTAAAAAACATGTAGTGCTGCTAATTGGGGTCCTCCTTTTTGGCCAACTTTTCTTACTTTCCTATCTTTCAACTGCTTGGGGTAATATTTGGTGTAGTTTGTAGGCTACTAGTAGAAAAAAGTAATTTTATTTGGTGAAAATTTGACATTTCAGGTTTGGACCCATTCGACCCTTTATTTGATTAAAATATGCCTTAATTGGTCACTTGCAAAGGTGTTGTGAAGTGTTGTAACACACTTTCACACTTTTATAGGATTTATTTACTTAATTAAGCTTAATGCGCCCCTTCTTAATAAAATGTATTTAAAATTGTACCTTATTTAGGTGTTGTAAAGTGTTGTAAAACACTTTCTTTATCTAGGGTGGTCTTAATTAATTGTGGGTAATTGGAGATAATTAACCCCCTTAATTCAAATTTAAACCTTATTTATGACACCTCCTGAAGATCTATCCTAACACCCATGATTTAAATTATAATATTTAATTGGGAGAAAATTAGGTCCTGGAAAGTGGTGTTAGGACCCATTCACCCTAGAAGCGAATGGGTCCTCCCTTAATAGGAACCCCCTTTGTCAGTTGATTCTAAATGAATTTTTAATTCTTTTCCATCCCCTGGGGTTAGGTCTTGGAAAAGTTTTCGCCCTAGGTGGTGATTCCTCCCTGAGGATCTAGTTTTAATAAGGTTTACTTCAAGATCTAATTTAATTTTGGGGTTAATCTCTTAATTTAGTAATAAGGGGTTAATTCACATTGTATCTTCTAGCACTTTTATGAGACATCCTAGAAACTTCAAGAGAGCACTATAGAGAATTTCAAGAGCATTTTTAAGGTATTTCAAGGCAGATTTCAAGAGTCTATTGCAGCAATTAAAGATCATTTCATCATGACATGGGTTTGATGCATTCATGCATGTTGTTGAGCTAAAAAAGTGGATGTAGCATTGAAGATCTACTTGCAAGAATTGTTCACATCATATTCAAGGATCCAAGATCTACATTCTTCATGGCCACTACATGTTAGTGTGTGAACCCCAATCTAGATACCTGCAAAACAAAGAGAATAAACACCTCAAGTTAGATATTGCAAGCATAAACAAGGATTCCCCATGAAATATATTTACAACTTCAAACTAGGAAAGAAAATAACAAAGAACACAATGAAAATGACAAAAACAAGATAAAATCCTAATTAGATGTGCAAACTCATGATCCCATGGGGGAATTGGTGCCAATTTGATCTGAAAATTGGCCCTTTCCCAATTCCTAAGATTGCAACCTTGATTGTGTTGATGATATTGATCCACTTTGTTGATGAAAGATGAGAACTCCAAGCCAAATCTGCAAAAATCCTAGCTATGACTCAATGATAATGGATGAAAGTGGCTAAATATTTTAGCATAATAACTTTGCATGGATTGTGGATGATGAAATGAGGATATGAGCTCTTTATTTATAGAATTCCAAGATGGATGAATGTCCAAATTTGAGCAATGTGGGACTAACATTCATCCAATGATATGATGCCACTTGTCAAGCTATGAATGGATGAAGGATGTGCAAGATTTGGGGTTTGTGCCAATAAATGCATAATTTTGAATTTCAAATTTGTTGAAATGACATGCAAGAGGGAAGGGAAAATGCAATAAATGCCACTTGGCTCAAGGAAAAGGACATGTAAGATGAATTTATTGCCTTGTTGGATGTACATGTTGACTTGGAATTTTTGAATTCAAATTGAGAGAATATTCCAAAAGATGCCTTGTGAGGAAAATAGAGATTTAATAAATGAATTAAATCTATTTTCATGTGCAACTTGCATTATCTAGAGGAAGTGACATAAGATGAGATTAAATTAATCAAGGATTAATTAATTTAATGAGAGAGGTTAGATGATGTGACCTATTTGACTCAGATTTTGGATTTATTTAAATCAAATAAGAGAGGAATATGACAAGAGATTAATTAAATAAGGATTTTGATTTATTTAATTAAAAGAGATAGACTTTAGAGATTTAATCAAATAAAATTAATTATTTAATTAAGTAGGGATAATTAGATCAGATGGATTGATTTAATTAACAAAGAGATGACTTGATTAGATAAAATGATTTATTTAATTAAGAGAGGAATATTGATGAATTTAATCAGATAGGGGGATTTGATTAAATGGTTAGACCGAGGGATGATTTAGGAAGAAACGATGTTAGTAAGTCAGGATCAAATGCACGATGTCAATCAGTATATTTTATGTGTCTACAGTTAGATTGTAGATTTGTTTCACAAGACATCATCTAAGGTGATATCAATTGCATTATTTCATGTTTCAATGTTCAATTCCTTTATTTTATCATTTGGTTTAATTACCTACAGGGGTTTGACTGTGGAAAACCCCCATTCACTAAAAAAAAAGGTTTTTCTTCCCTTAAATGTGTGATTGCAGATTTACAAGTTGAAGATCAAGTGGAGAAAGTTTGGAGAAAAATTGTCAAAGTTGTTAAAGTTGCAAAAGTTGTCATCCAAAGTGCAAAATCAAATATTTGAAGGTACAAAATTATCTACAAACTTCTAGAAGCTGATAATATGGATTTTAAGAGTGTAGACATTAGGGAACATGACCCTGATCTCAGTTTCAGAAACCCTAAAAGGGACCCATTCGCCACTAAAGGAAAATGAGTCCTATGTAGCCTAGTAACAACAATAGATGATTTATGACTTATTTTAAAAGATGATTTATTAATTAAAAGGTGGAAAATTGGATCTCTCCCACGTTTGGGGTTTATGTACCTACAAGGGGAAATTTTCACTAACTTTCACTCAAGAACAAACCCTTGAGATCTCAATGCAAAAGAGAAAGAAATCTTGCAAGAGGGTTGTCCTAGGGGCTGAATGATCTAATGAGGGGTTCGACACCTAGTTTAGAATTGGAAAAGATAATGAAATGTAAGATGTAAAAAAAAACCCTAATTGAATGCAAACTAGCACTAAATGACCTAGAAAGATGAATGAAATACAACACAAAACTGTAAAATAGAAAGTGTGCACCTGGGAATCTGGGGAAGACAGAATGGAGATCTAGAATTCTGAAAAATATGCTTTCACTACAGACTGGGACTCATTCACCAAGTTGGGAAAATCAGTCATGTTTCTAAGAAACTATGCAGGAACAAGTTTCTACCAAAAGGGTATCCAAATCTGCAAAGTCCTAAAAAAATGACCGAAACTGGGACTCGTTTGCTAGAAGTGGAAAATCAGTCTAGTTGGAATTTTCCGAAGCTTCAAATGTTGATCCTTCTCTTCTCTGTCTGCTCTATCCTTCTTGATTGGTTTTTGGATCTAAATCTCCGATTTGCAACTTGTAGGTTTTCTCCAAGGTTCTCCAAGGCTCGATGACAACTTTGACAACTTTAATCACTTGACAACTTTTCTCCAATCTTGCTCCTTAGGAAATCTACAACCTAAACCTACAAATCATAGATAAAGGAGATAGAAAAATGTTGCGGGGTTAGTGGATAGGGTTTTTCCTTGTTCAATCCCCTTGTTGGTAATTAAACCTTTAAATGAAAGCAAATATGAATGGAGAATGATGAATGAACATATAACAATGTTGCAACTCACCAAACCCTAAATATAAGGTGTTGCAAATATGCTTGAAATGGTTGCAATATATTTGGTTCTTGACTCTTGCTTGAATGATGTTGATCTTGCTTGAAATACTTGCATTAACCCTACATCACAATTGTTAGCACAATAACAAATATGATGGATGAAATCTTTTACATGATGATTGGCACTTGAATGTTGCTCTAAAATGCTTGATAATATGCCCTTGAATGCTCTTGGATGCTCCTATGAATGGTCAAATAATCTTGTTAACTCTCTTGAATGCTAGGTCACTTGATTGCTTAATAGGGTAAAATGAGTGAATGAACCTTGTATTTATACTCAATTATGCAAGAATTCTCAAAATTACAGCACTAGAAGCCACATCGGATCTAGGAGAATAAAATTCTGAGCACTAGAAATTTGAATTAAATTTGATTTTGGGCCACACAGGACTCATTCGCCCAAGATGGTGAATGAGTCTCATCAGACATAATGTATGGGACCAAAAACCAAAAGTGCTTAGAAATATGTGAAATCCAGTTCAGGGCCAAAAGATCCAGGTGGGACCCATTCGCCCAAGGTGGTGAATGAGTCCTAGACACTAAATCTGTGGCCACATAAGCCATGAACACCTGAATTATGATTGGAGAATGATTGATATCGGGATTATCCTTGAAAAGATGCAATAAATGAGGCTTGTGGATGCAAAATAGGGCCAATTAAAACATAAGAAAGCCCAATTATTAATGATAAGCATAGAAAAATGTGAAAGTGTGTTACAACACTTTACAACACTCCAAGTAAGACAAGATTAAAGTTGATTTTGATTAAAAATAGGTTTATTATGTTTAATTATCTGATAAAACCCTAGGAAAGTATGAAAGTGAGTTACAACACTTTACAACACTTTAGCAAGGTACCATTAAAATCCATTAGTTCACAAGGGCCCAAGACCTAATGTGAATGTGTCATCCACTTTTCAACACAAAATCAAGGTAACATAAGCCAAAATCCACAAGGAGGGCCCAAATAAGTGTGAAAATGTAAAGGGATGCATTTTTCTACACTACATTTAGCCCCCACTTTAGTGAGAGGAGGAACTTGCTTCAAACTCACACTAATCACACATCAAGAGGGGTTCAAATATACCAATGCCAGTAAGATGAGATGACAACGATCAAGAGGGGTGATCAAGCTCCTAGGATCAAGATCCCATGGAAAACTATCATAGGAACAAAAGAACACACATTAGAATGATGTAAAGGACAACAAAAAATCACAAGCATACACCATCAAAGATGAAAGAGAGAAAAGGGTAAAAGATAAAAGAGAATTGGATCAAGCTGCGACTATTTGTCCATCCTGATGTGGATCAGATATAGGCTATTTGTCCAAAAAAAAAGCATACTCACTTTGAGGCAAGGGAACTTCAAGTTGTTTGTCAGGTGAGAAGTCCTAAAAGGTGAGAAACATACACTCTTGGCTGGTATGCACTCATACACACACACGAGTGGCTATAGGGAAAGTCATACCTCAGTTGGGCTTCCCGCTCAAACCATACCAAAGTAAGACCCCCTGATAACTTTAATAAGGTGCCACATGTGCAAAGAAGATTTTTGAGCTTCATGAGACAAGTAAAACTTTGTATGCTTGGAGCTCATGAACAAACAAGATGGCTCCACAGGCATGCAAGTTGCATTATGCAAGGTGGCCATATAATGACAAATGCAAGATTCCAAATAGGAAATGTTCAAAGGAGTCTTGCTTAAAGTTCATGTGAGGTATTTTAACTTAGGGAACATTGTGTCTAATGTCTCCAAGATAGGACCAATCAAAGAATAAAAGATTCACAACTTAGGTGATGCAGTGTGTTGCATCAAGCCACTAAGAGGAATGCAATATGCTAAGATATATCATGCTCCTAAAGGACATTACACCTAATGTCATCCAAAAAGAAACAAACACATCGTATGAAATAAGAACACTACACCAAGAACCAAGAAAAGAAAAATGCAAAAGAATAATGCCAATGTATGCTTCCACTTTAAAGAAATTGCTAAACACCGTATTGTGAGCAATTACTTTAAAGTAGCAAATGAAAAATGAAAAAAAAGAAGACATGAGAGCTAACTTGGAAAGCCCTATGCCAAGTCATATGTTTACAAGTAAATCTACATCATGTAAGAGAAAAAGAAAAGAGATGGGTTGCCCCCAAAATGAAAACTCCAAATGCATAAGGGATCTATGGATTTGGGGTTAGTATGTTCTTTGTTGCAATGTTTTTAGAGAGCTCAGAACTATCATCATCCCCCAAATACACATAGAATTGGAAGAATGTCACAAAGAGATTGAAAACAAAGGAAAACCTTTTGGGTCAACATGGAAGAGACATGAATGTCTCGATTCCTTGTGTCATCCCCAAAAGGAAAACACAAGATGAAAGAGAAAAAGAGAAAAAGAAAAGGAAAAGCGAAAAGATGTACGACATAGGGAAGAATGAAGATACACATAGAGGAATTTCACAAAGAGAGAGAGAACAACAAACAAAACATGACAGAGGATCACATTACACACATGCAATCACAAAAAAGAAATTGAAAAATAAATAATGCAAAAGACTAGTAAGGCACATGCGAGTCAACCTATGAGTAGGTCGTCCACCTCCCAATCATGTTAATTGTATACCAAAGGTAGACAACTAGCCAAAGGGACAAGAGAAAGTTTCGAACTAGGGGAAGCACCAGGTTCAACACTCTTTGTAGGATATTTTTCATTTAAGCTCATGGAAGAGGAAAACAATGTATTCAATTCATTATGCGCCTCTTCGTCAATTTTAGCAACCTCTTCATCATCATCCAAATTAATCACAACAAGAGGTCAAAGGATAATTTCCATGGAATATTTCAACTCTTGTTGTGGTTGTTGTATTAGATTGTTTTGTTTTAGGAAAGGGGTAGAGTCATCATGCATTGCTTCAATCAAGTTTGGATCTTGATTATCTTTGTTTAATTCTTCATGTAACCTATGAGCAAGGGCACGATGTCTATGCCTACACTCTCTATCACCTCTATTTCTTTTAGTTTTATTTTCAAGTTGTAGTTGTGTAGGAGCAGGTTGATCAACCATGGGTTTCATTTCTTCCCTAAGGGGAGGAACGAAAGGAACCACAAGAGGTTGTTCAACCACTTTCTTTTGACTTTATATACCTATTTTATTCTAGGAGGTGTGGCGAGGTTGTTTTCATTGTCTCTTGGTAATTTGCAAGATGTAGGTGAAGGTTATATCTTAGGTTGGTCTTGGTTGTTTGGGACTTGTTTAGGTTCAAGCATGGTTTCATCAAGGATAGTAGGTTTGGATGTTGATGGGGACATGTTTCAGAGGGATAATTTTGCTATCTTCTTTGCCTCGAACTTTTGATAGGATAGGAAAAATAATTCTTCTCATGGCTTTATAGGTTCCATAGGCTCAGGCCAAAAGGCATCTAAGGAAAATTTTCCTTTGGATGAAAAAGGATTAAAGCCACTATGGTGGACAGTGAATATTTCATTATCGAAGGGAAACTTTCAACATTTATGTACAACTGAAGGGACAACTTTCATGGAGTGGAGCCATGGGTGACCTAGCTTCACATGAAATTGGTCCAACTATGGGATGATGGAGAAATAGACATCTAATGTTTTTGGTTGTATTTTCAATGGTAAGGTGTGTTGAGTGAAAATTATGTAATCAAATTTTTAATAGATTACACAATTAGGACTTCAGCCACAGCTATGTGAGATGCAATCTCTCCTCTCAGAAAAGGGAAGCGCCCTGCTTACTGCTTTTAGAAACAAGTAAAAATAACTAAGTATTTACAACATGTACACTATGATTATTGGATTCGGGGTGTGTCACATTCATCCTTCTCTCTTTTTTCAAACAAGATGTTTTGCAATGCTCCATGGTAGGTAGTTCTAATTCGGTACAAATTCAAACTAAAGACAAACCAGTAATTCCAATATCTCTATCTTGACAAAGCAAAGCGTAGAGATACCAACATGATAATAATAACAATAAAAATGAGAAAGGAAAGCTTACAAAGGCATAAAGTTGTTTCATAACTTTTTAACAGTAGATCCTTGAGATACGTAACAAGTGTTATATTAGAAGCACAAAGTATTCTCGATATATCACCACAATAGTTCCACGAACAACACAAACAAATGTAAGCACAAAGTCTTGCAGTTCATCCACCAAAGGTTACTCAAACATAAACTTAAATTCAAAGTAAAGAATGTAACACAAAGTTCACATAGATTTACTTGAAGCCCTTAGATCTCACACAATAATCACAACCAATCTTAATCAACTTTCAAAGATGATTGATCCAATGCAAAGTCTGGTATACAACTTCCTTCTTTATTGATAAGATTCAGATTCACAAAGTTGAACACAAAGTTTCATACATTTTTTGCAAAATAAGCAACACTTCATTGCTAGAGATAAAAGATAAACATTACAATAGAAATCCCTCATATATATAGAGGAGAGGGATGAGAAAATCTAGGAAATCAAATGAATAAAATTAGGAAAGTTAGGTGAGCTAATTAAGGAAAATCTCACCTAACTTTGACCAAAATCAAAGTGTAATTTTTCTTCAAGAAATTACATCTCTGATTTTCGGTGTAATTAAATTTTGAGAAAAGACATTTAAGATGTTAGAAACTATTTACAAGATGCATAATGGAAAATATCAAAATTCTAACACTAGACATTAGGAATCTTCATGGTTCCTTGCTTTGGGCGCCGAGTCTTCATACTTCTTCCTAGTCTCCTGCATGAACTTTTTATCTGGAAGAACCAAGATCAAAGGACATCACCTTCAGGATCACTTGACGAGATCTGGAGAGAAACCAAGATGGTGAATCAACAGGCATTAGCAGAAAAAGTAGCATTGGGATGCGTGAAGTGAACAACAATGTTGAACAAGTATGAAACGAGCGACAAGGCACAAAAAATGATGCACAAAGTGGAAAAAATGAGGTTTGAAGCAAAGATAGAGTGATTTGGATATGTCAAAGACAAGAAATGCCAAAGGTGTAAGGGCGCTGAAAATCAACACACTTGCACTTAGAGAGGTGATCTCATGTGTAAGGGCGCTGAAAATCAGCACCCTTACACTTAGCATGTAAAATTAATGCCCTATACAAATTTGACTAAGTATAGATAAAAAGTGCATAAGCGCTAAAAATCAGCGCTTGTGCACCAAAGGCAGACTTTGACAAAAGTGCACAAGCGTTAAAAATCATAGCTTATGCACCTAATGAAGACTTTGATAAAAGTGCACAAGTGCTTAATATCAGAGCTTGTGCACCAAACATAGACTTTGACAAAAGTGCACAAGTCCTAAAAATCAGAGCTTGTGCACCAAACATAGACTTTGACAAAAGTGCACAAGTCCTAAAAATCAAAGCTTGTGCACCAAAGAAAAACTTTGACAAAAGTGCACAAGCGCTAAAAATCAGAGCTTGTGCACCAAAGATAGACTAACAAAAGTGCACAAGCACTAAAAATCAAAGCTTGTGCACCGAAGATAGACTTTGACAAAAGTGCACAAGTGCTAAAAATCAGAGCTTGTGCACCAAAGATAGACTTTGAAAAAAGTGCACAAGCTCTAAAAATAAGAGCTTGTGCACCAAAGGAGGACTTTGATAAAAGTGCACAAGCACTAAAAATCAAAGCTTTTGCACCAAAGGGAGACTTTGAAAAAAGTGCACAAGTGCTAAAAATCAGATCTTGTGCACCAAAGACAGACTTTGACAAAAGTGCACAAGCACTAAAAATCAGAGATGGTGCACTTGGACACTTAGAAAAAATCTACAACTTCAACATGTAGGAGTGTTAAAAATCAGTGCTCCTACACTTTTGCCAATTTTCACAACTCCCAAAGGATGGAAGCTAATGAGGATGCTCATTTCGAAGCTCTTCGAAAGACGGACAGGGGAGGAAACTCAAACAGACCGTTTGAGATTTTGGAACACACTTCAAGGTGGATTGAAATTCACCTCATTTTGTGTGCTTAAACATCATGAACCTATGAAATAGACAAGTTTCGTAGGGGGTTATCTATGGATTGAGCGCTGCTAGATTCCATGATAACATCTGGCTCCTGCTGGGGATCTTCCTTCAATCATTCTTTGAAATGAATGAAGGGAGAAGAACTCTAAAATTCAAGTGCCTTTATCCATCCATTGGGCTTGAAGTCAGGCGACGATGATGACGCAACAAATCTACGAAAACAAGACGCAAACTTATGCAAATGCACTTATTGAAAAGGTAAAAACCTACCTAATTAAAACTAGCCATCAATGTAACCTTCTCAAATGAAACTATTCACAGGTTCAACAAAATAGCTTCCTTTCTTCAACAACTTGCAATGCCTTCCATGATCATTAGCATCTACATGTAGATGAAGTTGAGGCATTACTTCATGAAAGAGATGAAAAAGCTCAGCTACCTTTGAAAATATATCAGATATAATGCTGCTCCAAAATGAATCATTGAATCCAGATTGCTCCAACTCAATATGTTGTTTTCCATCTTCAGAATTGGGAAAATCTTAATAATTTATATGAAGGTCCTCATCACGCCTTTAGGAAGTTCTTTTATGCATCATGTGTTCAAGTTCATGACTTCGAAACATAGATGCATTCTTTTCAACTTGACTGAGACCTTCGTGCATGTCCATCTTTTTAGATCTCAAGACAAGATTGTCTTCATTTACTTGAATTTCAGAAAAATGACTTTCATCACCCTAGTTTTCATCAATGGCTTTCTGAGACTACATAAACCATAAATGGGAATTTCCAGCTATGTCTGCTTCCTTTTCCTGGAAGAGAATAGCAAGATCACTTGGATTGGAGTCAGGATGCTTCGCTACTACTTTTACTAATGGTGCCTCAAGAGAAAACCTCTTCAGAGGTGAAGATAACTTGTGTTGATTCCCAACAACAAAATTATGAGCTAGCTGCTTTTTGAGGACAAGTAGCTCATTTACCAACCTTTGCACCATAGGATGTCCTTGTGATGGAAGAAAATAACTCCAAAGAAGGGCTTTCTTTAGATTCATTTGATTCAATTTTTATTTTCCTGGCAAGAATGAGATCATCTTCAATTTATGTCACCAAGGTCTGTACAATGGCAAGAGTAGCTAGGGTTTCTCTTCTCAATAGGAAACCAACCTCAGACACTTGAGCATTTACAAAGAAACATTTCAAATTCTTAGTTGTAGGTTGAGAAACAATTGGAATTCTTAACTCAAAGGGCATGACTTCTGGTGAGTTGAGCCAACAAAGCATGAGCATCTTTAGGAGGTTTGAACCTTCCTTCAGACTTGGCTATGAGAGTTTCCTAGTTTGTGATGATACTTGGTGCCATATGATAAAACCAATTTGCAGCGACACCTTGGAGAGTCTCCACAAATAGCCTTACAGATACATCTTCGTATTCAATAGAATGAAATCCACAAGCAATGTAGAAAGTAGCAACGTGCTCGTCAGGATGTTGTTGTCTATCAACAAAGAACTTGGGAAAGTTCTTTCGCGAGCCTTTAGGAAGAGCATGTAGGGGTAGAGCTAGACTCAATGAACCAAAAGCATTTCCCCAAGGACCTTGAACAACCATTTACATGTCCTTGGTGAAAGCTTGAAAAAATTACAAGAAAATAAATTACAATGAAAAAGGACACAAGTATACTTCAAAAGAAAGAGTGAGGCTTTCGAATGTGTATCGTGTCCCCAGTAGAGTCACCAAAAAATTGTTGGGTGAAAATTATGTAATCGACTTTTGAATAGATTACACAACTAGGACTTCAACCACAACTATGTGAGATGCAATCTCTCCTCTCAGAAAGGGGAGGTTCCCTTCTTACTACTTTTAGAAACAAGTAAAACTAAGTATTTGCAACATGTACAATATGATTATTGGATTCGAGGTGTGTCACATTCATCCTTCTCTCTTTTTTCAGAGAAGATGTTTTACAATGCTCCACGGTCGGTAGTTCTAATTTAGTACAACTTCAAACTAAAGAAAAAGCAGTAATTCCAATATCTCTATCTTGACAAAGCAAAGTGTAGAGATACCAACATGATAATAATAACAATAAAAATGAGAAAGGAAAGCTTACGAAGGCAAAAATTCATTTCGTAACTTTCCAATAGTAGATCCTTGAGATACGTAATAATTGTTATATTAGAAGCACAAAGTCTTCTAGATATATAACCACAATAGTTCCACAGAAAACGCGAACAAATGTAAGCACAAAGTCTTGCAGTTCATCCACCAAAGGTCACTCAAACATAAACTTAAATTCAAAGTAAAGAATGTAACACAAAGTTCACATAGATTTACTTGAAGCCCTTAGATCTTACACAATAATCACTACCAATCTTAATCAACTTCCAAAGATGATTGATCCAATGCAAAGTATGGTATACAACTTCCTTCTTTATTGATAAGATTTAGATTCACAAAGTTGAACACAAAGTTTCATACATTTGTTGCAAAATAAGTAGCACTTCGTTTCTAGAGATAAAAGATAAACATTACAATAGAAATCCCTCATATATATAGAGGAGAGGGATGAGCAAATCTAGGAAATAAAATGAAAAATTAGGAAAGTTAGGTGAGCTAATTAAGGAAAATCTCACCTAACTTTGACCAAAATCAAAGTGTAATTTGTCTTCAAGAAATTACATCTCTGATTTTTGGTGTAATTACATTTCAAGAAAAGACATTTAAGATGTTAGAAACTATTTACAAGATGCATAATGGAAAGCATCAAAAGTCTAACACTAGAGATCAGGAATCTTCATGGTTCCTTGCTTTGGGCGCGAAGTCTTCATACTTCTTCCTAGTCTCCTGCATGAACTTTTTATTTGGAAGAACCAAGATCAAAGGACATCACCTTCAGGATCACTTGACGAGACCTAGAGAGAAACCACAAGGATGGTGAATCAATGACGTTAGCAGAAAAAGTAGCATTGGGATGTGTGAAGTGAACAACAATGTTGAGAAAGCACGAAATGAGTGACAAGGCACAAAAAATGATGCACAAAGTGGAAAAAATGAGGTTCAGAGCGAAGATAGAGTGATTTGGAGATGTCAAAGACAAAAACTTCCAAAAGTGTAAGGGTGCTGAGAATCAGCGCCCTTGCACTTAGAGAGGTGATCTCAGGTGTAAGGGTGCTGAAAATCAACGCCCTTACACTTAGCATGTAAATTTTTGAAAAGTGCACATGAGACAAAAATCAACGCTCTATACAAATTTGACTAAGTATAGATAAAAAGTGCACAAGCGCTAAAAATCAGCGCTTGTGCACCAAAGGCAGATTTTGGCAAAAGTGCACAAGTGCTAAAAATTAGAGCTTGTGCACCAAAGACAAACTTTGATAAAAGTGCGCAAGCGCTAAAAATTAGAGCTTGTGCACCAAAGACAAACTTTGACAAAAGTGCACAAGTGCTAAAAATCAGAGCTTGTGCACCAAAGACAAACTTTGACAAAAGTGCACAAGCGCTAAAAATCAAAGCTTGTGCACCAAAGATAGACTTTGAAAAAGTGCACAAGCGGTAAAAATCAGAGCTTGTGCCCCAAAGGGAGACTTTGACAAAAGTGCACAAGCACTAAAAATCCGAGCTTGTGCACGAAAGAAAGACTTTGAAAAAAGTGCACAAGCACTAAAAATCAGAGCTTGTGCACCAAAGACAGACTTTAACAAAAGTGCACAAGCACTAAAAATTAGAGCTTGTGCACCAAAGGAAAACTTTTTTTTTAGACTGCAGGAATCGGGTAGCATGACCCCCTATAAACTGCAGTGCGCCTGGTAAAATTTTTAACGTGACTGGCGGCGCTGGTGCGACACGCCCTCCGGTACCACGGGGGTGGGGGAGACTAGAACTTGTGACCAACCTCCTGCTATAGGAAAGATTTAGCCAACCAAGCCAGGGCCCCAACCCCGCACCAAAGGAAAACTTTGACAAAAGTGCACAAGCGCTAAAAATCAGAGCTTGTGCACCAAAGGCAGACTTTGAAAAAGTGCAGAATTGCTAAAAATTAGAGCTTGTGCACCAAAGATAGACTTTGACAAAAGTGCACAAGTGCTAAAAATCAGAGCTTGTGCACTTGGACACTTAGAAAAAATCTACAACTTCAACATGTAGGAGCGCTGGAAATCAACGCTCCTACACTTTTTCCAATTTTCACAACTCCCAAAGGTTGGAAGCTGACGAAGATGCTTGTTTCAAAGCTCTTCAAAAGATGGACAGGGGAGGACACTCAAACAGACTGTTTGAGATTTTGGAATGCACTTTGAGGTGGATTGAAATTTGCCTCATTTTGCGTGCTTGAACATCATGAACCTATGAAACATACAAGTTTTGTAGGGGGTTATTCGTGGATCAAGCATTGCTAGATTCCATGATAACAAGGTGATCAATCCTATCATAGGGAAAGCAAAACCATTGTGTGTCTTGATAGAGGTCATGTAAAAGTAAGAATTCCTCGGTGGTCACATTCTCTCCACAAGCGGGATCTATTAGTATCCCATTAGTGGGCTTGTCATAGATACTGATGGCTATGTAGAGAGGACCATCAGGTGCATGTTTAAGTATATCCTTCTAGAGGAGAAAGCAATGTCAAGAGTATTCTTCTTAATTGGGCGCTTATGAGGGATGACATCTATCACTCCTACCATTTCATCTATAGGATTATTATTAATAGTATCATGTTGAATAGAATCATTCTTATCATCATATGTGTCAACATTCATCACATCATTCTTTGTAGTTTCGTTGGATTTGAAAAATGAAATATTATGTTTTGGAATTGGGTTGGTGAAAATTTGTAAGTTTTGGTTAGGAGGGGCAACAAAATTATTTCCTTGATCACTAACATCTCCAACAAAAAGACGGCCGAAATCAATGAGGTCTTGCACAAGATGTTTAAGATGCTTACAATGTTCTGTGTCATGTCCATTTTTTGATGATAGTGGCAATAGGCATTTGTTTTGAAGCTCGAGGGTAAAGGCTTATTAGGGTCAGGTTTTTTGACATGAGGCAAGGTAATCATTTTTTGTTCTAAAAGTTGAATCATTGTGTTATGAAGGGTATCAGGCAAGGGAGTGAATTTTATTTTCGGGTTTCCATCGCTAAAGGGTACTATGGCTTTAACAAAAACTACTTGGTTATTGAAATTTTGAGTTGTTTGCTGAGGGGGATTAAATTGAAGGAACCCTTTGTTTTTTTTTCTAAAAGGTTGGGAGTTTTTTTGGTTTGCAAGCTCGTATTTCTCAATTTGGCTAGAAGTGGACCTTGTATCTCAACTACTAACCGAATTTTGATAATCATGGTGGGAAATACACAAGTGCACAAAGGATGGGAATTTCATCATGGTAAGCTTGTCTTGAATCTTACTTTACAAATTTTTGATTAACATCATTTGAAGGTGAGAATCGAGGACCTTGACATCGATTTGGGAATAAAGCGATTGATAGCATGAGATAAAATTAATTATCTTTTCTTCTTCTTTTTACTTACATCTCATCAAATCATCCAAGGTCATCTTGGGAGTCATATGCACTTGGAAATGGTTTACAAATGCATCAACAAGTTCATTGAATGAACGAATTGAGTTATTCAGTAAAGAAGAAAACCATTCCAAGGTAGTATCTTTCAAGGACCTAGGAAAGAGCTTAGCTAGAAGTTTATCATCAAGGAAAAAGTCACTACATAAGGTAGTATAGGCATTGACATAGTTAGAAGGATCTCCCTTCCCTCCATATTTCTCAAATCTAGGCACCTCTATACCTTGTGGCATCGATGTTTGCAATATCTCCAAGGACAATGGATTTCTTTTGAAATAATATGTAGGTGGTCCACTTTGATTTTGATTGATGGTGGAAAATTTCTTTTGGAGGGATGAAATGGTTTGGAAAAGTTGATTAATGAGAGGGCCATTACTTGTGTTGTGGGATGAAAGTGAAAAAGGTGAAGGGGTATATTTGTTCGTAGGAAAAGTGAATGGAATGATTATAGGTGGTAAAGTGGTAGGAGATATAACATGCAATGCTAGTGGGAATACCCAAGGAAGGAATCACATTACTAACTTGTTGCATTGTTGTTGTGACTTGAGGGTTGGTATAGGTAGGTATTGAGGCAATTGTGGTGTTAGGAGGAATTTGAGTTCCTCCTTGACTTGTTACATTGTTTGTAGGAAAAGGAAAACTACTTGTTGAAGCAAGGTGTTTTCCAAAGATTTGAACCATGTTTTTTGCAAGGTCAAGAACATCTTCATTTTCAAGCATGCGGTGAATGTTGTTTATAGTAGGGATGGAAATATTTGAAATGTTGTCATTTTACTCTTGATGTTGTAGGTTTGCTAGGTCCTCATGAATTTGAATTATGTTTTCTTGCGGGACACTATCATTCCTTATTTCAATTGACATGTTACTTGAAGGAAAAGAGTTGTTAGAGGTGTTTTCCATGCCTAGTGTACTGATGCCAATACTAGGAGTGAAAGAGCTAGACAACCCAAGATCCACAACGATTGTGTTATCATGGGATGACGTGAGTCTTGGACTTCGTCTCACTATAGTATTAGCAATAGGACACCAAAAACTTATACAAAGGCTACTAAATACTAAGTGAATGCAAATGCAATGTAAGCTAAGAACAATGAAATGCTTAAAACAAAAGTTCTGGAAACTAAAATAGAAAGATAGTAGCAACAAACAAAACCTCAGAATTTGAACTTTAAATTCCAGAAAATGTAATGAAGAATATGCAAAGGGACTAATTTGCTCAAGGTGTCGAATGAATCCTAGTGATGATTTTTTTGAAGATTTTCAAAATTTTTGAATTGAATTTTATGCTTTTTATGTTTTTTGATCTGTATGTGAGATGTAAATGCAGATTTTGACTATTTTTCAATGAAATTGGATGCCAAAATGCAAGTTAAATAAACTTTCACTAATGCAAAATTTGAAACCCTAGAATGCAAATCCTAATGCAATGTTAATGCAAGCTAAATCTAGGATGTAAATGCACTCCAAATTAGAATTATGATGTTCTAAATGTAGGTTCACCAAAATGAAAGGCGAAAATTGGATTTCTCCCACCTTTAGGGTTTATGTACCTAAAAGGGGCAATTTTCACTAACTTTCACTCAAGAACAAACCCTTGAGATCTCAATGCAAAAGAGAAAGAGATCTTGCAAGAGGGTTGTCCTAGGGGTTGAATGATCTAATGAGAGGTTCACCGCCAAGTTTAGACTTGGAAAAGATAATGAAATGCAAGATGTAAAACAAAACCCTAATTGAATGCAAACTAACACTAAATGACCTATAAATATGAATGAAATGCAACAAAAAACTGTAAAACAAAAAGTGTGCACCTAGGAATCTGGGGAAGATAGAATGGAGATCTAGAATTCTAGAAAATCTACTTTTACTGTTGTAGTGTAGTAAAATGCATACCCTTGCATTTTCACACTTTTTTGGGCCCACCTTGCTTTATTTATCCTCATTTATGGCTTAATTGGTCTTATTTTACATCCACAAGCCCTATGAATTATGTCCTTTCATGGATAATCCTGACATTCTCCAATGCATAAATGATAATTTAATGATTTCATCTATGTGTCCCTAATTTTTGGTTCGGGACTAAAATGCCACCTAGGGCATCTTTGTCCCCAAAAGGTCTTGGGACCCTGATTTTGAGGCATCCTAATTGGGCCCCTTTTTGGTGTTTGTGCCCCAAGTTTTATGACTTGGGACTAAGATGCCACATAGGACGTCTTAGTCCTCCTTGAGTCATTTTTGGGATTTAATTTCAAATTCTGGCGAGATTTAGCCTCCTTTATTTAATGAATTCATATGCTAGCTTGGTGTGATGTAATTTTTGGATATTAAGCATAAGTAAGTATAAATACAAGGTACCTTCTCTCATTTTCTCCCAACAAGCATTCAAGCATTCAAGAGCAATTCATCAAGCATTTTGAGCCATTATCAAGATTCAAGCATTCTATCAAATATTTTCTTGCATCATGTGTGTTGTTGTGCTAACATTTGTGATGTAGGGTTTTGATTCAAGCAAGCAATTCAAGATCATTCCTTCGGTTCAAGATCCATATCCATTGCAACCATTTCACATAAGTTTGCAGACTTTATAAGGGTTTGGTGAGTTGTAGCATTGCATGTTGTTCATTCACCATTTCCTTCATTATTTCTATTTCATTTCAAGGTTTAATTACCAACAAGGGGTTTGACCAAGGCAATCCCCATTCACTAACAAACAAAAAGTTTTTCCCATCTTGCATATTTATGATTTTAGGTTTAGGTTGAATTCTTGAAGATCATTTGAAGTGAAAAGTTGTAAAAGTTGCAAAGTTGCATTACAAAGTTGTCATCTTCATAGAAACTCACCTATAGGCCAAATTTGGAAGTTTCAGAACCTAAGATTGGAGGAGAAGCAAGTGCAGATCTTGGAGCTTAGGATCACATTCATAGTTTTCAAAAATTTAGAATGGGACTCTGCATGTGCCCCAAAAAATAGCAACGGGACTAATACACCATCTTGGGTGTCTTTGTCCTCCCTTGCATATTTGGGAAGCTTCTTTGCATTTCTGTAATCCTCACAACATCTCCAAGCTTCCCAAGTACACACATCTTATCTCCCTGTTGCATAATTTCATTATTTTCATCTCTCATTTAGCTTGCATAAGTATGTTTTGTAGGTTGAATGTTCATTTGTCTTTTCCAAGCATTTGCTTGGTAGTGAACCCCTTTAAAGCTAAAAGAACCCCCTCCTAGGTCCTCCTCATTGTGAATTGACTCACGTTGTAAGGTTTCTAGTCAATCGAATTAGGACTCCTAGGACATTCTTTTGTGATTAGTTGGAGAAAGGGTGACATTATATATATGTCCATTTTCCTATTAATCATTTTGGTGAACCCGACCTTGTTGAGCATTCATTTATGATTTTGGAGTCCATTAAAGTCCTTGGATCTAGATTGCATTCATTATTGCATTGAATCTTGCATTAGTGAAAGTGCATCTAAGGTTTATTGCATTGAATCTTGCATTAGTGAAAGTGCATCTAGGGTTTCTTGCATTTGCATTAGTGAAAGTGCATATAGGTTGCATTTTTACTTTCTTGTATCATTTCATTTCATTCAAAGACTGAAAATTCCATTGTTCATCATCTTAATTGCATTTAGAAATATTCTTATAATTGCATTCAATATTGAATTCAATTGCTTGTTCCTAGTTACTTTTTCTAGCACTCATTTGCACATTTTTTTGTCTCTAAACATTAGCATCTTGAATAGGAAATCTGTAAACAATGTAGACAATCCAAAATTTGTTTTTTTTTTTCAGAGAAAAACTTCTGCTAGGACTAAAACAACCTTCCTGGTGTCTTAGTTCCTCTCAAGATTTTTTCCTCAGAAGTTTCTCTCTGCTATTTTCTATCTTTTTTAGTCCTTGGAACTTCAGAATCTCACCAGGAGGACCAAGACACCCTTCCTAGCATCTTAGTCCCTGTTGACTTTGACTCTCCAATTTTTAGGATCTGAAATTGCTTTTCTGTGTTTCTGTGGGCTGCCTTTAGTTTTCTATTTGAGTTTGCATAATTGTTGTTATCTCAATTTCTTTTATTTCAAGTGCATTTGTTCAATCTTGCGTCATGGATATGTGGTTTGGAAAGTTGTGGATGTCCTTGAAATCTTTGGTAGATGTGTCAAATTGTGCCTTTAGTAATGACCCTAATGGCATTGAACTCACTCATGCTCACTCAACTCCTAATGCATGTCCTCCTCGTGATGTTGACATCATTGGAGAAGACGATGACAACATGAATAAGTTCCTAAATGATATTCTTGATAACCTTGAAGATAATGCATCCTTTTATCCATCCATGAAACAACCAGATGCTCCCACAATACCACCTCTTGAGATGTTTGGTTACTTACATCCTAAAACCGAAGAAAAAGTTGAAAATAAGTTCCCTACAATAGGTGAACCTAGTTCCTCTAAACAAGCAAACACTCAACCATTTTATGATAACAAAGTAACAAACATTCCAATTAATCTAGAAGAAACATATGGCAAAGGATTCACAATATTAAGCAAACAAGGATGTGATACAACAAATGAACATAACATTCAAGTCCTAGAACACCTATCAACCAATGCAAACACAATACGGTTAGGATATCAAGATCCCCCTCACATTACACAACCTCCTTGAGAATACCTAAGACTTCATAGCGATGGTACGGTGATCTTTGATTCTCCCCTTGATATGAATATTCTTCTTCCTAAAGAACAACCAATTACTCATAACAATGATATTGATCATAGGATCACCTTAGGTCCTCCTCCTCCTTATTCAACTACAAAAGTTGGTGAATCTAGTCAGCGTAAAACATCTCATAGAATAAAGAAACCTCAATACCCTTGTCTGCCATCTTCAAACGAGTGAACTTTACATATACTTTTAAGTCAAGGACATATTTCATTACCACCCATGCCTAAAAATCGATTTCCAAATCCTAAGAACAAAAACATATCTTTTCCAAATATCATAGAATTTTTGGTCACATAATTGATGCATGTCACACCTTAAAACAAGAATTTAAAAAGTTTGACATTATAGAAATAGTCCCTTAAAGTGGGACCTTTTATCATGTAATAGTCATAGAATATTCTATTCTCACTATTACATGATCTTTCTCATGACCTACCTCAACTCATTCTTGTCTTGCACTGAGTGGGGGAAAAAAGTAGATGGCCTTGTCCTAGTAAGGCATTTGTTGTTGTCGCTTAGGTTCGTTATCTACCTTCCACTTATACAGACTGAGATTGGGGAGGTAGATGACTTGCTTTAAGTCGACTCGCCTATGCCTTACTAGTCTTTTGCATTTTATTTTTCTTTTCTTGCATGTGCGTAACATGATCCCCCATGATGTTTTGTCCATTGTTTCTCTCTCTATGTGCATTCCTCTATTTGTACCTTCATTCTTCTATATGTCGTATACTTTTTCCTTTTCATTGATCTCTTATCTTTGCATTTCATTTTCTTTTTTGTCTTGTGTTTTCCTTTTGGGGATGACGCAAGGCGTCAAGACACCCTATGTCTCTTCCATGTTGACCCAAAAGATTTTTCCTTATCTTTTCTTTTCATTTTACTTTTTGTCTTGTGTTTTCCTTTTGGGGATGACGCAAGACGTCGAGACACCCTATGTGTCTTCCATGTTGACCCAAAAGGAATTTTCTTTTCTTTCACTCTCTTTGTGTCATTCTTCCATTTCTATATGTATTTGGGGAATGATTATAGTTCTGAGCTCTCTAATATCATTGCAGCAAAGACAAATACTGACCCCGAATCCATAGATCCCTTATGTGTTTCTAGGGGGAAACCCTCTTTTCCTTTTTTATCTTTTGGCTAATTTAAAGTAATTGGTCACAACATGGTGTTAACAATTTATTTAAAGTGGGGGCATACATTGGAATTATTTCATTTGCATTTTTCCTTTTTCATATTCCTTGATGCAATTTTCTTATTTCATGCGATGTGTTTTCCTCTTTGTGGTGATAGTGGGAGTAATGTCCTTCAACAGTGTGACCTATCTCAGCATATTATATTCCCCTTAGTGGTGATGCGACGCACTGCATCCCCTAAGTGGCGAATCTTTTATCCTTTGATTGGTCCTCTCTTGGAGACATTAGGCATGATTTCCCCTAAGAGTAAGACCTCACATGAACTAAGCAAAATCCCTTTGAACATCCCTCTTTCTTGTTGCATTTTCCTTTTGTCCTTATTAAAGTAATGGAGGATGGATTTGATATGGACTTCTTGGGGCTCACCTAGTGAACACCTAGCTTCACTAGCTTATGTGAGTGTGTTTTTTCCTTTTGTACCTTATTAAGGTCATGGAGGTATAGCTTTAATATGGTCCCCTTGGTCTCACCTAGTGAACACCTAGCTTCACTAGCCCTTATGAGCATGTGTTTCATTTACATAGTGGACTGTGCATTCCACTTTTAAACTATCAGCCTAGACCCAGTCCACCGTGTTGGATGGCTAGTCGAAGCTTGACCCGTTGCAGTTTTTCCTCTTTCCTTTTCTTTTTCATTTTTCATGTCTTTGGTGGTGTATGTTTACGATTTGATTATGGCTTCATATATCATCCACAAGCATGTTCCTTTGTGCTTATGTTGGTTTTCCATAGGATCTTGATCTTGGGGACTTGGCCACCCTCTTGATTATTATCATCCTATCTTACTAACATTTGTACATTGCAACCCCTCTTGATTGCATGGTTGGATAATTTAGTATGAGTTTGAAGCAAGTTCATCATCTCACTAAAGTGGGGGCTAAATGTAGTGTAGTAAAATGCATACCTTTGCATTTTCACACTTGTTTGGGCCTGCCTTTCTTTATTTATCCTTATTTATGGCTTAATTGGTCCTATTTTACGTGCACAAGCCCTATGAATTGTCTTTTACTAGCTAATCCTGACATTCTCCAATGCATAAATGATAATTTAATGATTTCATTTGTGTGTCCCTCATTTTTGGGTCAGGACTAAAATGCCACCTAGGGCGTCTTTATCCCCCAAAGGTCTCAGGACCCTAATTTTGAGGCATCCTAACTGGGCCCCTTTTTGGTGTTTGTGCCCCAAGTTTTATGAATTGGGACTAAGATGCCACCTAGGGCATCTTAGTCCTCGAGTTATTTTTTGGGATTTAATTTCAAATTATGGCAGGATTTAGCCTCCTTTATTTAATGAATTCATATGTCAGCTTGGTGTGATGTAATTTCAGGATATTAAGCATAAGTATAAATACAAGATTCCTTCTCTCATTTTCTCCTAACAAGCATTCAAGAGAAATTCATCAAGGATTTGGAGCCATTATCAAGATTCAAGCATCCTATCAAAGAGTTTCTTGCATCATGTGTGTTGTTTTGATAACATTTTTGATGTATGGTTTTGATTCAAGCAAGCAATTCAAGATCATTCTTTTGATTCAAAATCCATATCCATTGTAGCCATTGCACATAAGTTTGTAGACTTTATATCCATTGTAGCCATTGCACATAAGTTTGTAGACTTTATAAGGGTTTGGTGAGTTGCAGCATTGCATGTTGTTCATTCACCATTTCCTTCATTATTTCTATTTCATTTCAAGGTTTAATTAACAAGGGGTTTGACCAAGGCAAACCCCCATTCACTAACAAACAAAAAGTTTTTCCATCTTGCATATTTATGATTTCAGGTTTATGTTGAAGTCTTGAAGATCATTTGGACTGCAAAGTTGTAAAAGTTGCAAAGTTGCATTACAAAGTTTTCATCTTCACAAAAACTCACCTATAGGCCAAATCCGAAAGTTCCAAAACCTGAGATCGAAGGAGAAGAAAGTGTAGATCTTGGAGCTCATGATCACATTCAAAGTTTTCAAAAATTTAGAATGGGACTAATACGCCACCTTGGGTGTCTTAGTCCTCCTGAGCATATTTTTTAGACATTCCTTTAAATCCGGTTTCGACATTTGAAACTCTACATCTTCCCCAAAAAATAGAAGTGGGACTAATAAGCCATCTTGGGCATCTTTTTCCTCCCTATAATATTTGGGTAGATTCTTTGCATTTATGGAATCCTCACAACATCTTCATACTTCTCAGGTACACACATCCTATCTCCCTATTGCATAATTTCATCATTTGCATCTCTCATTTAGCTTGTATAACTAGGTTTTGTAGGTTGAATGTTCATTTGTCTTTTCCAAGCATTTGCTTGGTGGTGAACCCCTTTAAAGCTAAAAGAACCCCCTCCTAGGTCCTCCTCATTGTTAATTGACTCACCTTGCAAGTTTCTAGTCAATCAAATTAGGACTCCTAGGACATCCTTGAGTGATTAGTTGGAGAAAGGGTGACATTATATATATGTCCATTTTCTTATTAATTAACTACTAACTGCGACTTATTCGCCATGCTGGGAATATCAGTCCTATTTCTAGGAAATTGTTGCAGAACAGGTTTCTACCAAAAAGGTATCCAAATTTACAAAGTCCTGAAAAATGACTAGAACTAGGACTCATTCAGTAGAAGTGGCAAATCAGTCCAGTTGGGATTTTCTGATGCTTCAAAAGATGATCTTGCTCTTCTCTGACTACTCTGTCCTTCCTGATTAGTTTCCAGATCTGAATCTTTGATTTGCAACCTATAGGTCTTCTCCAAGGTTCTCCAAGGCTTGATGACAACTTTGAAAACTTTGATCACTTGACAACTTTTCTCCAATCTTGCTCCTTAGGAAATCTACAACCTAAACCTACAAATCACACACAAAGGAGAGGGGAAAATGTTGTGGGGTTAGTGGATAGGGGTTTTCCTTGGTTAATCCCCTTGTTGGTAATTAAACCTTGAAATGAAAGCAAATATGAATGGAGAATGATGAATGAACAAATAACAATGTTGCAACTCACCAAACCCTAGAAATAAGGTGCTACAAATATGCTTGAAATGGCTGCAATGGATGTGGTTCTTGACTCTTGCTTGAAATACTTGCTTGAATCATAAACCCTACATCACAATTGTTAGCACAATAACAAACATGATGGATGAAATTTTTGACATGATGATTGGCACTTAAATGTTGCTCTAAAATGCTTGATAATATGCCCTTGAATTCTCTTGGATGCTCTTGTGAATGCTCAAATACTCTTGTGAACTCTCTTGAATGCTAGGTCACTTGATTGCTTGATAGGATAAAATGAGTGAATGAACCTTGTATTTATCAATTATGCAAGAATTCTCAAAATTACAACACTACAAGACCACATTAGATCTAGGAGAATAAAATCACACTAGAAATTTGAATTAAATTTGATTTTGGGCCACACGTGACTCATTTTCCCAAGATGGTGAATGAGTCCCATCAGACATGTATATGGGACTAAAAACTAAAAGTGCTTAGAAATATGTGAAATCTGGTTTGGGGCCAAAAGATCTAGGTGGGACCCATTCTCCCAAGGTGGCGAATAAGTCCCAGATGCTAAATCTAGGCCACACAAGCCAATGACACCTGAATTATGATTGGTCAATGATTGATATCAGGATTATCCTCAAAAAGATGCAATAAATGAGGCTTGTGGATGCAAAATAGGACCAATTAAAGTATAAGAAAGCCCAATTATTAATGATTAGCCTAGAGAAATGTGAAAGTGTTTTACAACACTTTACAACAATTCAAATAAGGCAAGATTAAAGTTGATTTTGATTAAAAATTGGTTTATTATGTTTAATTATCTGATAAAACCCTAGGAAAGTGTGAAAGTGAGTTATAACACTTTAGCAAGGTACCATTAAAATCCATTAGTTCACAAGGGCCCAAGACCTAATGTGAATGTGGCATCCACATTACAACACTAAATCAAGGCAACATTAAGCCAAAATCCACAAGGAGGGCCCAAACAAGTGTAAAAATGTCAAGGGATACATTTTTCTACACTACATTAATGATGGTTTTATTTTAATGAGATATTTATTTTTATTTTTTTTAAAGTGATTGATATATGGAATTTTATGTGCAAGAGGAATATGTCGTTGGTCTATGTTTCGGTCTAGATGGTTAGGAAAATTTGGATCACGAGTAGTGATATACCCAGGTTGGACAGTACACTCTTGTAGTTCATGCGAAGGAGAATCTTGAGATAAAGAAGTATTGGGAAATCGGGTATTAGACATGTGACGAAGGGTACCTTGATCCAAGGTGATATACTTCCAAGTGTTTTGTGTCTGAGCCTGAACCTGCATTTAGGAATAAAAGTGCTGGTGGATTTGAATAACTAGTTCCATCTAATCACTCTGAATATCTAGCAGAGGAAGTTCCTACATTTTTGTTTGACATATCTGCTTGATCCAGTTTGATTTCTTGGTCAAATTTTAAAGGTCCATAAGTCTAAAAGTTTCAAAGTGTTGCAGAAGGTCAAAATATGTTGGCTTATTCAAAATTTCTCTTGTCAGTTGTCATATTCCACGTGCCTTGCTGCGATCCATCCCTTGGATTCCTTCTCATGTGTTGGTTAAATTTACCGAGTGTCTTGTTCTTATAAAAGGCCGAGAGATGTTTCATTTTAAGTTAAGTTCATAATTTGTGGATGTTGGAGAACCAAAAATTCTTTAAGTTTTGTTCTTTTTCCCATTTTTTGTTCCATTCTAGACTAAAAACTTGTATGTTTCATTAGAATTTAACTAATATCAGAGCCAATTTCAAATCTATTTCCTAATATGAAATCTTACATAGATGATTGTTTGTTCCTATCAGACAAGACTATGTGTTGCACCATTTAAGGGTGCATATTGACACTATTCGGTGGAAAATAATGCCCCTTTTCTTTAAACTCTTGCATCATTATGTGCCTAGTTGTGAAGCATTCTGGTGACATATGGAATGGTTTTCTCTCGTTTGGTTATTTCTTGAGGTATGTGTGGATAATACCTAGGATAAATTTTTCTTTTCAATAATTTTTATGCTTTATTTTAGAATAGATGGTTTATATTTTAGAAAATGTTCCAAAAAAGTGATAAATGCATGAAATTTTATTACAAATCTTTTGATTCCATGAAATTTTTGAATGCTTAATGCTAAATCTACTTGAATGAATGCAAGTTATTTGAATTTCATGAAATATTGTTGCAAATTTGTTGATTTCATGAAGTTATTGAATGATTGAAATGAGATTATGTTTATATCTTTATGATAAAAACCAATTCCTTAAGGACCATTTACCCCTCATTTTTAACAACAATATCACAATGAACTCTGAGCCAACCTAGTACCTGACATAAACAAGCCTTGGGATCAAGATGAGTTTTCCTTATATTTAGGCTTTTCTCGGTGGAGTCTTTTAAAAAAGATAGGTTCTCTTAGTATCTCTGTGAGAAATTATCTACATGTTGGTGTGTGACTAGCATCCAGTCAATAGGAGTGGTGCTGAAGGAGTGCAACTTCTCAAAATTTTTGGAGTCGATATCATTGTCCTGATTCCAGATTGGAATTTTGCGTATGAGGTGGAAGCCTAAAAAAGTTTGCAATGGAGAGAAAAGAAGAAATCGATAAACTCTGAGGGATCCTTAACCAAATAATTTATCCCTTAAGTCTATTCACTTTTGGTAGGGTTAGTGAGTGTAGGATTCATGTTACAACTGATCATAGTGAACTTGACTGTGAATATTTTTTAACTAGGGTAAGTTTGGCCACTTATAAGGTAATTTTGTTAATGGAGGCATCATTAATTGTGAGGAGAAAGGAACCGTTATTGGAAGGAGGTTTGAATTTTAAGAAAATTCCTAACCCTAGTGAAATTGGAAATATTGGAGATTTAACCATTAGATGAAATAGATTTATTATTTGTAATTATTATGAGAAGATTCTAAAAATTTTATAGGAAAAAGAAGCAAAGTCATCATGATTTGGAAACATCACGTTTAAAGCGTGAATTCGAAAGGAGTGAGTCACCAATCTTCACACATGTGGAAGGTGAAAACAAAGAGAAAGAGCGAGTGAAACGAGCAGGAGATGCAAGCTTTTCACCCCTAATTGTGATTCCACAACCAAAAAGGGAAGAGATTCTTGATTTTACGTAGAATGCAGAGTATCAAGTTTTTACTTTCTCTCTTTTTGATAATTGCGTAAATTATATTAATAACTGGCCTAACAAAATGAATAGTGATGTTGAGATTAAAGACATGACAGAGAACCAAAGAAATCTTGGAGAGAAAGAAAATAAAAAATGAATATAGTCGTTCATGGAGCGTGAAATGGAGAACCATGAATGAGGACTGGAAAAAGGAACAATGTCAAGAAGACAACGAAGGTGTGTGTAATCGACCGTTAATGAGGTCGTTTCCATACATTTTAGCCAAATTATTGGTAAGTGTGCATTTGAATTTTCATTTTTCAAACACAAAAAAATTCAAATAATTCATCACTATAGTAGGTTATCTGAAGTTTATTCGAGTGAATTTAAAGATAAACCTCCTAAAATTTAGAAAAAGAGCATTATGAAGTTAGTACCTATAAATTAGGGTAAATTGCTTAATTAGGGTTAGTTGCTTGATTAGGATAAATTTTAGTTAGTTAGGTTAATTTTCTTTAGTAGGATTTTTCTTGCTTTCTAGTTTTGTTCCTAACATTAACAAATTATTCTTAAGCTAAAGCACATGACGATTGAATTCTTAAACATTGTACTATAAATTGGAAAAGGTAAAACCATTTAGAATCAATACACACTTGAGTAAAAAAAAGCAAAATTTTCATTATATTTCATATATAGATTGAAAGTACAAAATTATTGTAATAAAGTGATTTAAAAGTGTAAAAAAAATGAAAGGAGCTATGTCAAAACAGTGGGTAGGTTGGTCATTCAATATGGGTCACTTCATCCATGAGTGTATACCCTAGGTAAGCGTTGTCCCTATGGTCATCAATGTTGGGGGTATGAAAATCAGTAAGGAAGGGAAAAAGAAGAACTAATTCCCCTTGTTCCAAAAACCATAGAATTTCATCAACAAAGGGGATCCCCATGGCCGAATGAGCGACAAAGAGAGCATGGTCCAAATTAGCCAGAAATTTGGGCCATACTATCATCACCGTTGCAGAATGAACTTTAGCTACTAAGAGGTCGAGTTCCAGAAGGGAAGCCACAAACCATGAAGCCGGGTCTGAATTCAACTTGTAATATGCCTTGGAATTCACAAAAGTTTCCTTTAGAACCATGCACAAGAATGACTTAGTGGAAGGAGTCCGAAGAAAGAATACTTTTCCAAGCCTTTGGGTCTTGATTCGACCATGGAAGCCATTCAGGCGACAAACACAGGTGAGGAAAATGGGAGTATCCATAGCTTGGAAGCCAGAAAGCATATGTAGAAAGAAGAGAAAATTGAAGAAATAAGTGGAGAATTTGAAGGAAAGTACTAAATTTATGGAAAGTCGTGAGAAATCTGTGGTACATAGTTGCTTGGATAGAAAATCTTGGGAATGCAAGTTGAGGTGGTAGCAATACACTTTTCTCTAGAATTAAAAGTTAAATCAAATAAATTCTCATAAAACTGGTGTCCATTACTTTGAAGTTTGTCAGTACGAAGATCATGAATCAAGTAAAATTAAGATTTTAGAATTAAATGGTGGTCATTTCAATTTATTTTATCGAGTCGTATTAATCATGAAGATGTCCGAGTGTGCTTTTCAGAAAGAGAATTAAGCCAGTAAGGTGGCACACATCAAAATGTGGAAAGATTGAATACAAAAATACATGTGTTTTAAGGCGTGCAAATTAAATGTAGAGTATGGTGGTTGGGCTTACGTATAATCATGACAAGTCTGATACATCAATGTTAGTGTAGAGCCACCAAAATCAAAAATTGTCAGCCAAGTTTATTTTAGTGGGTTGCCATAAAATAAATTTGAAGGGTGGTAACCGACATCTTTAAATTTAGAATTAATCAGGTGATTTGTTAACTTGATGATAAATTTTAACTTATGTTTATTTTTTGGCTAGATAATGAATTGCAGTTAGATAAAGTTTGGTATAAGGATAGTAAAATTTAGCTAAAAAGTTTCACATACAAGAAACAATTAATTGAGTCTTTTGGGAATTGGTGAAATGATGAAGGGATTTGAATTGAATGAAAAATAAAAAAGTAACCTTCACTACTACTATAATTCCCAACCTAATGGAAAGCTTCATTACCTGCAAGTTGAAGCAAAAGAGCTTATGTAAAGAAATATCAAATGAAAAAATGAAAAAAAAATGAATATCAAAGAAATATCAAAAGAGAAAATTCAACTCTTTAGGTTATACAAATATCTCTACTGAGGGTATAGATTCCTGACTGGTAGTGGAGCTATGTTTGGGGGGAAATATAGAGATAAAATTACTGAGGCTATGGACGCTTGACTGGCAGCAAGGCTCTATCTGAACCATCAATTTTAGGTTTGTGATCTATGTACTTCTCTTGCACTCTTAGGGTTTTTCACCTAACAGGAGAGAGATAGACCCCAAAATTGAGGTGGTTCACTCAAACTAAGGAATTTATGATGGAATTATGACTAATGCAATTATCTAAGTGCAACTAATTGATAAAATTGATTGATTATGAATGCAATACTAATGAAATATGCAATGTTTGAAAACATAGTGTGATATGTAGAAATGAACTAAAAACATAAACAAATGCAACATAAATGAATGAGACTTAACAGAGTGCACCTGGAAGTTAAATGTTAATCCTGTAAGGTTCTGGAAATTGGATAAAATCATTGTTGATGACCAGTGGGACTCATTCACCACTGATGGCAAATAAGTCCTACTAATAAACTGCCCTGAAACTAATTTCCAACTGTTAGGAACTGAACTCTAACAAAATCAACATTTCTAGCCTATAGGTGGGACTCATTCACCACTTATGGTGAATCAATGCTCCTCCAAAAATCTACAAATTCAGGAATTAAGTTTGTGGGTCTAGATTTGCACTTGTCTTCTTGTCGGGTTGACAAAGTCAAATCTGTAGAAAATAAACTGAATGTTGTCTCCAAGCTTGAACTAGGGTTTGGTTGACTTGAAACACTTTTATGACTTGTTGATCACTTTTCAACACCTATTTCTTTGCCAAATCTGCCTACAAGACCTACAAACACACATGCAAAGAGGGGGAAAATGGTTAAGGGTTAGGGTATAGGGATTTGCCTTGGTCAAATCCCACTTTGGTAATCAAACCCTTGATAAATAAATGAAATGGAATGGAAACAAGAAAGGAATGATGAATAAACAACATGCAAATGTACAAACTCACCAAACCCTTGTTTCTAAAGTTTGAAGATATGTCAATGGGTGTTCCAAGATACTTGATATTTGCTTGATTGGATGATGCAAAGTGTTTGAATGCTTGAATGAATGAGTGAATTAGTGAACTTGATGAATGGGGGTTAAAATGGATGGAAAAACACTTATTTATACACACTTATGCCCTAATTACCTAATAATACATCACAGGCTAACATAAGGTCTTAATGAATAGAAACCCGAAAGGAAATTTGAATTATTTTGAATTTTGAGCCAAGCGGGACTCATTCGCCACCCATGGTGAATGGGTCCCACTCTAGGCTTGCAAGTGGGTGTCGGGAATTAAGTTACATTTAATGTTGTTTTTCAGGTTTACATTCAAAAATACACTTAATTAAGGCCTATAAGTGCATAAAGGGGCCAAATAAAGCATAAGAAAGGTGTGAATAGTGAAGACAAGCCTAGAAAAGTGTGAAATCTTGTTACAATACTTTACAACACTTTAAAATAAGATTTGATAAGGGATAAAAAGGGACTATTTGGATGAATTATAATAAGAAGAGTCTAGAAAAGTGTAGAAATGTGTTACAACACTTCACAACACTTTCACAAGACATCATAATTTGAATATTCAGGACCTAATGTGAATGCATAAGCCACATTGCAACATTAAATCAAAGTAAAATGAACCAAGCATCATAGGAAAATGACCTAAATAACCATGAAAATGTCAATGATCCATTTTTTTATGGTACATTTAGCCCCCACTTGAGTGAGAGGATGAACTTGCTTCAAACTCACACTAAAGTAGCCATGCATATTGAGAGGGATTCAAATGCACTTATTCTAGAAAGATGGAATAAAAAAAGTCAAGAGGGATGATCAAGCCCCCAAGATGAAGATCCCATGGCCAACTAAACATAAGAACAAAGGAACACACATGAAAATGATGAAAACAAATGAAAGAAAAAAAGGAATTGGCAAATCAAGCTTTGATCATTTGTCTAGCTAGTTGTGGATTAGATCTAGGTTGTTTGTCTGAAAAAGGAAATGCATACTCACTTTGGGGTGATGGAACTCATGGTTGTCCACAAGGTGAGAAGCCCAAAAGGTGAGAAACATACACTCGGGTGGTATGCACTCACAAACACATAGGTGGCTATGGGGAAAGTCGTGCCACATAATGGGTTTCCTGCTCAACCATACTAGAGTTATACCTCCTAATAACTTTGATAAGGTGCCACAAAGGAAAATGTCAGTTTGTGCTTCATGAGACAAGCAAAGCTTCGTATGCTCAGAACTCATGAACAAGTAGGATGGCACCACAGGCATGCAAGTTGTGTTATGCAAGGTGGCCATATAAATGCAAAAATGTAAATGTAAAAGTGTAAAATGAAAAAGGGTGTTCAAATGAGTCTTGTTTAGTTCATGTGAGGTCTATCACTTAGGAAAAATTGTGTATAACATCTCCAAAAGAGGACCAATCAAAGAATAGAATATTCACAACTTAGGGGATGTAGTGTGTCACATTAGGCCACTAAGAGGAATGTAATATGCTAAGATACATCACACTTGTAAGGGACATCACACCCAATGTCATCCACAAAGTGACAAACACATCGTATGAAGTGACAAGGTTGCACTAAGAACAAAGAATGCAAATGAATAATGCCAATGTATGCCCCCACTTTAAAGGAATCACTACACACCATTCAATGAGCAATTACTTTAAAGTAACGAAGGGAAAAGTACAAAAAGAAACAAGACATGAGAGCCAACTTGGAAAGCCCCTATGCCAAGTCATACGTTTCTGAGTAAGGCTGCATCATGTGAAGGAAAGAGAAAGAAAAGAAAGAGGGTTTTCCCCCAAAAAGGAAAACATCAAACACATAAGGAGTCTATGGATTTGGGGTTAGTATGTTCGTTGTTTCAATGTTTTGATTAATGAGCTCGAAACTGTCATCATTCCTTGAATACATAGAACTGGAAGAATGACACAAAGAGAGCGAAAAAAAGAAGTTTGTTTTGGGTCAACATGGAAGAGACATTGCGGTCTTGACACTTTGCATCATCCCCAAAAGGAAAACAAAAGAAAATGAAAAGGCGAAAGAAGAGGAAAAACTTTTGGGTCAACATGAAGGAGACATTTCGGTCTCAATGCCTTGCGTCATCCCCGATAGGAAAAACACAAGAAAAAATGAAGAAGGAAGTAAAAGGACCTTTTGGGTCAACATGGAAGAGACATGGGGTGTCTCTACACTTTTCATCATCCCCAAAAGAAGACCACAAAACAAAAATGAAAGGAAAAAGCAATGGATGACATATAGAAGAATAGAGAGACAAATAGAGGAAGTGCACAAAGAGAAGAAGAACATCAAACACACATTACAGAGGAACACGATACACATAAAAATAAATAAATGTAAAAGGATAGTTAAGGAAAATGCAAGTCAACCATCTAACAAGTCATCCACCTCCCAATCATGTTCAGTGTATTGTGAGGGCGGTTGATTGTCCAAAGGAAGAATTGCAAGTGTCGAACTAGGGGAAGTACCAGGTTCTTCACTTGGTGTGAGAGGTTTATCATTTAATCTCATAGAAGAGGAAAATAAAGAATCCAAATCATTATGCACCTCTTCATCGATTTTAGAGATCTCCTCCTCATCATCATCAAGATTAATCACGACGGGAGGACGGAGGGTAATTTCCAATGAAGGATGTATCAAGAGTTGTGGTTGTTGTATCTAATCATTTTGCTGTGATGGTTGTATTGTACTATCTTGTGGAAGGTCAAGAGGAGGAGGTGTTATGTTTTTCAAGGGTGGGGGTTGATTTTCTTTATTGTCTTCCATTTGTGATTGACGAGCAAGGAGACAACGACGACACCTAAGCTCCCTAGCACCGTGGTTTCGTTTAATTCTACTTTGAAGTTGTTGAGGGGTAAGAGTGGATTGATCCATCATAGGATCCTTTTCTTCCTAAGGAGGAGGAATGGAAGGAGCCGAAGCAGATGGATCATTCACTTTCTCTTTGGCTTTATAAACTTGTTTGATGCGAGGAGGCATGACGGGGTTGGTTTCATTATCTCTTGGGTGTTTAGACGATGAAGGTGAAGTGTTGATTGTTGGTTGCTCATGAGGTCGCATTTTTTGTTTAGGTTTGTATTTAGGCTGAAGTAATGTCTCATCTAGGATAGGAGTAGTGGAGGTAGATGGGGACATATGGTGAAGAGACAATTCGGTTATTCATTTTGCTTTGAAATTTTGATAGGCAATGAAAAAGAAGTCCTTGCGAGGGGTGATGGGTTCCATAGGTTCAGGCCAAAAGGATTCTAGGGAAAAATTACCTTTAGAGGATAACGGATCAAAGCCACTATGGTGTATAGTAAATATCTCATTGTCAAGTGGAAACTTCAAACATTTGTGAACAACTGAAGGGTCATCTTTCAATGAGTGAAGCCAAGGATGACCTAGCCATAGATGAAATTGATCTAATTATGCAATGATAGAAAATATTACATCCAATGTTTTAGGTTCTATCTATAATGGGAGTACGATCAATCCGATCAAAGGGAATGCAAGACCAGTATGTGTTTTAATCCATGGGGTGGGTTTATCATAATCATCTTGATAAAGATCATGTAATACTAAAAATTCTTCCATGATCACATTCTCACCACAGGTGGGATCTATTAATATCCCATTGGTGGGCTTATCATAGATGCAACTGGCTATGTAAAGAGGACCATCGGGAAGGTTTTTAAGTATATCATGAGAAGAAAAAGTAATATCAAGAGATCATTTTGTGTGGCCCTTACGAGGGATACCATCTATTGTTCCTACCATTTCATCAATAGTATTAACATGTGTAACATTTGGAGAAATATCATGTTGTTCATTAGTTGTATCGACATTCATCACATCATTGTTTCAAGGTTCACTGGCTTTGAAAAATGAAACATTGTGTTTAGGCATGAGATTAGTAAAGATATGCAAATTCTGATTGGGGGGAGTAACTAACTTATTTCCCTAATCATTGAAACCCGAAATGGATAGACGACCAAAATCAATTAGGTCTTGTACTACGTGTTTGAGATGCTTGCATTATTCTGTGTCATGTCCATTTTAGCGATGAAAATGACAATAACCATTTGGTTTAAAGGTGGTGGGTAAAGGTTTGGTAGTATCAAGTGGTTTGAATATAGGAAAAGTGATCATTTGTTGTTGTAGCAGTTGATTCATTATGTTATGGAGGGTATCAGGTAAAGGGGTAAACTATCTCTTCGGGTTCCCGTAGGTAAAGGGCACGATTTCCTTAATAGCGGCCACTTGATTAGGCATGGATTGAGTTGATTGCGGAGGAGGGGGATTGAACTGTAAAAATCCTCTATTTGGTTTTCTAAAGTTTTGCATGTTGTTTTGGTTGTTTTGTTCAAACTTCTTAGCTTGACTAGAAATGGATTTTGAATCACGACTAGTAACCGAGTTGTGATAGTCACAAAGGGTTGTGCATAAATCATGAAGGAAGGAAATTTCATCAAGGTCAACCTATCCTAAATGTGAGTTTGCAAATTTTCAATAAACATATTTTGGAGATGTGAATCAAGAATCTTGACATCTACTTGAGCATACAATGACTGATAGCGTGAAATGAAATCAGTGACTTTTTCATCCGCATTTTGTTTACACCTCATTAAATCAGCCATTGTCTTTTTGGGAGTCATATGGACTTGGAAATGACTTATAAAGGCATCAACAAGTTCATTAAATGATCAAATTGAATGATTGGGTAAGTTTGAAAACCACTCCAATGCAGTGTCTTTTAAGGTCCTAGGAAATAATTTGGCTAACAGTTTATCATCAAGAACAAAATTATTGCACAAGGTTGTATAAGCATTGACATGATTAGTAGGGTCTCCTTTACCTCCGTACTTCTTAAACCTAGGCATCTCAATTCCTTGTGGCATCGGGGTTCTTAATATTTCCAAAGAAAGTAGGCTAATACATACGAACTATGTGGGTAGTGCGGTTTGATTTTGGTTAATGGTGGATATTTGTTGTTGCATGGAGGATACAGTTTGAAAGAGCTGTGTAATGAGAGGGTTAGTTTAAGGGGTATGAAGTGGAAGAGAGAATGGTGATGGCGTATATGTGATGTTAGGAGAAGTGAAGGGGACACTAAAGGAGGTGAAGGTGGTGGAGGATGAAACATTTGATGCCACAAAAGAACTAGGAATGTTGGTTGGAATAGTGAAAGAAGGAGTCACATGGCTAACCAGTTGCATGGTTTTTGTAACTTGGGGAGTGGTATATGTACATGTATGGATGCTACAGTTGAAGGAGGAGGAATGTGAGCTCCTCCTTGACTAACCATAGTGTTTGCTGGTTGAGATGTGTTAGAGGTGGAAGAAGCATGTTTTTGGTATATTTCAACAATTTGTTTCATGACATCTAAGCCCTCATCACTTTCAAGCATTCAATGTATGTTGTCTATAGTAGGAATTGCAATGGTGGAAATGTTTTCAAGACACAAGTTTTGCTGCAAATGTGCTAAATCCTCATGAATGTTAATGACTTTATCTTGTGGGAGGGAATTAATGTTTGTGTCAACATGCATTGGATGTGAAGGTAAAGGTGTACTAGTGGTAGTATCCATGCCTAATGTGCCATTGTCCATACTAGGAATAGGAGCTCGGGACAACTCAAGGTCCAAAATGAATGTGTTATCGCAAGATGCCATGAGTTGGGAACTTCTTCTCACTAAAGTATTATCAATAGGGCACCAAACAGTCATACAAAGACCACAAGAGATGGGGTGGATGAAAATGCAATGCAATCTAGGAATAATAAAATGCGAATAACAAGAATTCTGTAATCTAAAACAGAAAAGAAACAATAGAAAATAGAAATGAAAAAACTATTGTAAAAATGACAGAAATTGTTGTGCAAAAAGTGCAATTGGACTGATTCGCCCAGGGTGGCAAATGAGTCCAAGGATGAGATTTTTTTGTATTTTTTAGAAAATTTAAAGTGATTTTTATGTGTTTTAGATGCAAAAGGATGATGCAGATGCAGACTTTTAGTTTTTCTAATGTTTTGAAGTGCAAGAATGAAATCTATATGAGATATTCACTAATGCAAATGTGTAAATCCTAGGATGCAAAAATAATGCAAAAAGATAATGCAAGGCTAATGCTATGAGTCCTAGGATGTGAATGAAAATGCAAATAAAAAAGATAATGTGTTCAATATGCAGGTTCACCAAAATGAACCATCAATTTTAGGTTTGTGATCTATTTATTTCTCTTGCACTCTTAGGGTTTTTCACTTAAAAGGAGAGAGATAGACCCCAAAATTGAGGTGGTTCACTCAAAATAAGGAATGTATGATGTAATTATGACTAAATGAAATGATCTAAGTGTAGCTAATTGATAAAATTGATTGATTATGAATGCAAAACTAATGAAATATGCAATGTTGAAAGCATAGTGTGATATGCATAAATGAACTAAAAACATGAACAAATGCAACAAAAATGAATGAGACTTAACATAGTGCACCTGGAAGTTGAATGTTGATCTCGAAAGGTTTTGGAAATTGGCTAAAATCATTGTTGATGACCAGTGGGACTCATTTTCCACTTATGGCGAATCAGTCCTCTTACTGGTAAACTACCCTAAAACTGATTTCCAACTGTCGGAAACTGAACTCTGACAAAATCAACTTTTCCAGCCTATAGGTGGGACTCATTCACCACTGATGGCAAATCAGTCCTCCTCCAAAAATCTGCAAATTTAGGAATCAAGTTTGTGGGTCCAAATCTACACTTGTCTTCTTTTTCGGGTTGACAGAGTCAAATCTGCATAAAACAGGTTGAATGTTGTCTCCAAGCTTGAACTAGGGTTTGGTTTACTTGAAACACTTTTATGACTTGTTGACCACTTTTCAACACCTATTTCTTTTCCAAATCTTCCTACAAGAACTACAAACACAAATGCAAAGAGGGGAAAAATAGTTAAGGGTTAGGGTATAGGGATTTGCCTTGGTCAAATCTCACTTTGGTAATCAAACCCTTGATGAAGAAATGAAATGGAATGGAAACAAGAAAGGAATGATGAATAAACAACATGAAAATGTCCAAACTCACCAAACCCTTATTGCTAAAGTCTGAAGATATGTCAATGGCTATTCCAAGATACTTGATATTTGCTTGATTGGATGATGCAAAGTGCTTGAATGCTTGAATGAATGAGTGAATTAGTGAACTTGATAAATGGGGGTTAAAATGAATGGTAAAACACTTATTTATACACACTTATTCCCTAATTACCCAATAATACAACATCATAGGCCAACATAAGGTCTGAATGAATAAAAACTTGAAAGAAAATTTGAATCATTTTGAATTTTGAGCCAAGAGGGACTCATTCGCCACCCATGGAAAATGGGTCCCACTCTAGGCTTTCAAGTGGGTGTCGGGAATTAAGTTACATTTAATGTTGTTTGTCAGGTTTACATTAAAAAATACACTTAATTAAGGCCTATAAGTGCATAAAGGGGCCAAATAAAGCATAAGAAAGGTGTAAATAGTGAAGGTAAGCCTAGAAAAGCGTGAAATCTTGTTACAAGACTTTACAACACTTTAAAATAGGACTTGATAAGCGATAAAAAGGGAACATTTGGATGAATAATAATAAGAAGTCTAGAAAAGTGTAGAAATGTGTTACAACACTTCACAACACTTTCATAATTTGAATATTTAGGACCTAATGTGAATGCATAAGTCACATTGCAACATTAAATCAAAGAAAAATGAACCAAGCATCATAGGAAAAAGACCTAAATAACCATGAAAATGTCAATGATCCATTTTTCTATGGTACAATAGCACAGGTTGGCTTTGGAGGATTACTAAATTTTGTATTTCAATGTCAATGAACTAGTTTTTTCACGAAGTTTTAGAGACATGAATTAATCAAAGCACACATTGATACTTTTTGGAGGAATTTTGTAATTTTTTATGCCAAAATTAAGTTTAAGCTAAGGAGCTATTGTTGGAAAATATGCATGTTATATAATTTATAGTAGGTGATCAGGTCCCAATTTTATTTAAATTTGGTTTTGTTGGTTGCAAGTTGTTGTGTAGTCTTACAACACACCCCAAGAATGTAAGGGTTGGGGATCCAAGTAAAAAAAATAGTGCTTATGGCAAGTGTTGGTTGGAAAAGATCACTGGAGGAGAAGGTTAAGGTTGAAATCCATGAAACAATTCATGGTTTGAGTGTACTGGGTGTTGAGTGTACCGAGTACTAGCTACCAAAAAGCTGGGTTGGTTGGAATGTTTAATGCAAGGTTTTGTAAGTTGTTGCGGTCCGAAAGTAAAGGTCCAGGAGTTGTGAAGGTTTTGGTGGTAACCGAGATCCGAGACAATTTTGTTTTGGTAAAAGTTGAAGTATATCGGGTATCGGGTCCGGGTAAACAATGCATTGGTGTTGAAGTGTTAAAGTTGATTGTTTAGTTTTTCTCAGAAGCCTAAAATGTCTAGTAGCCTGCCTAAAGGGATAATTATGTGAGAATGCATTAAAAAAATGTTATTTATGACTTGTTTTAAAAGATGATTTATTAAGGATGGTTTTATTTTAAGGAGAGTTTTATTAATATTTTTTAAGCATGGATTGATATATGGAATTTTATGTGTAGGAGGAATAGATTGTTGGACTATGTTTCGGTATGGACGGTTAGGAAAATTTGGATTATGAGTAGTGATATGACTAGGTTGGGTGGTACACTCTAGTAGTTCATGCGAAGGAGAAGCTTGAGATAAAGAAGTACCGGGAAACTAGGTATTATGCATGCGACGAAGGAGGGTACCTTGATTCAGGGTGATATACTTTCCAGTGTTTTGTGTCTAAGCCTAAACCTGAATGTAGGAATAAAAGTACTGGTGGATTTGAATAACTAGTTCCACCTTATCACTCTAAATATCCAATAGAGGAAGTTCCTACATTTTTGTTTGAAAGATCTGCTCAATCTGGTTTGATTTCTTGATCAATTTTTAAAGACATAAGTCCAAAAGTTTCAAAGTGCTAAAGAAGGTCAAATTTTGTTGACTTATTTAGAAGTTCTCAAGTACTCGTTGTCATATGCCACGTTCCTTGTTGTGATTCGTCCCTTGGATTCCCTCTCATGTATTGGTTAAACTTCCCAAGCATCTTGTTCTTATAAAAGGCTGGGAGATGTTTTATTTTAAATTAAGTTTAGAACTTGTGGATGTCAGAGAACCAAAACTTCTTTAAGTTTTGTTCTTTTTCCTATTTTTTTTTCCATTCTAGACTAAAAACTTATGTTTCATTAGAAGTCAACTAATATCAGAGCTAATTTCAAATCTATTTCCTAATATGAAATCTTACGTAGTTGATTTTTTGTTCCTATTAGACAAGACTGTGTGTTGCACCATTTAAGGGTGCATACTGACACTATCCAGTGGAAAATAATCCCTCTTTTCTTTAAACTCTTGTATCATTTTGTTCCTAGATTTAAAATAATTTGGTGACGTATGGAATGGTTTGATCTAGTTTGGTTATTTCTTGAGGCATGCATGGATAATACCTAGGAGAAATTTTACTTTTTCAGTAATTTTTATGCTTTATTTTAAAATAGATGTTTTATATTTCATAAAATGTTCCAAAAACATGATAAATGCATGGATTTTTATTACAAATATTTTGATTACATGAAATTGTTGAATGCTTAATGCTAAATCTACTTGAATTAATGAAAGTTATTTGAATTTCATGAAATATTATTGAAAATTTGTTGATTTCATGAAGTTATTGAATGACTAGACTAATATTATGTTTATATCTCTATGATACTAGCTAATGCCTTAAGGACCATTTACCCCTCGTATTTAACAACAATATCACACCGAACCTTGAGAAAACCTAGTGCGTCAAGACTTGACATAAATGAGCCTTGAGATTAAGCCAAGTTTTCCTTAGATTTAGGTTTTTCCTCTATGGAGTCTTTCAAGAAAGATAGGTTCCCATGGTATCTTTGTGAGAATTTATTTGCTTGTTGGTGTGTGTCTAACATCCGTGTCAACACTTCCCTCCTTCTCTCCACCTTCCCCTTCCTCCCTACCTAACTCTCTCCAAACCTATCCCTCCCACCCTACCAGATCCCTATTCCCTCATTCCCTCTTTCTCTCCCTCCACCTATCCCTCCCTCTCTCTCTCTCTCTCTCTCACACACACAACCTCTCTCCAACTACCTCTACCTCTCTCCCTAACTCTCTCTATACCTACCTATCCTACTCTACCTCTCTCCACCTACCCCTCCCTTCCTCCCTAACTCTATCTATACCTATCCCTCCCACCCTACCACTCCCTATCTCCCTCCTTCCCTCTTTCTCTCGCTCCCTCTATCCATCCCACCCTACCACTCCCTATCTCCCTCCTTCTCTCCCTCCCACCCTAACAATCCTATCTCCCTCCTTCCCTCTCTCTCCCTACCACCTTACCAATCCCTACCTCCCTCCTTCCCTCTTTCTCTCCCTCCCTCTATCCATCTCATCTTACCACTCCCTATCTCCCTCACACATACTAGGCATAGTAGAAATTTTCATGAGTAAACCCCACACTACAAAAGAAAAGTCCTTCAAATACTTCTAGAACTCCTCTTCATTATTTTCCATGTAGAGATTGGTTTTCTCGCAGATAGTAGATTTGAGATGACCCACAAGGTTGTCCTCCACAATGGGGTGCAGAGTGGTCAATAAGTGCAAAACTCCATCATCCATACCTTCATATGGTTCTTGAAAAACTTAGGTAGCTCTTGAAAGTTTAGCGAAAAGAAGATATTAATATTAAAATATATTAATATAATATATAATACAACATATATAATAGATAATATATATATATAATATGTAATATATATAATTATAATATAATACATAATATAATAGATGATATATAATATAATAGATTATGTTTTGAATTTGATATAATGGATATCCTTTTTGTTTATAGAATGGATATATGTTATGTTCAACACGAGTACCCATTTTGTTTTGTGTATTTTTTTAATTATGTGAAAACAAGCTTTCATAAAATGGATATTTTTTTTTCTCTTCATAACAAATATCCATTTTGTAAAGTATGTTTTTACATACGATACAAGCTTGTGTGAACTAATGTGAACAAAACAGATATTTGTTTTACTTCACAAAATGGATATCTATTTTTTTTAGTGGATAAAATGGCCAAAAGTCCATTTTGGCCATTCAAATGGTCCCACATTCTCTATTTTATCGAGAATCTCATGATTTCTATGCAAACAAGATTTCACTTTTTGAGAACTCTTTTACAAAAAATTGTATCCTTTCGATCATCAAGGTACTTGTTTGAGTTGGGATAATGGGAAGCATCAATCATTGTAAAGCGAAAAGGAAGAGGAAATGTCAAGCAGAGGAAATTGAGGCAAGTAGGGAGAAAGATAGAGTAACGAAGAGGGTGGAAAGAAAAGGTACATAGTCTAATTCTCTTCAAGGAGAAGGCTCCTCTTTACCTTTAAATGAAATTGAAAGTGATCATAATATTGAATTCAAAAACACTGAACAAGAAATTGAAATTGAAACTTTAGAACATGAAATTGAGAAACAAAATGTTTAACATGAAATTGTAAATGTTGAGCATGAAACCTAAAATCAAAATGTTGAACACAAAATTTTGAAATTGAAAGTTTTGAACATGAAATTGAGAAACAAAATGTTGAACATGAAATTGTAAATGCTAAGCATGAAACTGAATATCAAAATGTTGAACATGTAATATGTCAAAATTTGCTTGACCAATGTGGATATACAACCCACTAATTTGTAAACATACTCGATAATCCACCTGTTCATAACATTGATGAAATTGATAAGACACAGGAAATAATGAATGTCAATGTATCTCCAATTTACAAAAGAAGAGAGGATCTTTGTGAAGAAGAAAATGAAATCCTAAACCCATCAATTTGTAATGACTCTAATGAAAATGCTCAACATTCAAGAACCCCATTTAAATGGTTACTTCAAATAGATGAGAACATAATAGATAAACTTGATGGAAATAGGTCATCACAAATGGTTTGATTGTGGGCTACCTAAATGTTCAATCAATAATTTTCCAATAAGACATTAACCAAACAATGTCAATTTTTTGTACAATTGCTGAAGTCTTACAAAATGAGACCATTATCAAAGAAATTGAAGATTTGTGTGACCAAAAAGTTGGACAAAAATAATATTATTGTCAAAAATATTTTTAATGCTCTCAATTCTATTGGAAAGAATAGTAAGGAAAGAGATAAGAGAGATACTTGTAGAGTAATCAAAACATCATTAGTAAGCCATCATTTGAGAAAGGCCCATTTATTGAGGCAAACTTGTGTTGGTACTTAAACCTAAATTGTAAACATTGTCTAGAGCACTCTCAAGAAGAGGAAGACTTGATAGTCCTCTTCAAAATGATACATGGGATTTTAGTGGGAGGCTTCCACGTGTTGATAAGAAGCTAATGGATAACATAAAGAATGAAATTCAACAATTTTTGCACTCTCAATCTAGAGTATCACCCAATGCAAATGATATTTTAAAGTTAATAATTGGCAATCGAGACTGCACACCACATCCTAAACATTTCTTGGAATGTATCCAAACAATATTGTATAAGTAATTTTGTGAAACTCATCCAACTTTGCAAATCTCACAAAGGGATTTTGAATCTTGTAAGCTATTTTATTGTGTACCTCTTAATATTTATAATACATATTGTTGTAAATACCACGTAGAGTTTTCAATGTATCATGAACTATTATGCTATATTCTTTCTACTATGCATACTAATGAAATTTTGTAGGAGTGTAATGCAATGAAACTTCTGAAGTCATCCAGGGACTTGTTAGATTTATTTTTATGTGTTAGGGGTGATGGTTGATTTTTCTATAGAAATGATTGTTTAAATGAGATGTTTTTGCAATGTGGTGGTTTATCATTTGAGTTTGTAACATGTTTTCATGAGGGAAACAAACATGATTTTACTAACAAAATTATTGATAAAAATAGATTTGAGACAGTGAAATACAGTTTGAAGAGTGGAGGTGAAGGTTCTGGATGTGAGTTGGTTACAAGAGAGGTAAGTATTGATGATTTTATTTTTTATTTTAAGAAAAATCTTTTCGACAAGTATGCAATTCATAGCCACAAGTCCCAATGGTTGGATTAACAATTCAAGATTTGTAAGGACTCTTTCCAAATTGGAACTATTATATTCATGGTCAAATTTGCTGAAAATTATACATTACAACCAAAAAATGAGGTATTATATCAATATTATAATTTTGATAGTACAAAAGAGGACATGAAGATAATCAGGGAGTACCATTTTTACATGAGTGATGATAGATCTCATTCATCAAAGTTTGTGCAACATTATTTTGAAAAAAAAAATTGAGTTCTTGTAGGAAAAAAGATATTGTAATGGGTTGACATCTCGTTTGGTCAAATAATTGTACGAGACAATTCAAGAATACTCATAAGTTTTATTGGTTGAGCAAGATGCATGTATCAAGGGGTGTACCTCATATTTGGAGTTTTTTGAAGCTATACATGGTGGAGCAAGTGCATGTATGAAGAGAGCTCTGGTTAAGGAACAAATGAAGATTAGAGGTGGTGCAACATTAAATGTTGTACGCTCTATTGTTGATTGGTGTAGTTATGCATTGTCATGAGGAGGGAAACTTGATTCAAGAGTGTGTAGGTTATTTTGGTTGGTTGATGAGGGCATAGTGGGAGAGAAATTGGAATTTTAAACAATCAGAGAATCTTCAAAGATGCATTCATTTTGAAGCTTAGATGCAAGTGCATGGACCATATGGACACGAGGATTGGTTTGTTTTTGTCAGAATTGTATTCAGTGTAATTGGGATCAATGCAAGTTGAAAGTGAGTGGGTAGATACATGGATTCCATAGTATTTAACCCCTTTATCTACAACACAATCCTCTTTAGAAGATGAAATGGAAAAGTCACCTGACTATGACTATCTTTCAGATCTTGTACAACCAGGACATGTCTGTGCAGTTGTTGCACCATAGGGGAATGAAGAGGGATCAAACTATTGGTTGGCAGGATGTGTATAGGGAAAGAAGAAGCTAACACAAATGATGATAGATGATGATGGGTTCATTTATCCTACAGGTTCAGTTGTTGTTTCTGAAAATTGGTTGCAAATGTATATAATTAGAAAGAATGACATACCTACATTTGAATACTACGAGAAACACAAAACTATTCTCATGTATTTACACATTGTTATAGCAACAAATGTTAAGTTATTGAGACATCATTCCAAAACAACAATAAAGGAAATATGGATAGTTGGTAGTTCCAATCATGAAGCAATATTGGATACTCTGAAGGTAAGAGATGACCCTTCAAGCACACTTGAGTAGCATATATTTTTTTTGTATGAGACAGGTATGATATTTTTCATCTTATTTATATTCTTGTTATTTCTATCAGTTGGATTAAAAGTAAATTAAAATTTGCACAAAAATTAACCATTATGGAAAAGGTATATTTTCAAGAGATTCAAATCAAAATATCTATGGTACTTAATGTAGATCAATAAATTTTCAAGGTATATTTGATTTGAGGGAATGTTTAGTTCAAAATTTGTAGTTCATGTTGCTTACGCTCAACAATTTATCTATATTTATATGCAGTTCTACTACACTCAAGTGTGGAGTACGATGAGGTTACAATGACAATAAATCCACCACTATTGAGTTTCAAATAGGTCTTGAAGATTAATTTTCTTAACAATTCACTTGCTTATATGTGTAAGTATTTTGGCGAATAAAGGTATATTTTTAAGTGATTTAGATTAATAAATCCATGGTTGTGTTATGAGTATAATGAGGTAATGATGATAGTGATTCAAAAGTAGGTTGGAGTTTATGTGTCTTAACAATTCTTAACAAATGTAGGTCTTTTTGGTGGAACATACTATTGCATTGACATTTTTCTTAAATAAGATAATAATAATCCATACAATGAAATTAAGAGAGACCTACCCTAGCATTTACCAACCTATCTCAACATGTCCACACTGCCCATTTATCAAAAATAATATTTTTTAATATTTTTTTTAGTTTTTGCTCTTAGGACTCTTTAGAGGCAAACCCAGAAAGAGCACCCCAAAATGATCAAGTGACATGGGAAATGAAAACAGACCTTCCCTAGTATTTAAATACCTACCTCAACACTTCCACACTACCCACTTGTCAAAATACTGAAAAATTTAACAATTTTTTCTCTTACGAAACTTTCAAGGCTACCTTGGATTAGTGTACTCCAGAATCACGGGGGACTTGGGAAATAAAAGGAGGAATTTTGTAGAATTTACCTACCCACCTTTATGTTTTGGTATACTTGGTTTCACTCCATGATGCACAAAACAAAAAAATTCTTCTTTTCATTTTTGCACTGCTTTCCACTAACAATTTTTGCAAGAATACATTTGACACTAGAACACACAAATGGTGTTGATTTGACCAAAAATAAGAGAGGTTCATTTGAATTGATTTGATATCCACCTATAGGTCCAGACAAAACATTCTTACATGGTATGAGCTCCCAAAATGATTAGTCAAAGTTCAACAATTTTTTACTTTTAGGGATCTTTAGAGACTACCCTGGAAAGAGCACCCCAAAATAATCAGGTGACTTGGGAAACAAAAAGATACCTTCCCTAGTATTTAACTACCTACCTAGACATTTCCATGCTTCCCATTTGTCAAAAATATTTACAATTTTTGTATTTTTTGCTCTTAGGCCTCTTTAGAGACTACCCCAAAAAGAGCACCCTAGAGTGACTGAGTAAATTGGGAAACAAAAAGAGACCTTCCCTAGTATTTTTTTGCCCACCTTGATGTGTCCATGCTTCCCATTTTTCAGAAATACTAAAAATTTAGTAATTTTGCATTTTTTGCTCTTACGACACTTTCAAGACTACCCCAGATTAGTGCACTCTAGAATCATGGGGGGACTTGGGTAGAAAGAGGAGGCCTTCTGTATTGTTTACCTACCCACCTTGATGTGTTAGTATACTTGTTTTTTCTCCATGATGCCCACAACAAAAAAAATGCTTCTTTCCATTTTTGCACTACTTTCCATTGATATTTTTTTTAAGAATGCATTTGACAAATTAGAACACACAAACAGTGCTAAGTGACCAAAATTGAGAGAGGTTGGTTTGAATGGATTCAATATCCACCTATAGATCTAGACACAAATGGTGTTGAGTTGACCAAAATTGAGAGAGGTTGGTTTGAGTGGATTCTATATCTACCTATAGGTCCAGAAAAAGCATTCCTACATTCCATGAGCTCCCAAAATGACTTCATCATAGTTTGACAACTTTTTGCTTATAGGGCTCTTCAGAGATTACCCCAAAAAGAGCTCCCCAAAATGATAGGGTGAATTGGGAAATGAAAAGAGACCTTCCCTAGTATCTACCTACCTACCTCGATGTGTCCATGCTGCCCATTTGTCAAAATTACTAAAAAAATTATAATTTTTAAATTTTCCCATATTCATGTTTAATATTAACCATTGTTGAGTCAAAAGTAGGTTTGAATTTATGGTTCTTAAAAATTCTTAACAAATGTATGTCTTTTTGGTGGACAATACTATTGCGTTAAGAAGTGATTTGAAATAAAATTTGTAAAAAATTTCTTCAACATTGAGTCCCACATTCAATGTAATTCATAAGGAGATATCTTCTTCATATACTTTTATCTCTTGATTTATAATCTTGCATTTGATTCCAAAGAATTATTAGTTGAATTTTTTGTTCATTTTGTTTATAATCCATACTTTTTTAATATTTATATGCAGGTATTGCTCAACACAAGCTTTGAGTAAGATGTAAGGTTCAATGGTAATGCATCCAATATTGGAGTTCATGTTGCTTTCATTGTTCATTTACTTTTACTTAGTGTTATTTCTATTTTTTAATATTTTTGTAATATTACAATGCATGTGTCTTTGAGGGTAGCAATGATTTGAGATGTATGTTGTGGAGCAAGGATATTAGGGGCACATATTGGTTGTGTATCTAGGATAGCTTGATAGAAAGATTCATTGATGTATTTGTACATGAGGACATGAAAAATATGATATGCAAGCATTATTTGTTATATTGATGATAGAATGTATGCAAAATATATTATTATGAATGTCATGTGTATGTTGAAAAATCTCACATGTATGTGTAATCACCATCAAGTGTGTTGAACGTATACAAATAATGATGATTATAATGAAAAAATGCATAGACTAACAAATATTATGCGTATGCACCTACTTATGTATGTTCACAAATGTTATGTGTATATATTTTCACATCAAAATCACTCACACATTCCTATATTGATTCATGTTGGCACCTACTTAATAGTCAAGCAATGGTGAAGATTTTGAACTTATCTATGAATGAACTCTTGGATGTAATGCATGCGAACCTTAATGTGTGTGGTACACATATAATGGAATAGGTTCTAATAGATTAATGTATCACTCTCATTATTATAAAATATAATAGATGGCCTACATAATTGGATATTAAACTTAGTAAGAAAATTTTGAAGAAAAAGAAACAATGGTAGTGTAATTTATAAAACCTTGATATTTAGCTTCTTTGAAAGAAATAGAATGACACTTTACATATTATTTGGCAAACATATAACTAACTAGAAGCTAGTGAGAAACTATAACTAGAAGTAGACTTACAATCAAGCAAATCAATTGGCCCATCAAAATTAGTGTACCCAATGAAATCAATATCAACCCTTGTTGCATAGAGAATCCCAAAAATATGAGTTCCTTCAGTATAGTGGAGGAACTAGTAGTTTTCCTTCTATTTTAGTTCATGAGGTTTCTACATAACTAGAGATCATGCCAATGACATATGAAATGCCAAGCCTGGAGTGAATCAAATAATTGAGGTTGTTAATAATATATGAATATATAATAGCATCAACTAATGGTGAGTCTAACATCTTACCTAAATTTTGACTTTGGATAGAAAATAAAGTGTATTTTTGGACTATACAAGGTAGATCTTGGATGTAAAGTGATAGAGCTTAATCCCACCAAAAAAAATCTCAACAAAATCTAGTCATAAAAAATCCATAACCAAAAGCTCAACAATCTCATGTCAATGGTGTCTTGGTCAAAACCATAACCATCATCATAGGGATTATATTTTGGTGTCTTGGATGAAGGCTAAGATTGATTTAATTTGGTATGAATGGGATATTTAGGCTTCATTTAATAGTTTAAGAATGGTTTAAGGTTTGGGTTGGATTGTTAATTGGGATAAGGAGATATGGACTAGGATTATTATGGACTACTTTATAAACATTATTTTGAATCTTTATTGATGAAAATATGTGATTTTTTAATGAATTATAAATGAAGTATGATATGATCTATTTCTGATTTATTCATGTTGCATTATGAAAGACATATGTTGTTTACAGTTATATGCATCTTATGAAAAACACTAAATTCTTTGAATGCTTAGAAAATAGTGTATCTTGCATTTAACTATTTTGAATATATGGCTATATCATGTTGCATGGTGTGCTTATCGGCCTACAAAATAAAGCCAAAAGAATGGGTTTGTATATGTATTATTGTGCCAAAATTTGCATTCCATGTCATTTAGTTTGATGCACTAATTTCAAAAGGAAAATTCAAATTTAAATATCCATCATTGCTAAAGTGGAAATCTAACTTTATTGAAAGGATAAATACCAAAATGAAAATATAAAGAATAAGGATGTTAACGAATCAAGGAATCAAAGGGTAATAGATGTTGCAACTATAGAGACTAATGATAAAGGGATCAAATTTGGTGAAATTGCCTAGGGCAACCAAAATTTATAGTAGTATAACATGAGTGAAAATGATGTAATTCATAAACTATTAAAGTACAATATTGCAAGAAATCAATAGGTATAACATGTCCATCATAGCTCAACCATTATAAAGTGATTATACATTCAAATTTTAAGTTTAAAATTAGAGAAACATGCACAAAATGAACAAAATATGTCAAATATTGATTTTTATATATAAAAGTGTAGAGTACTTGTGTATGTACATATACAAATTTGGCATATATGTCAACTCAAAATAATATTTACAAAATATGGCATATGCCATCTCACCATCTATATACAATGTATATCTCAAATAAGTATGCCATGTCCCTCTATCCTAAAAACTTGTAGTGGATCATCAAAATGTAGCCTCTTCATGCCACCTAATGGAAGAGAACTTTCCTACACAAAAATAAATAAAATAAAAGCACAAATTAGATTAACTAGCTCAGTGGTAAATAACTTAGACTACTAAATAGAAACTTATCTACTATTTTTTGTAACTTTCAAAGTAACATCTAATCACTATACTAAACTATAAATTAAAGATGAATTTAATTCTTCATTACCTCAAGCCTGTGTTTTTTGGTTGACATACATTCTTGAAAAATGATATTCCCTTAGGACACTTAGGATTCCTACCATATTGAAATGGTGGATGATCCACATATGTGGATGGGGGAATACTCTATAAGAAGAAAAATAAAATTGACAAAATTAAGATACAATTTCTGACAAACAAACATAAACTAAACATATATCTACATATATATCTAGAAACTTACATATCTACTAGATATAAAAAAATCATATACCCGAATCGGTGACGTAACTAAGATTGTTTGAGAAGAACTCATCACAGATGTAGTAGCATCAATATCTTGTACATTAAACATGGCCAGAATGCAAGACTACAAATGTATTTACATATAATAATAATATATTTAAAATTGACATCTAAATCACTACAATAAGTTGAATAAGTTCTAACTAAACTCTTAATTCAATTAAAATTTAGTTCAATTACCTTGACTGTGATTCACTCTACAAATGATTTTCTTTGAGGACAATCAGGTGATTTAGTACATGATACGGTAAAAGTTTCACATCTAGAGTGCACTGTAAAAGTAAAATAAGATCAAGATATAAATTAGTACATGTATTTAATTAATCAAAATTTAAATGATATGTGCACTATAAAAAAGTTTTACATGTACACAAAATTATACCATGTCTAGGCCAAATTCAATGGCCAAAATAGTACCATGATGTACTTCTCTAATCTGATCCTCTGTCATCAACTATTCATTCCCACTTAAATATATATTATTAATGTACTATTTGTTATAATAATTTTAAATGAAATGCACTATGAAATAAATTTAAGTTTTACTTGTACAAAAGATTGTTGTTAGTGTTCCTCATCTCCAATTATGGATGGTGTTGCATTTGTTTGCCTCACACATCTCCATGTATGTAGTACATACTATTGCCTCATCTCCTCCAAGTGTCACATCATGCACCTCATACTTAGTTGTGTTTAGGGGAGGCTCAATAGTATCTCTCATAGGACCTAAAAATATATGGCTACATGTACTACACTAATGAGGCACACAAATATGTGTAGATGATGATGTTGCACCAACATCAACTGAAGAACAAAGAGTATCACTATTAGGTAGATGGGAAAACTGTGAGGACTGTGAAATCAAATGACCAATCAAAGAGTGTATGGCCAAGAGACTATACATTGTCGCACCTGCAACAATGTTTGGATTGGCTACTCGAGGTGTGGGAGGAATATGAGGAAGGGGAACATATGGACCTTGCATCACACACATTGCCCTAGGTCTATCTTGGGGCATTCCAATACTTACTTATTGAAAATTCCTAAAATCAAGATAGTTGACATGTTTGCTTAAAACAAATTCCACATATAATTTGCAAAGAAAGAGGGACATTAAGATTATTGTTGGGTGGTTTATCAAACACCATCCACCAATGATCCCAAAATTTTCTTGTTATGCCCTCATGTGTGCACCATTTTATGGAAAAATTTGGTTTACGTAAGCCAACATGTTGTCCTATTTTTGGGTTCATAAAATATTGGGATAAATCGACTTTAGATAAATTTCTAATTTTTTAATCTCATCATATAGCCCAAACCATTACCATATTCAAACATCTTCACATCTCTCCATTGTTGAAACGAAGTATGCTTCCTAGTGATGTCTTGAACATGACTTATTATGGCCTCTATATTAGGTGTTACTGAACCCAAATGTGAGTGGTTATTGTATCTCTCAACAATGTTTTTCAATTTAGTCATATTTATTTCAATTAAATCTTGAATTGAAGGAGGGTGTGGTGGAGGAGGGTTTTCTCTATCAATTTCTTCCATTTAAACCCCTTTTAAAATTATAATTTTTAAAATTAACATAATTTTAAATTAATTGGCAATTGCTAAAATCTATATAAAAAAAACCTAATATATAGATTAAAAAAGATAAAACAATTAAAATCATCAAAAGCAACATGAAAATTCACCTTACCTCGGTTAAATGTTATTGAAATTGAAGGAATTGCTGGAATTTGGTTTAAAATGCAAAAACATATATTTGTTTATTCAAATATCCATTTCTAGTCCTCTGCCCCCACACTCAACAATTGTTGATAGTGATAACATGAGAAAAAAGTTACTTTTTTTTAACTTATAGTTGTCCAGAATGGATATCCATTTTGAAGAGCATTTTTATATTATAAAAGCTATCCAAAATGGATATTCGTTTTAGAGAGCATTTTTTTTAATATCTCGTATATATGTTACACAAGAGAGGTATATTAATATTAATATTTCATATATGATATAATATATATATATATATATATACAAACACATTTAATATGGGTATGTGCAGGATCATCATGGAAAAAATAGGCACTTAAGTGACGAAAAATTTAGAAAAATTATAGTTAGGCAACTTGACATAAAAATTGAATAATTTATCTATATTATTTCAAAAATATGTAAGAATAGAACATGTAGAAAATTGAATGTAGTTTCTAAACTACTAGGTTTATTTAAAAAAATAAATCTATTTGGCAAAAATTTGAAATTTCAATGCAGCAGTACTTAAATTTTAGGGGAAAAATAAGAAGTGTCTCTCTAACCACCCTAACCACAATAAAATGATAAAAAAATTTATAAGATTTTAGATATAAGTAGAGGACTCATGTGCCAATGTGATGCATATTTTTTTGTAATTTTTTTCCAAGTAAATAATTAATTATGAATTTTTTATTACAACTTTTAAGAAATATAAAAACTCGAATGTCTAACCACCTTAACTTGGTCAAAACTTCATGAAATTCATTTAAAAAAAAATCCTATAGCATGTGAAGCATATAATGTGACACACATGTTTTAGATTCAAAAAATGTGATATCGTTTGAAAGCTATAGATGTTTTTCAACCGGCCTGTCAATCAAGACTTTAGTCATAATTCAAATAGAAAATGAATAATAATTATTTATTAAATTCAAAGTAAAGCATAATTTATATTGGTGGAAAGCTGAGAATCTCCTTCAAAAACCCTTTTCATTTCATCAATTTTCAGTAAAAAAAAGTTGTTAGCCACATACCCTATGCATACCCATCATATCGCTACTTTTTGGCCCATCATGATCCTGCACATACCCATATATATGATATAATATAATATCAATATAATATATATAATAATATTAATATTAGTAATATAATATTATACTGATAAATATTATATAATAACATTTATGATAATATTAATATATATTAATAAATAATATATAATATGATGATATTTGTGATAATATTATACTATCATACTAATGTATTAATATTAATATTTATGATAATATAATATTAATATATAATATATAATATATGATAATATTAATATATATTAATACATGTTAGTATTATAATATCCTACAATATAATAATATTTTTTTATTATATAATATATAATATTTTATTATTAAAATATAATATATAGTATTATATTATTATTATAATATATAATAATATATTATTATATTATAATAATAATATAATACTATATATTATATTTTAATAATAAAATATTATATAATATACAATTATTATAATAATTAATATACATGGCCCGATCTCTAAAAAATTATAAGTGTCTCAATAATGGATATCCATTTATTAGGCTAAGTAATGAGTATCCATTTTGCTTTGGTGTTTACCGTAGAAAATATACTTTTTACTAACCCAAGTAAAAAATCAAATGTGAATTCCATGATTTTGCCTTCCTCATGTCACCTTTTTTTATAACATCATCACTGTTTGGCCCCCCATGATCTTGCACTAACCCTATAAGTACCTAGTTATTGCATCATTTGAAAACTAACAAGCAACATCTAATAAGAAATAAGGAGAATTATCAATTATTGGTGACCAAGCACTTTTGAAAGCGATTATTATCAAGTGAATAGTAGCGAAGAGTAGATTTATTACAATGTTTCAACATTGAAGCATTATGTTGAAAGTTTTATGTGAGTTTGTTCATGTTTATGTTATCATTTTTTTTGTGAGGACTAACCCTTGTAGGTCTTCCAAGCAATAAAGCCAATTTGCAATCAGGCCTTGAGGTGATGTGTATGACTTCAATCCTTCAAGAAAATCAAATCTGAGTGGTGAGTTGCAATCCATTGTTGATTAATCATTCATTTTCCATTTAGCCTCTACCCATCAAAATGATAAGCTCTCTTTCATCAACTTTTCCATTGTGGAGGTGGAAACACCAACATGGGGTTTGATTGAGGTAAGCCACTATATGGTATAACCCTTCCTCTCTCTTGAAATGTGTAGATTTCAAATCTAAAGAAGATTGAAAGAAGATTGAATAACATTTATTCATTGTTGCATTCAAACCCTATAACTTGACAAGATATAAAATCTTAATTATCTCAACATCCGACGAAGGTTTGATAGTGAGACCCAAAAGGAAGAAGGCTCAAATTCTAGAATCCAAAGGACTTTGAAATTAGATTCTAGATCAAGTTGCCAAGACATAGTTTCCCTAGGTGACTTAGTCCCCTAAATTCAACTCTAGATTTATATACTAGGTACACATAACACTGCTCGGTCTATTTTTGAACATCAAATTTGTCTGTGACTTTCCAGATTTACTATTTTTATATTAGATTAGTGAATTTTTATTATTAGCTAGTTGCATCATTTCATTTCATACAAAATCTATTTTCAAGTCCCTAAATTTAGATCTGAGGATTGATTCACTCACCTTTTAGGTTGCAAGTCAATCTCATATCCTATCTAATCTTGACTTTAATGATAAGAGGCCCTCACCATTGTTGGAAAAGAAAGACATGTTTGAAATCCTTAAGGGTTCACCTTTTCAACATATTAGTATACACATGTTCTTTTCCCTTATGTTTTGGGCCCACTTTGGCTAGATTGCATTTTATGCAATATAATGTCTACAAGTGGCACATTCTTGCATTGAATTACACTCATACCTTATTCAACCCTATCCATATTATCACTTATCCCCAAGAACCAATTCTAATCCCTATATCTCCTAATTTTCACATTGGCTCATATTTGTAGGTGTGAAATCAACATAGGACACTTTCATATCAATGAATCTAAACCTTCAAACATTTAAATCTACAAATTTAAATTTAGCCTTATTGATCTTTTCCTACTAGAAATTTTGAGCCAAACTAGTGCATATATATTTGTGTGGGTTTTGTGTTATGTTGTATTTAAAGACATTCCTTATCCATTTTAAATCATGATCAATTCCCTCCAAGAGAGGAAAATCACATGGAAGTATCATAGCAAGACCATAGAGAATCCCAATTCCATTATTAGGTTGCATCAACTTCCTAGATATATTACATGTTTTTTTATTGTCTTTGATATTTCTTCATCACCTTGCATTCATTCACCTAGGGTCTTGACCAAAGGAGAACAAATAATTTCCTATCAAGTTTCCAAATGTTGTCTCAGATTGATACCACACCACTTTTGGTATATATGTAATCTAAGTTAAGGCACAATTGTAATAGTCATGAAATTTTTCACAAATTCACTTTTATGGGATAAGTTCACTTCTATAGACACTTAACGTATAGTTGCACATACATGGATCTAAACCATAAAAAAATATAGTCAAAATACAAATTCTAAGGTATTTGGTTGGCAATGTCGTATTTCTTATATATTGACAAATCAATTCCCAACATTTGCCACAATACATTCATCCATCTAAATTTTAAGCTAAATATCACACTTAATATATTTAATTTCACTTTTTTATTCTAATCCTAATTATTTATGTTAAATTAATTTTATTTACATTGTGATTTAATTAGTTATTGTTAAATGAGAAATATTTGTTTAACAACACACTATAACCATTGTTATATAGTGCAAAGTAACTTAGAAAAAGTTAGTAATTGCCTAACAACAAATTAAAATGCAACTCAACCTACATTGTGACAATTACAAAGGGTCGAATTGGAAACTTAAAAACTAGTTAAAACGGTCCCATAAAGTCTAAAGGATCTATTTGCAGTCATTCATAAAATTTACAATAATCTAAATAACTTAACACTCCACACTTTGATTGATCAAAATGAAAGAATGGTATTGATTTCATTTATCTGTTCACGAGTTGTGTCACAAAATCAACAATTCAATAGTTCGATAAAATTGGTTGATAACTTATTTACAATACCAATATAAATTGAGTTATCAATTGTTATTCCAAATCAACATTAAAATTTTATAAATTGAGTTATCAATTGTTATTCCAAATCAACATTAAATTTTTTAAAAAATGATATATCGAGAAATATAATTATACTTTCAATATAGAAACATGTTTATATTGAAACATGTCTAAACAGATACATTTCTAATTGAAAACCATCATATAGACCTAAACTGATACTTCTTTGACTGGAACATATAGATTTAAATCGATACCTCTTCAACTGAAAGCAAATATTATTTATTTTGAAGAGAGAAAAACACTAATGAACAAGATTACTTGCGGATGAAGGTTGTAAACTTGCGAGCTTACACAATTGCACGTACAATCTTATTCTTCAAAATGCCGACAAATGCTTAAAGGCTGGTGGTGAGCAAACATATCTCTGGATTGTCACCGATTTCTACGACTCTGTCGGCTGTCCATTTCACAAGCAGGGTAGTTTTTAAGTGAGCAGAACTATTTCATTGTGTTTAGTAATAACATCCCGACAGCTGGCGGTACAGAAAACAGGTATTATAAATAGCTGAGCAAAATGAGGCGTCTGACTGGTGAATTGTGAGGAGGCCATAAGCTATCTTAAAGGAGGGACATTCTAGTGAGACTGGAAAACAAGCACTCCATTTTACTTTTATCAAAGTCAAGTGTTGGAAGAGGATGATATATACATCCTATTCTAATCGTTATTCATGGAGAAAACTGCTCATACCTGCACTTTTCCCATTTGTTTTGCGTTTACTTTGACTTATATGTTTTTAGGGTATTTTAGTGTATTATTGGTAGTTTGGATTATTGGTTCAGTATGGTTGACTTTGATTAAGGAATACTTTTTTAGTATAATATGTTTTTCAATAGTGTCTATAGGTACCATTTTTTTCAAATGTAGATTAAAGACATTCAAGAGAACTTATTTAAGAATCTAAAGTTAAGAAATTAGATCTACAAGTACATTCAGATCCACATTTGTGGAGGTTAGTTTTAAAGTCATGGAAATGCACTGGACCTTAAAACAAAAATTGATGGATTACACTAGTGTTTGTTTAATATTATAGAGGGATTTCATAAATTGACAAAGTGGTTTGTGACATTGACATAACATTGTCTTCATTGGATTATTATTTATGTATGGATTATTATTATGGTTGTATGTTATATGTATTGATTATGATGATGATGTGATTTGTAGTTGTGACCATGATTTGATGATAAAAACTTATGTATTATGATTATGATCATATAACGTATGTGTTGTTGTTGTTGATGATGATGATGATATATATGTGTCTATCTAATGTTGATGTATTTACGAAGATGGATATAGTTTAGTTATGATGTATATGATGATTCAATACACACATGATTAATGGTGTGATATTTAAAATGTATGGAAATATATGATGGTTGTTTACAATAAATACATGATATATTATTGATGCATGCATGATGATATGTGATGAATATAATGATGATTTTTTTCATCGTATAATTGAAAATACAATGATAATAATAAAACAGAATGGGTGGATTTGTAAACTAAACAAAATCAATCAATGTAGCAACATGAAATTTCAACTATCGATGATAAATTAGCTTAGTATATTTTTGGATTTGACTATATGAACAATTTTCCTCATTTAGTCAAATCTAGAAATATATTGAGCTAATTAATTAATTCAACTAATGACTTGCATAAAGTGAATCAAAATGTGGATGAATGGATTTGAGATTAATGATTGATTGGTTATTCTAATGTAGGTGTTATGTTAGACATGTGGTGAGAAACTTAATTTGTTAGAGTAAAGGATAGTATGTACCAAGCTATAAAGACCAAGGTAAAGATGGATCCAATGTACGTGAAGGACTAACTTTCAAGAATACAACAAACAAAAGGATGCCCTAGCACTCAAAAGGTGTTTGATGACCTTGGTGGGTCCTATGATGAGACAACCAAAAATCAAAAAGGATGTCTCAATGCATCAAAAGGAATTTGATGACCTTGGTGAGTCCTATGATGAGACAATCAACACACACACCAAATAGAAACAATAGATCATGCCCCAATATATGCCAATTGAGACATGCAAAATGTAAATTGATCATGTTGACCTTGAGTAGGCACGGTATGGGTTAATACATAAACCAAAATTTAAAAATTAATTGTCCATCAATAGACAAAATTATTGCCTCTTGCTAAGGTGTTAAAAAGGATAAAGGGATGATTATACCTAATGTGTAGAATGATATGTCTGACAAAGTGAAATGATAGATTATGTCTGAGATGGGGAATGATATACTCCATAAATTCAAAGGATGAAAAGGGTGTTCCATAATGGAAAATGATGTGGCAACTACATATTATCAAGAGTGATCTAAATTTCTTGATTTTACATTTTAAGCATGATGCTTCAAGTGCATAGTTTTGAGGTTTAAGGTGTGTGATGTTGCTTCGGGTTTATGCAATTTTCTAAAGCTTAGAAGTGGGGATGACATAAAAGGATTTTTTATGATAATTCATAAGCTCAGTTTTGGGATAGGTCACAAGATTAATTTTTTTGGGGTGAAACTCAACATTTAGGGATACCATGGAATGCATGAAGCTCAATGTTAAGGAATCCATCTAATGTATAGTAGCCCAGATATCTTCAAAACAATCACAATTTAATCCACTTTGAACAATATTTTAACCTTGAAACCCCAACTTGGTGTCCAACTCACAATTCCCTCAATTTTGTTTACAGTATTCCAAATAGTGAAATTTGAACAAAACTTTTAGAAAATAACTCCTACCCACAAACCAAAACCGGTTTTAGATACCCATTACGCCCTTTAGAAACTTACCTCAAAATATCATAATGTTTCTTTGGAACATATCCATCAAATCTCTGCTACTACGTTTTCCAATAGGCCAAAAAGAGTAGAAATTCACCTTTTTTGCTCATAACTTGCAGAGAATAGCTCCAACCCACAATCTAAAACCTGTTTCAGATACCATTTTCCTCTTTTATAACATATCTCAAATGTAGGGGTGGTTAATTTTGATCATATTCGTCTATTTTCTGCTGCTACACTTGAAGAATGGCCTAATTAGGCTCCTACACCAGGGCACTTATTGATTCCCCTCACTCCATAACCTAAAAATCTATTCCAAAACCATAGAAACATCTATTTAGGTCTTCAAATGCATTTTTCATCACCTAGAATGGCCTCTTAACAATTCTTCAACAAAACCCTGCCTCTATGCTTCACTTTTGCTTGAAAACATAAAGAAAACCAACTAGGGCATCAAGCAAATCTACTCAAAACCTTATTCTTGACTCCTGTAACTTGGAGATCACAAAGAGCATGTCCACACAAACCTATGCACCAGTTTTGTGTATTTTCACTCGTGATATATTGAGAAACCTATTTTTTCCTATGCCATTGGTTAATCCAGCGAAGGTTTCAAACGATCTATAAAGAAAATGCAATATCTCTTTTAATTCTTAATGAAATGGGATGAAACAAAAAGCCACAAAAACTAGATTTAACCTTCTATCATCTACAATAGGATTCAAACCTTCATTTTTTTGTACAAGCACATGCCATTGAGAGGAACAGTAAGGAACACAATAAAAATGCAGAAAATGAAATGTTTATTGCTCCAAAACCTCCTCCAAACCTTCAACAACCGCCAAAACAATGGTGGAACTAGGTATTTTTAACCTTTCCCAACCATTTTCAACAGTTATAAACCAACTTCTTTTAATTCCAACTGACTTTGACCCTTCATCTTCCTTTTGTTGCATTTTTTCATTTTACAACATGACAAATTTTACAATTTTTACAATATGATTCCAAAATGAAATCCTAAGACTTAAACTAGACTCAAATAAGTTCAAAATGGTCTAAAGACCTTATTACAAGAACAAAACATCAAACTTAAATAAAAAATCCAAAGTTTCCTCATGGAGGCATGAACTCAACTAGGTGCTCCTGCACCATCCTAGAAACTAAGTGATCAATAAATTATTTGTCAAAACATATTATGAATCAAGATGTAATCACTTTCCTCCAACATGGAACAAGACATGGAGGACATGATGGATAAGGAGGAAGAGACCCATGTGATGGAGATGAATAGATGGGTGATGAGGACCTAAAATATTATAGAGTTTAGATATTACATATGGTGCCAGTGAGAAAATTTTCACCATGGTACTTGTCAAAGGTGCCAAGAAGTGATTTTCACCAAAACATAAATTTATTTTTATTTAATTTTTTATCTTAGTTTTATTATTTGTTCAAATTTTTATATATTTTGATTGGGATATTCCTTTAATTAAGAATGAAAATCCTTTCAAGGTACACAATTTTCATGGTTTATTTACGATATTTGCCCTCAAGGTTGGCCAACTAACAAGCACGTTATCCTTGAGATCAAGGACTATGATCTCCACATTCAAAACATTGAGAAAATAGTTCAACAGATAAAAACCACCATGGAAAATATCTTAAAAATCAACCAATGTTTTATCAAGAATAGTGTAGAAATGTTAAAAATTCTCATAGAGAAATTAAGGGAATTAGGAGAAGAGCAGATGGTTGATTGAAATTTGAGCAAGGTGAAGGAGATTCCTATCAAAGAAAAAGGTTAAAGTGTGGTGATGGAGAGTGAAAAAGGTCCTAGTGCTTGAACTCAAGAAAAAAATAAGACCTTTGAAGAAGAAAAGGAAGAACTGCTTACCCCGGTTAATAAACACTATGACTAGGAACTAGAGGTGGCAGACACCCTCAAGAACATGAATAGTCTGCTTTTTGTTTTGGTTTTGTCTATTTTGTTTCTTTTGGTTATCTATGGTTTTATGGTTGGTTGGTTGCGCCTTTATCAAATGTAGCATAATTTTGTAACTTGGGGTTTCAAGTCCCTTATAAAAACTTTTTTTTCTTGTTAATAAAAAAATAACAAGCACATTATCCATATGTATTATTTAGTAATGATAACATATGGTCCCATCCAATTAGGACTAAAATTGGCTTTCTTATCTCAATCATGAAGGTTCTACTATTTTTTCTTGAGCACAAGGTCAAGAATCTCAAATGCATGACTTATGATTTTCTTATTATAGTTGTACAATGGATATAATTCTAATAGGACTACAAGTGGTTCATGGCTTTGTGTTATTTTTCATAGAGTATTTTTGACTCATGTAGTTGAACAACTATGTACTCTACATCCTTGATGAGGTTACACAAGGAAACATGTAATAATGGGGATTTGATCTTGATTGGAAAGATTTATTTAGAGTTAAAGACTAGGGACTATGGAGTAGAATAACTAGGTGTTTGGATGCTAGTACAATAGCCCCATAAGGTGGGATTTATTTGGAGGTGCAAATCATGGTAAAATAATTGATAGTCTTCTTTAGGATTTTGAGAAAGGTATTATTATATGAATCCATTTGACATTTAAATTGAGAGTATTATGAAGTAGACTAGTGATATTGGATGTGTAAACATTCAAAAAGAGTTTGGACTTCCAAATTTTCGAAGATTTACCATTGTTAGTTATGATGGTGGTGGGGACACGATAGCCATAGGTAACGTAATATAAAATGAATTTTGAGATTTTTTGACTAGCTATGTAGGTGAGGGGAATATCTTCAACCCACTTAGTAAAGAACTGATTGGAAATTAAGATAAAATTACCATTGGTCAAGGATGGGTGAATATTTTCAATGAGATTGAGTCCCTATTATGAAAAGTTCCAAGGTTCAATAATTGCTTTCAATTCTTGTGATAGTGTGTGAAACAAATCTTCATTCTATCTACAAGCTCAATACTTCCTGATGTATTGGCATGCATCTTGTTCCATAGTAGTCTAGTATTAACCTATTTTAAATAAATTCTTAGTTAATACCATGTCACTAGTGTGGGAACTATAGATACCATGATGAACCTCTTCAAGTACAAGAGAAGCCTCTTTTGTGTTTAGAAATTTTAGTTGGTATCCATCAAAACCACTTCAATATAATGTGTATCTAAGGTTAGTAAAGTAGGATGATCAATGGATGTAGACCTGGGTAAGTTATAGGTTAGGTAGTAGGATGTGATCGTGAAGGTAGGTGTAAATCTGATGGTACCATGGGGACTTGGGACCAAAAATATTAGAGTCAAAGACATCATCTATTTGGGAACTAGAATATTTTCAATCAAGAATTAATTGTAGTGACTATCTTGAGGTATGTCCAGTAGGAATCCAATAGTTTCCATGTTATTTTTTGATTTATTGTTGAGGTAGGATACCTACTCAAATTATATATTTATGAAGCGCTTAGGTTGAAACTATCAACAATCCATTTATAAGGAATTATTTTTCATCCTTGGTTTGATACTCACTATTGATTTGTTTGATGACAAGTTAATAATCTTTCTAGTACAAGAGACATTGGATATTCCACTAGCTTGCTATTTTGAGACCTCCAATTAAGGTATCATATTTTTCAATGTTGTTGGTGGAAGGAAAATCCACTTTGAATTCCTTAGGTATGATATCTCTATGGAGTGAAAAAAAATGGCACCTAATCCATGATTTGTGTAGTAGCCATCAAAATACAAATTCCAAGATGATGAACCATCCAAAGTGAAAGTAGACTCATAAAAAAAGTCCATAATAAATGGGTGATTATTGATGATATTTTTTATTACTAATTTCTATATAATTAATTATCTATTAATTACCTTTTGATCTACATATTTCATGTCAAATTCACTTAGTAGCATGACCCATTTAGCCATAGAACTTCTGAGATAAGTCTTGGATAAAATATACTTAAGTGAATCAATTTTTTATATGAGCTTGGTCTTGTGACTTAGCATGTAGCGTCAAATATTCTGGGAGTTAAAATTGATAACTCTAGACATGTATTCAAGTTACCATAAAATTGACAAAAAATATTGCAAATGGAAATAGAATGGTCCATCCAATTGTCAAATAAATATTTATTTGGATTTTATGTGATAAGTGAAATTTTGGAGGTTTTTACCTAATATTTTGGAGGATTTTACCATTACACGGTAGTTGGTTTATCATTAAATGACAGTTGAAACTTGTTTTCAGGTGTGAGACTTTTCTCAAGCTCAAATATCACACTATATGTAGCCTATTAGCTAATTAGGAATGATATATCTAAATCTTATAAACAAATGTTTTCTTTGGATCAATTTTGTATTACATAGATATGATTTATGATATGCAGTCTTGATTTTGAATGTTATACATTTATTTAATATTTTGGAAAGATGTTGAATTGTGAGGGTTGACATTCTCCTTAATCAACTTTTTATTATGGTTGCCTTTATGAACTTTGAAAAAAATGGATAAACAATACAAGTTTGTAAATTATTTAAGATGCAAATTCTCGTTTATGTATTGTTCCTTCATAACAATGTTGTTTAGTAACAAGTATCTTCATAACAATGATTGAAGTGGACATATAAGATCATGTATGGTAGTTGATTAATTTAATAAGGATTTCAAATAATCAATCATCTTATATTTTTTATTTAAGACTTTGAATAGATGAAACATGAGATCATACTATCCTTCTTCCTCTTAGAATGTAATACATAATGGACATAAGTGGAGAAAAGAGAGGTAGTCATGGTGGAAAGAATATGGTTTAATCTAGATTTTTTTTAAGAGGGCCTATGGGTCTTATGATCTTCTTAGGATTTACCTACAATTGATTAAAAAACTATATGCATATAATGGTATATTGATAATATAAAGTTAGAAAAAATTCTACCCTAAAGAATAGGCACGGAGTTATGAGTTTTCCAAAATGTGGGAAATAAATCACGGCCAACATAAAGGAAACTAAGGATAAAATCCCAATTGGATTAAAACAGGTAGATTATTAAAAGGAGATACAAATGATGAATATGAATAGAGATATGAGTAACTAGGATAGATAAATATAAATTCTAAGAAATATTAGAGAGCTTATTTAGTTTACATCATTTTATTGTATTCAACCACTTTGATTGGCTACGATGCTATAATAGAGAATTGGAAACTAGAATCTAGGATTGGATTGGTGATTGGGAATCTAAGATAGAGGTGATTTGAAAGTTCTTATGCTTTAGACTTGTTTGCAACTATAGTTTCCCTAGGACACCTTACTCCTATGCTATTCTATCAACTTTTGAAATTGATCTTCATGATTTGTAGAATCTATTTGCATGTGCTTGAATTTGTATCTGATAAATTGGTGTTATAAAAAGATACCTTTGGAGCTTAGTATAGATAATACTATTGACTTCCTTGTAACTAATGTAACAAGTTTGAAAATCCACCAAATAAATAATATTGATGTCGTTGCGAATATGATTGAGTAAATTGAGACTAGTATCATGAATAATGTTCTAAAATATGATGCAAGATGATAATGATTAAAAATTTTGGTTTCCAAAACCACTATTCTATAACTGTAGAACACAACTCAAATATATATTCCAAGGGCATATTTAAGATAGTAGAATTTAGATTCATCAATAGATTGTGGAGAGTTAAATGTCACTTAGTGAGAGTGGGTAATATCTCATTCACATTGAGCTCATCTTAAATCTAAGAGGGCATTCCTCAAAGTATGCCTTAACATGAATTCAAATCAAATATAATGAATAACTAATACACTTCATAGAAACTATACCCAAATATGAGCTTAGCCTCAATAATTTTCACTAGACTAAGCTCAACTAGATGTAGCAAAACCTTTTAAGACTTATCATCTTGTGTTGAAAGAAGGCTCTAGTATACTTTTCAACACAACCTTTTTTCATAAACCAATTTAAAAATCAAAACAAACAAAAATTAGAAGCCCATATTAACTTTGGGCTAGATTGTGCAATAAAAGCTAAACCACATAAATGTAATCCACTCTTAAACATGAAGCACGATAAGCCCGTTCATATTAGAGCATATTTACACTTCTTATGTGGTTCTATGATCCAAATGTGACCCTAATTAAGAGCTTGGCGGATTAGGACTCACACCAATGCGTATCTCCATTAATATATAGTTACCCCTTCACAAGCCAATGAATTTTCTATGGACGTATAGTAAATTGTAAAGTCAATGACCCGCTATGAAGACTGAAGATAATCCAGTCGTCTTAGGCGACAAAAAGAAAGAAAAAGTAGCTAGAGTTAAAAATCATTGTGCAGCTGCTTTGGACAGCTCAGGTGATGGGAATCGGGAAGCATCCGAGAAGTCTTCCTGACAACTCAAGGCAAGCTGGCCAGGAATGAGGATCCACATCAGCGGTACCTCTGAACAAAATTGCTGATTGAGAACCCGTGTACCAAAAACACCGGCGGTGTTCATCAACGTGGTTGCTCGTTGAGCAGCATATCCCTCCTGTCGCCACCTAAGAGACCTACCGCTTGTTCTCAGAAGCTACTTCCCGTCAATGGAGTTTGTTTAGCCCAATCTTTGCGTTCCTCCACAAGCAGCCTTATCTGCTTCCCTTATAAGAGAGCATTCCTTCAATACAGTTCTCAAAGTGATTTCTTGTCTCCATTCCCATACTTTTTTCCCAGCTATTGCCCAGTTTAACTTATCATTGCCCTTGGTTACCAATCAGTTTGCCCATAAGCCTAATCTAGCATGGATTTCCTTTTCTGCTTAGTCTCAACCCACAAGCTCTCCTGGCTCTTCTGCCTCCTTATATGCTGTGGAGCACCAGGCCCTTCATTATCGTATCCTCCAACTCGTAAGCTGGCTGCATTAGTCCCACCCACACCCCTAGTATTGAATTATCACAATGGCCCCCTTCTCTCAGGCCCCGCTGCTATCAACGTCTACATTCTCTGGTATGGCAATTTCACCACTTCCCAGAAGACCATAATTTCAGATTTCTTTGATTCCTTCGATCCACGCAATCCAAAGAAGCCATCAGTAGCTAGCTGGTGGGCTACCACAGAGCTGTATAAAGACTCCACCAAACAAGGCGTATCCAAGCTCGTTACGCTCCGAGGCCAGGCTTCGGATGCGCTGTATTCCCTTGGCAAGAATTTGAAGAGAAGTGACATAGCGCATGCGGTGAGAAGAGCCCTGGCTAGGAGATCATTCCCCTCCGACTCCAGGGGAATTTACATTCTTCTCACTGCAGACGACGTGTATGTGGAGAAGTTTTGCATGAGCTCGTGTGGATTTCATGACTCTGCCCCTGTATCGAAGACAGGAAGAAGGGTCGTGCTGGCGTGGGTAGGGAACTCTGGCATCCAATGCCCGGGCTATTGTGCGTGGCCGTTTGCAGCGCCTCTCTACGGCCCTCCCATGCCGCCTCTTATTCCACCAAATGGAGATGTTGGTGTGGACGGAATGATAATAAACATTGCAGCAGTGGTGGCAGGAGCAGCCGCTAATCCCTTCAACACTGGGTATTACCAAGGGGATGCGTTGGTACCAATGGAGGCGGTCAGCGCCTGCGCAGGCATATATGGGGAGGGTGCGTACCCAGGCTATCCCGGAGATTTGATGGTGGACAACAAGAGCAGGGGAAGTTACAACGCGTATGGCGTGAGGGAGAGGGAGTTTCTTTTGCCCAGCATGTGGGATCCCTCTAAGCGATCATGCGCCACACTCTAAGATGTCAAATTATTGAAGGACCGTCTGTATTCATAGTGTTGAAAGATCATTGAAGCAAAGTTAAGGTTCAGTATGAAATGTCGAGCCATTTTTAATTATCATAGACCTGGAAAGGAATAATATATATGTGTATATGCTAAGCTGGACAAAAAAGACTCCAACTGTCTGCTCTGTCTATATAATTCAATAGCAGGTGTTCTCTTTATGTAAGTTGTCTTTCGACTTTATGGAAAGAACTTGCAAGTCAACTGGCCTTTATATATGGCAAGCATTTGTTTTGATAGTTGTTGCTGTTTTTACAATGCCAATCTTTTGAGTTTTTCTTTTCATACTAGCAATGTGATAAAAGTAGGAATGACAACTCTAGACTTTACATGAACGGTCGAGTATTTCTTTTCACACTACAACACTGATAAAACTAGGAATGACATCTCTAGATCTTATAAACGAAAGTTCGCTTTGGATCAGTTTTCCATTATAAAGATATGATTTATGATACGCAATCTTGATTTGGAATGCTATGCATTTATTTAATATTTGGGAAGATGTTGAATTGCGAGAGTGGTTGTTTTTATGACCTTTGAGAATATGGATAAATAGTACGAATTCATAAATGATAAATTCTCATGTGTAATGTGTATTGTTCCTTTTAGTGCACAAAGCAAAATAATGTTCTTATTGAGTGCCCCTTAATGTTATAAGAGTTTGAATCTTAATCTAATGATGAATTGATACTCAATTAAATGTCTTTAAATATCAAAATATAATGAATCATTACACAAATGTGTACCAAGTTGCTCTCAATGGCTATGAGGAAAGAGTAGGAGCTAACAATTTGAATTTTGGGTCAAATATGTGTCATGTGGGATTACTCAAGAACTTGTTGTAAAAATGACCCAAGACAAGGAATGTTAGATCTCAAGACTAATAATGAATACATGAAATTATGCACTAATAACTACTTAAGGGGAATGTGTGGGACTAAGTGTAGATAAGGTCTATGTAATGTCAAATGTATGAGAATGTGTGTAGGAAAGAATGAATGAGGATATATATGGGTTAGGGAAGGTGTCAAACTTTGTACAAAAGTGTTCCATATATCATTATATAATCATATTAAGGAATTCTTTCAAATGTATCCAAGAATAAATAGGAATTGTGGGTATACAAATTTCACTTACATTCTACCATCACATTTAGGTACATGTGAATCCTAAATGAACATGTATTTTCAAGTAAATGATCATCACAAAAAATGCATGTAAATTAAATATTTAGAAATAAAAAATATATTGGGATAAATATAAAGTAATTGACCCAACTAGATGTCTTTGTGTGTCCTTTAATCCCTTGCCATGCATGCTCCATGGTAGCCTATAAAGTAGTGAAACATGTACAATTAGTAGCTTCTATCTCACCAATGAAATAAACACAAATTATAAACTTGCTTTAATTATCTAGGAAAATGAAAAAGTAGTAGGTTAGGAAATTTCACTTGTATGAAAAATCGTGTAGTAATGTTTTTTCCAATGTAGCAATCATAGAATAAAATGGCATATGTTAGGTGTTGTCATGTCATGTGATCAAAATATATTTGGACATAATGGTGATTTTTTATTAGTTACTTGTAATTTCCTACAATCGCAATATAGGAGTATTAGCAATATCATATGCACCCTTCAATTAGTTGCACCCATGAGGTGAAAATAATTAAAGAGGGAAAATATATTACATGAATTATAAATGTAATCATGTAAAGTATTAAATGTCACAAATGCACCATGTGAAAAATGAATGAAATATCTTGAATGATAAGTGTGGTAAGCATATGGGTTGTACAATCATGAATGCCATATATACAAACTTACTCTTAATGCAGGAAAATGAGAAGAGTGAGGTGTTCCTAATGGAAAGGTACTCATGTAATTATATATAACAGTAAAAATGGCATATGCCCTCAATGTGATTTAAAGACAACAAACACATAATGGTGTGGAAAGGCTCCAAGTCCCTAGTGATACAATAGCTCTAGGTGCATGAAAAGAAAAATACCTCCAACATAATAAGATAGTGAGACAAGCTCAATGGATGGATCAAGAATAGACAAGATCATTAAGGATGTAGATATCCTTATAATAAGATATAAATATCCCTCAATGGTCATGTAATGTCATGATAATAAAATTAAGTAATCATATCAATTAATAATTGAATAGGACTAATGAAGTATGGATGCATGTTAAGGCTCATAGAAGTGAAGATAAGACAAGCATAATAAGAACATTTATGGTTATAGCATGTCATAAGTGATGAAATATATCATGAGTCTAATAAAGATGAAAATCCTAGGTCAAATTATCATGATAAAATCAAGAATACAAATGCATACAATAAAGTAGAAAATAAGGAGAATGATCAACCAAAAAGGAAAACATGGAAAAAATGCAATAAGAAGGCAAGCAATGTCATAGTAATAAACAATTAACACATGTCAACTTAGGTTGAAAGATAAATTCCCCCTAACTAGAAGAATGGAAGGCATAAAATGTAATACATATTTAGTCATAATAAGGCCAAAATAATACTAAAAAATCTAAAATGTTCAAAACAAGAGTATAGGTATATAGGTACATAAATCTAGGGGATCATCACCATGATCCTCATCTAAAAATGTATTGATATAATATTCTTCATTGGTTCTTTCATTTTCATCTTCATGATTTGCTTACTATATAGGGTCTCTTTATAATGATCTTTTACAAACATGTTAGATTTCTTACTTTAATTTCATGAGTAACTTCAATATGTGTTGTGTTATGGTCAACAAAACCAATCCATCAAGATGCACATAATTTAATTTCATATGATTAACCTCATGAAATTAGGGGGTTATGGACTCATTAGTATGCTCAACATTTCTTTGAGGTATTTTTTCAAACAACTCACTACCTTGTCTATGCTACCACATTTTCCATACATGTCTACCAAAGCATTTTATCAAAGTACACTTAAAAAAAATTCAAACAATTCATTGCCTTGTCTATGCTACCACATTTTTTGACATACATGTCTACCAAAGTACTCAATTTTTTGTTGACTATCTCATTCATTATAACCCATGACCCGCATCACTATTCTAGTTTTTGTAATTGAATAATGTTATTTTATTTTTAGATGATGCAGGCGGAGACACCTCTCGATGTTCATAGGGAAATTGAGCATGGTGTGTCTTCTGTAATTGATAGCTCGATGCCTATGACGATAGTATGAGGTAGATTAACTAGTAAATTTCAAATTACATTTGTTGTTATAGTTGTTTATTGAACCATAAATTTTTGGGGATAGGGCTCTCTTACACTTCTAGGGTTTTACACCTAAAAGGAGAAAGGTATCCCAAAAATCTAGGTTGTTCACTCAAGACTAATGAAAATATGATTGAAATATGTCTAAATTGAATGTCCTAGATGCAAAGAACTGATAAAAGAGATGGATTATTAATACAAAACTAAGGAAATACACTTTGTTTGAAAGCACACTGTGATATGCAGAAAGATAGATTGAATGCAATGTAAAACAAGATAAAGAATCCAAATAGAAAGAGTGCACCTGGAAACTAACAGAGGTCGGGGTGAAGACTGTAGATGTCTCTAAAATTCTCGAAAATTTGATTTTTTTTCCAACTGGGACACTTACACCATTCTGGGCGACTTAGTCCCAGATCTAGAAAATTGCTTTGGAGCCCATTTCAGCCAAATGGGTATCCAGATCTACAAAAACTTCTGAAAAACATGTATAGTGGGACTAAGTTTCCACTAATGGTGACTTAGTCCACTTTGGCTTTTCTAAAAAGTTGAAAGTGGAAACGGAAGCTCTCAGTCTGCACTTTGTTCTCTAACTAAAACCTGGATCTAAATCTGCGAAAACACCTACAAAATAGAATATAATTTGGTTTCTAATGGGGGGTTTCTTGGTCAAACCCTTAGTTGGTATTTAAACCTTGAAAGAGATAATGAAATATGTTGTAAAATCCTATCCCTAAGTGCATCTAAGACTAGGAAATCTAAAGCAAGATGCAACCCTATTCTAACATGCAGGAATAAGATGCATAAATGAAACTAGAATGATGCAAGACTCATTCCAAGAGACCCTAAATCACATTAGAAATGAATCTTAATAACATGAAAATCTTCCTTAGGCTGAAAATAGAGAGAAAATGGAAGATGGAATCACTTAGAAAACAAGTCCTTAGGCTTGGCTTGATGGCTAGTTGCATCTCCCCAACCTAGAATTCTTCATGATTCTCCATAGGAATCCATGATCAACCCTAAGCAATGCAATATCTTGGACAAAAAGTGATCTTGAAGACCTGCAAAAATCCTAGCTTGCTGCCATAAAGCTTCAACTTTGTTGTAGATAGACTAATGAATCTTCTTGAGAAAGATATTCGACACTTGACTCTTGAATTTTTTTGTTGAAATGACTAAATGTTGTGAGAAATAACCTAAAAAATTATATTTATAGGCATCAATACAGGTAATTATGCATTATTTATACCTCACAAGCCAACATCCATCGAAAATTTGAATTAAGTCAATGATTTTCCCACTCAAAATTGAAAAATCCCCCAAAAGGGACTAAGTCACCACACTGGGCAACTTAGTCCCACCAAAGGTTTTTGAGGTGGGTTTTTTGAAATTTGAATAATTTGGATGTTATTTGTTAGGATTTGTATGATTTTTGAGTGGAATAAGCCTCAAGGTCCAAAATAATGAGTGTTAGGGGCCTATAAATGGAAATTTTAAGGAATGATTAATGCAAGGATGCCAAAATAGGTCCAAATTAAGTGTGAAATTGCCTCTTTCTTCAAGAGTATACGATTTTTTATGCTACATTTATTATTACAAAATCAAATGATTATTGATTTGTAGTTTAATTTCTATCTAGATGGTTTCTATAGGACTTTGGAACACCACGAATTGAGCATGTGGATGTTCTGATTGAGGAGAGAGATCATCTAGTGATGGTAAGTGATTACTTTGTTAAATATTTCATTTTTATAATGTAATTTCTATATATTAATGTCTGTACTTTTTATTGTAACAACTAAAGCTCCATGACGAACTAAATAGGAGGAGCAACCCTCAATTTCAAAGTACACCTATTACATATGCATCTCCATCCCCCGGCGATCAAAGGTCACTCGTGATCTATTTTCTTCACCTGGAGGGGAATGAGTTTTTACTGGGGTCCTTCGTTGTATGCCTATATGGCATTTTTGGACATATATTTTGTATTGCATATATTTGAAATTGTATTCCTATATGACATTCTTGTAAGCCTATATGGCTATTTTGTACATATATGTTATACTTATATCAACATATATTGATGTATGCCTATATTGATATTTGGTTAATACACATCCTTTTTATTAATGGTGTCCATATTTACATTATAAATCCATGCTTCAATGGATATTTATAGATGGTTTACTTCAAATATTTAAAATCCAAGTGTTTACATGCACTCTTCCTTTATATTATTGTAAACATATAAAGTTTGAACATTATGCACTCTTCATTTATAAAGCTTAAAATCCAAGTGTTCATGTGTATGCTTCATGCTTCCTCTGTAGACTTTATTTATTATGTGTATTCACAAGTATGCTTCATGCTTCATGTGTATACTCCATGTGTTCATGTATGTATACTTCATGTTTCATGTGTATACTTCATATATTACATGTATTCATGTGTATGTTTCATGCTTCATGTGTATACTTCACATATTCACATGTATGCTTCATGCTTCATGTATATACTTCATGTGTCCACAGGTATTGTTCATGCTTCTTGTGTATACTTCATGTATTATGTGTATTCATGTGTATGTTGCATGCTTCTTGTGTATACTTCGCGTATTATGTGTATTCACATGTATGCCTCATACTTCATGTATTACGCATATCTATTTGTTTGCTTCACGATCAGATGTATCTTCAACAAGATTACTCCATGTGTATTTATGATTACCTTATGCTTAGAAATTATGAAAATATGAAAAACGTTTTCTATTGAAATGCCTTCTAGGTTGATAAGCACTAACATAAAAGGGAGAGAATTTCATTTGAGAAAGACAACCACAACATAATTAAATAATTTGAACAATTAAGAATAGAACCTTAGGAATATTGCAAATAAATTAATTTAGGTTCTCACGAATATTGATGATATGATTTAGGTTGTGACTTTTCAAAGGCCAAAAGTTGTGACCCTTTGAATAGGAAAGACTATGACCCTTTTATAACGAAGGGTGGTGACCATGCCTAGCGTAGATGTGCCCACCTGGATGTGTTGGAACTAACGGTCTAGCCCCACGAAGAACAAAACGAAAAGTCACCTACCTTGCAACTTTACACTACATACATCTATCAATTTTTGGGGCATCAAAAAAACTTTCACCATGGACAAACAACTCAGAGATATCAAAAACCAAGAGAGGTTATTGTAGAGGGTCCCTACATGATCATGTACCTTTAAATGAAATGTTTCTAAGTGCCACAATTTCCAAGAAATACCTCATCAAACTTTGCTACCTTTTTGCACTTTGGTCTCTTAAGATATATCGTCGATGCAATGTAGATCAGACTGTTCCAACATGTTTAGGTATGAAACATGACCTTTCCTAGCATAAAAATACCCATCCAGATGCGTTGGAATTGTTAGTTTGGTCCCATGATGAATAGAATGAAAATTACACCACCTTGTAACTTTACACTACATGCATTTGACACTTTTTCCATCAACTAAAAACTACACACCATGGAAAAATAGCTTGGAGATATCAAAAACTGAGAGAGGTTATTGTAGAGGGGCCCTACATGACCTTGTATCTTCATATGGAATGTTTCTAAGTGCCATGGTTTCTAAGAAACACCTCTTCAAAAAAATTTTCCTTTTTGTGTTTTGGTCTCTTACACTAGTACACAAACAACAATATATGACTAAATAAACTACTAAAAATTGCATATGAATGACTAACTTTAGTCACGTGACTATTAGTGGTTTATTTGTAGTCATTTATAACACCACTAAATTTATGACTAAACAATTTTAGTCATTGATTTTAGTCATTAATTTGGTCATCGATTTGGTCATTGATTTAGTCATTTATTTAGTCATTATATTTAGTCATTAATTTTAGTCACGTGACTATTTTAGTGGTTTATTTGTAGTCATTTAAAACACCACCAAATTTATGACTAAACTATTTTAGTCATTTATTTAGTCATGGTATTGATTTGTTTAGTCATTTATTTAGTCATTAATTTAGTCATTACTTTAGTTATATATTTATTCATTACTTTAGTCATATATTTAGTCATTAATTTAGTCATTGATTTAGTCATATTTTTAGTCATCAATTTAGCCATTTAGTCATATATTTAGTCATTTTTATTTACTGGTTTCCATTAATAAAAAATATTACTTATCAACTATCTAAAATATTTGCACAATAAAACAACAATGAGAAGTTAAAAATAACTTATTTTATTAATCAAAAAGGTATTACATTCAGTTGTGTAAGCTTGAAAATGGAGTTACAATTTGTTGTCCCAACATAAAAGAACTTGAAAAGATTACAATACATTGCTAAGAGAGAAAATAAATAGCTGAAATCTGCTCCAAAAGCTTTCCTTTATGCTGCTCAACAACTTAAAAAAGAATAAGAACATGACTATTCTTTTATATCATAACCTACAGTCCCTTACCCTTGTAATGCTTGTTGATCCTCTAACTGTCATTTGTGCATGATTGTTCTTTTATGTCATAACCTACAATCCCTTACCCTTGTAATGCATAAGTACATGATACATATTTGCAAAGGAACTTTCATTCTATGATTGTAATAAAGCTTCAATCATCTGTAGGCTTCTCTCTTTCAAACTAACCATGCACAAAGATATTCAAACTCTCTTTCCTACTGTAGCTCTTTATGGAAACTCTGCCACCACCTCCACCATCCCATCCCTTACCTTTAGAAGCACTTATAATACCCATTCCCTTCCTACACAAGGCAAAAAAGAGTCCCTCAATGCTACAATCAATAAAACCAATCTAAATGTAAGCAAAGAAAGTGCATCCATGGTTCTAGTGTAAACAATAACCTTAAATTTTAAATAATTCAATGGGTCTATACTAAAGTACCAAAGCATTAAGGAGATTTTATATTTTCTACCATTTTCATATCCTAGAAAGATTAATGACTTCCATGGGTCATTATCAGTTAAAATTGATTGCATTTGTTAAATATATATCATGAACATAACATCTTAAAAGAATATTTCCTTTCTATTAAAACAAAAGTGATCAAGGTATCAACTCTAATAAAGAAACTACCATCAATCTAAGCCAACATAAATATAAGTAGAAGTGGTGTTTACAGCCAAACAATAGCATTAGTTGTTGCTATGTAAGAAAAATATAAAAAAACATGCCAAGAGATTGTAGAACAATATCAATAATTATTTTATTCATTAGGAGTAGTGCTTGTACACAAAATATAGACCAGGAAACATCTATCAAGATTGGACTACTTTCCCAGACTAGGAAAAACATGTATAAAATTCCTGACAGTTGTCAAATATAACACAACCATCAACAATTACCTAGAGCCAAATCGTAGCAACTGCCCACAAGTCAACAAGGAATTAGCATAAAGTTAGTTTACAAACAAAATACAAAAACTTAACAAGTTAATGTATACAAACTACATCCTCCCTCGCCTCCCATTCAAACCTGCTTTGCAATGCTAGCATCTTCAGCATATGCATCTTGAATGTTTTCAACAAGCCTATGAAGAAAGATATTTGAATCTCCTCCTGCAGCCACAATAAATGGACCAGTAGCTAGAGTTACAAGGGAAACTTGCCAACTGTTTATGAATCCCACAGCAAGACCTCCAAAAAATGTTGTCATGTTATGGACATAATTTCCCACCTGTTTCATCAACTGAGTTATGTGCATCCCCAAGGAAAGTTGTGAATTGTTGAGTACACAAAGCAATCAAGACAAGCTTAGTTTGATATATCACTAGGCAATGGGGATAGGATCAATATATACTAAACAATGTGATAAGCTTAGTCTGATACATAATTGCAATGGGGACAAAATATATATGAAGGTTGTGATTGCAATAGTTGGGAATTGTTGAGAAGATACTTGGAGATGAGTCTTTGTTTTATTTAAGTATTTTAAGCACTTTGGCATTTTATAAAATTTTAACCAATGTCTTTCATCTTTAAGATTTTAAAGAATCCATAACCTATAACTCTTTTCAAAACCATTTTCATGGTAAATGAATTAAGCTATGTTTTAATATAGGATTATACCCATCAAGTTATAGAAAAAGATACAATGCTAGCCATTTAGCCAAAAAGATAACCATACTGGATAGAGTCACAACATCTCTGGTCAACAATAATCCTTGAATAGACATGCTATCAAGACAAAACATCTAATATCAAGATAAAACACCTAATATCAAAATGGAGGTCTAAAGTTGATCACAAATTCTATCTCAATTGAGTTAGTAGCATATATAAATAAATTGAAATTTATGCCTTATTGTTGCATTTATACAGGTTAAAAGGAAAATGAAACAGAGTACCTTGAGAGCTCTCCCAAAAAGTAGTAGGAGTCCCATGTTGCAGAGTATGAAATATGCAAATTGAAAAGCCCACTTTTTGCCATGAATCTGAAAACCATCACAACAGGAAAAAAAGATTGAAATTTTATCACTGTAAAACAAAAAATATAAACAATAGCTATGATAACATCGATCTACTCATATATCTATCTATAAAAAGCAAGGCCAAATGATACGAATTACTGTTATTAAATGTGTTTTGAGGTAAATATACATAAATATTTCTATAGAACCATCAAATTCAGTAGCTATTGTAGTTGTGCTACTTGCATTGCTCATTGCCATGTTTTAGGGAGATCTACAATGGTGTTTGTTAGTGTAGCTTTGCTATGCAAATACCCATTCATAAAAACAAGGGAAAATATGTTATCGGTCAGATATCAATATCAATGCTTGGGCATAAACCTAAAGATGACTACAAATGAAAGCAGAAAAATAAAGAATAATACATTTGTGTGATAAATACATTACTAATCTTCACCAATACATAGGTTGTGGATCATATATGAATATAGGCTGAGTATTTCCAGCAACACTACTTTTTTAGTTGGATCCTAAAAATGTTGCAACTTATGCTCTTCTCTAAAACATTTGTATGAGGTTTAAATAGTAAAGAGATTGATGAAAGATAGAGGAATTAAAAAGATACCTGGATGTAGTTGGATTGAAGGTCGTAAACTGGTACATGTTTTTTGTGTAGGAGACAAATCACATTCACAAACATGGTAGAGCTATGTAAAGTAGGAGAAATTGGCTTGTAAAATGAAGGCAGCAGGGTATAAAGAATCATTTATCTGCCACCATAGTGAAAAGTGAGAAATTGCATTTGGTTTGTTAAACATGGCCCCTGGTACAACTATTAGAGTTGTTAAGAACCTTAACTTGTATGTTCTGACATCTCCAAGATTGTTGCAAGAGAAATTGTTCTTAGAGATGTGATATGTCCATAAAACATACCTGATATGTCCATAACTCTTGTGACAAGTCATGAGTGCCATCTTTAAGCCCTTGGATTGCTACATAGCTTAATCCTACACTCTTTCGCTCAAAATGCGCCCCCAAATTCTTTTACCTCAAAATATGAGCAATCAAGTGGGCATGTTAAGAACTTCTTTCATGCAAGCACTTCAAAAAATAAATATATTGTAGCATATGCATAAGATTACAAGATGTGCAATTATCAAGTGTACATTATAACAACAAATTTATGTTTCATCACATTACAACATTCAAAGTAAACCACAACCAACATCATCAAAAGCCTAACTTCAATTCCATATTCAGTAACACAGTCATAAAAGTACAAACAAAGGCTCAAAAAGCTTAGTGAAATATTTAAATCAAATTTCAATCATTACTGGCAATCCAAGCATCACACTCAATATAGTTGTATCATTTTTCCCGAGGCTTAGAGAAATGGGTATCTCGACAATGAAGCTTTGACTCATTTTATTTCCATTTGCACTTCTTGCATCATAAATCAAGTTTCAGAAGGTCTTCATTAACATTTTCAAAATCCTTCATGCAACAAAAACAGAGATGAAAACCTTGAATGCACTATTATGACTCTAAACTTTACATTATAAATGGCTTGGACTTTAACCACACTTACAAGATATAATAGTTGTGAAACTGAAAGGATGAATTGTACCAACAGGTTGGCAACCATCAAATGTCAAAACTTGTACAAACAATAAACAACTACCCAGTGTTCACTGTAGGGTCCCTAAACACTATTTCTTAATAATTTACTAATTTCCCTATTCATTTTCTACCAAATATGTCAATATTTTGTCTCTCAGATCAAAATGAATGATACATAAAGTAGAAATATGATCAAGAGGAAAGTAATTTTAGTTACAAATAACAGTGAAATAACCATATCTGGATTTGGATAACTATTGTTATAGCATCCAATCCATAAACAACTGAGTAGAAGGCCCAAAATTTAAGACAAAGGCTAGAAATAACAACCATAAAATCACGCCTAAGAACTGACTTTGTGGAGCATGTATATGAAAAACTAGAGGCTCTATGGCTGAACATGATATCTGAGATTCTAAACTGGTCCCCATAACTTACATGGGAAAATCTAAGGCTTTATGACAAAGCTTTGTTTTCAGATTTTGTGTTAACAAATATGGCATCATAAATTTCACACAAACAACATAATTTATCATACTAAATTGAATTTCCTCATGCTAATGTTTTGGAGCAAAACAAAAAGAAGCCATATAGAACATGAGATAAACAACTTTTTCTTTGTAAACTGACATATTATGTTAATCATTGTGGGCATAGGTAGTGTTGTAACAAGTTAAGGTCCAATTGTTGGCAATTTCCTTACCAATAATTGTAAGTCTTGTCATTCAAATAGCAAGAATTATGTCAAAGTAGGTGCACTAAGTATTGGATCCTCCCTATTATGAGTAAATTATATTTTAACATTACCAGTTTATGAAATATTTGATGATTATATATATTTTTGTTTTACAATTACTTAAGTTATTATTGCAATTGATGTTCTCTAGTAGCATAGCAGATATCAACAAACATTTTTATGCCATTACATTCATGCAAATCAGGTCAATTGAAATTGGTTCAAAGGATACATCAGTCATCAATACCTATTGAGGACACCACATAAATGATGGAAATATAGGTGGTTTGACCAATTGAAGAAGTGGTCAAAACAAACCAAGAAAGGAAAGATAATCATAAAAGACTCCAAGCATTTGAGGAACCTATCCATACATGAGCACATCAAGGAAGAATCATGCAAAAACCAAGTGCTTCCAAGATCCATCTGGAACAACTTAGCAGTAACCAAAGATTTCAATCGACAACTTGATCATTTATCCAAACTTCTTGCCAAGCACTTAATTTTAGCACAAAACCTCCATGTCAAATGTGACCATGAATTGCAATGACAACAAAGACTCAAAGACAAACATTGAACCAAAAAAGTGATAATGTCATTGATCCCAAACAAAGGTGGGAGAAAGAGAGCCCAATAAGGAAATAGACCAAACAATTAAACAATCTATTAGATTATTAGAACAAGAGTAGAGACAAGGGCTACATGAGGAAACCTCCACTAGAAAACCGAGGAGACAACTTTAAAAATTTCTTAGATTTCACTAAAAATGCATTTTTTTTTGCAAAATTCAATGATAAGATGCATCCAATGAGTCAATAAATGAGTACATAAAAGAAACAAGTTGAGTCTAGTTGTATTTGATTTATTTGAAAGAAAATTGGGTACAAAATGGCATCCTCATTTGGAATGCGTTGATGTTGATATTATGAAACAAAATGAAAATAGCAATTTTTTTTTTTGTAAAAATGAAGACTTGTAGGCAAACTTGGAAAAATAGACTTGGAGAGTACCTAGAAAATCAAATGAATTCAATGGGATTTTGAGGGAAATTCCCCCAATGGGGAAGGGGAACTCCCCTCATAGCTCCACCGATAGACCAATGAAAGCATAATGGTAGAGGATATTTTGTCAGATGTTATAGTTGGATATGCTCTGGTCGACATGTATGCAAGATGTGGAATCATAGACAAAACACCTGAATTGTTTGACAAAATGCCTCAAAGAGATGTCATCTCATGGAATAAAATGATTGATTGTAGAATGTGCACAAAATGGATTTTGCAAGGAACCTCTCAAAATATTTGAATTAATGAAGCACTCTGGAACACATCCTAACATTCTATTTTCAATGGAATTAGGGAGGCTATTTAAATTGTTACACCCTTCTATGTTCAAGTGTTGTAGCTGTGACAAGTTGCCAATGAATTAGGGAGGCTATTTAAATCTATAGACCCTACCATGTTCAGGTGTTGCAGTTGTGACAGGTTTCCAATGGAATCAAGAAGGTTATTTAAACATTCACACCCTTCTATGTTCAAGGTTGCAGCTGTGATAGGTTGCCAATGGAATCAAGGAGGTTATTTAAACCATGACAATATTTTAGTTTTGAATGTTGCAACTGCAATAGATGTTCAATAGAATCAATGAGGTTATTTAAACCTTTAAAACTTCCTATTATATTCAAGTGTTGCAACTATGAGAGGTTGACAATGGGGAGGTTATTTAAACCTCTACAACTTTCTATTTTCAAGTGTTGCAGATGTGACAAGTTGCCAATGGAATCAGGAAGGTTATTTAAACCTCTACATTCTTCTATGTTCAAGTGTTACAGTTGTGACAGGTTGCCAATAGAATCAGGGGGGTTATATAAACTTTTACACATTTTTATGTTCAAGTGCTACAGTTGTGACAAGTTGCCAATGGAATGAGGGAGGCTATTTAAATCTATAGACCCTACCATGTTCAAGTGCTGCAGTTGTGACAAGTTGCCAATGGAATCAGGAAGGTTATTTAAATGTTCACACCCTTCTATGTTCAAGGTTGCAGCTATGACAGGTTGCCAATGGAATCAAGGAGGTTATTTAAACCATGAAAATATTTTAGTTTTGAATGATGCAACTACAATAGATTGTCAATAGAATCAAGGAGGTTATTTAAACCTTTAAAACTTCCTATTATATTCAAGTGTTGCAGCTGTGAGAGGTTGACAATGGAAGTGGGGAGGTTATTTAAACCTCTACAACTTTCTATTTTCAAGTACTGTAGATGTGACAGGTTGCCAATGGAATTAGGAAGGTTATTTAAACCTCTACAATATTCTATGTTCAAGTGTTGCAGCTGTGATAGGTTGCCAATAACAAAAGAATCACACAAGAATGATGAGAAACTACTGCTAGAATGTTTAATATGAAGCAAAGAAACTTTTGCAAGCTCTATTTTATATCATTTTCCCAAAACTTGAATTAAAATTTTGTGTTGATGAAGAATTTTATGTGGTATGTCTTGCATTTTTTGTGGCATCTATATGTAAACCATTTTTGTGTACCAATACATCTACAAAATCAATTCTTCTATAAGCCAAAGCTCTTCATCATGGATTTGCATAACTAGAATGACCCTTGAAGATCTCACAATCTGTCATCTTCCCTTAATAATAGGGTTGACAAGAGCATTGGTTTCCTTATATAACATCATTGACACTCCATTTGATAGGCACATTTCTTTAGCTAACCCTACCACATTTATATGCACTCTACAGTTTGTGGCTAACTAAACCCCAAATCTTCTATTTTTTACTTAGGAATCATAGCAATAGGTCTATATCTAGATTTAGACCCCTTGGCATCTTGTCCAGGACTGTTACCTTGATCAATCTAAAATTATTAATTAGTTCAAGGCATAGGGTTGTGTTTATTACTATATTTTTGGTTTTTCTTGGTTTTTAGTACAAAGAAAAGATTAGATCCCTTTTCCCATTAGGCTTCAACATTGGTGCATGGGAGAAATGCAACTTTTGGGGGAAATGAACTAGATTCATGCGCAAGATGTGAAGGATTGGTGAAGGTGCATTTCCAAAGGCCTTAGATTCCACTGTGATATGTGCACTCCCATTAAACTTAAAAAACCTTTCTAAGTAATGGAACCATATTTCTACCCAAAAAAAGTGACTAAAAATAATTTAAACTTTTAAGTTTTATCAATCATATGTCAAAGGAAGTATAATATTACTACAACAAAATTCATGAATCATACAATTAATACTAAATAAAAAAGACAAGTAGACAGTTTTTTCAAATATTTCATTACACACACAAAATGGTGGTTTATAGTTTACTGAACACATTATCCTTGCAATTTTGCTTATAAAGAAGAAGAAAATTGGTAAAATTCTTATCATACGGTCTCACAATGACAAAGACTCTGAAGAATAACATAAACTAGTGGAAAAGGGCATGTGGATAAAAATGAGTGAGATAGAGAACAATAGTTTCTATATTTTGTCAGAAACAATGAAGATATTTGAGGAAATACTCAACTAGAGAACTTTAGATAACATTATGACTTATATTTTTCCTGAACAGAGCAGTTTTTGACACAGGGATAATCTCTAAGAGGCTCAATGCCTCAATATATGCATAGTTCTCAGTTTCAATTACGAGTAGAATGGATGGATGCAAATTTTTCATACTGTTGAAAGAAAGGCCATTCAATAGTAGCCAAAGAAACTCAAATGATGCACTTTGTACCATCTATGGTCAATAAATGTAACATTTAAGTCATTTTCCATTTTCCTATTTCCAATTACTAACGTTATAAGTGACAACATTAGGCAACAACTGTGGACTAGAATGTTTGGATAACTATAAATTTCTAAAATGAAAATAAATTATCTCCTACATAGAACATTCGTCAATACCAATTATACACGAAACCATCTAGTATTTTACAATAGTCAAATTTTTCTAGTAACTAGCTAGCATCTACCTTGAAATATCAAAAAATCATGTATATAATAGACCAAAGATTAAAAATGGAAAAGGAAATGGAGTAAAAATTTACATACTTTGAGAAGTTTCCCTAGAGCACACACCTAGTGATTGTATTATTGTTTGGGAAACTCCAATACGTAAAGGCAAGCCAATGACACAAAGATGTTTGGGTGGTCTAGCTATCACTTGAGTCACATGAATCAAAGGGGATTGACATCCGAAATCCAAACCTTCTTTACTTTTGGAGAGGATTATCTCAATGGACCTTCCTACAAAACATGCTCCTATACCTCCACATCCTCCAAAACAACAAAGATTGGTATGAAGATGTTAGTTTTGTTTTTGTGGTGAATAGGGTGCATTTTTACTAAATGACATGCATTTTAGATCTTCCTGGTCAAGAGATTGTGATACAAAGACAACCAACCTTCACTGCTAACCACAAGAAAAACAAAAATGTATGATACTTTCAAAATTATTTTCACTTTAAACAAAATTTTGCTGACTTCCATGTATAACATAGAAGAAATAGTATAGTGAATTTTTCCTTAACATGTTCAGTTAAAGAATTTTATCTTTTTTCTTTACAACAGTTCATCCCAAATTGGAGAAATATAAACCCACACAACAACTTTACATCAAAGCATCAATCCAAATGTACAGTGTGTTTGTTGCTCTACAAAAACTATGCATTATCTCAAGATACATTTAGAAGTAATGGATTTGAATTCAATACGTTTATCTGCATATCAAGATTGTCCCAATATTATTATTCTAGTAAGATTTTAATTACCTTTGTATTTTCAATTCTTGATAATCCAGGTTAGCTTATCAGCCCTCAATAACATCATTACCCAACTGTACATTATTCTAAAGTTCATGGATGGATCTGAGGGAGCCACAAGCTGGAAAATTGAGGGGATAGATGTAATTAAGGTATCAACTACACAACAGTACATCTAATCGAGCCACAAGCTCAAGTTCATCCAAAAAAGAATGGGATTTTTATAAGGTGGGAAGAGATGTCTTATACATGTTTATAATGGTTATTGGAACACAAAACTTGATATAGAAGGAAAGTTCAAACAAAAATCACAATTCCAAGACCTATGAGACATATCAATTGATAGTGGAGCAACAGACTAGCTCTTATGAGGCTACAGGGGGCATCAGATGAGGGCCTTTGCCTTCAAAACAAACTATGACATTGACAAATAGTTTTACTTTAGGTACCTAAATAGAAAAACATTTAGTCAGTGTTCCAACATGTTGAATAGACCCTTTAACTAAACTTGTTTAAGACATGAATAAGATTTGTGAATCATTGTTTCTTGTCTGGGAGAGGATCAATTAATTGGTAGCATAATAACAAATCCAAGTGAAGTGTATGGAAAAAAACTAATATGCCACCCTGATCCCGAAAGGCCCTTTGTCATTTGTCAAGTCCTTGTTGGGGAGGGAAATCCTCAGTTGCTTCAACATAAGCTCAAGTACCCATTGGTTCTTGTACTCGGCTAATCAACATGAATTACAAATTGGGTGGTCCTACCTCTACTACTAAACTACTCCTCAATATTCAACGGTTGGGCTACCCTGCCAATCCACCCATTATGAATCAAAAAATGGATGAATGACCTACCTCAATAGCATATTCCGATAGTAGTTGAGAGGCCCCTCTCACGCTTAGTTGATTCAAACTAATTCAAACTAATAATAGTTGACTTACGAATCGATGCAATCTAATCTAATCATCTAGTTTAGTTTGAACTGATTCTTTCTGCTGACTCAATGATTAAAACTAATAGATATACTCTACTATGAATAAGCATGACATGGTTTGAGATGTGTTTGTTATGGACTATCCTTGAAAATTACGACCAAGATCCTAATACTGAGCACATTTAGGTTTTAACATTAAGGCATCCTTTACCTGCAAATTTTGTTGCTTTCCACACCGCTATTGGTTTTGGCTCCTCCAAACTCTTCCTTGCTAGTTTTGACCTTTCACTTCTCTGATTTGGCAAGTTGCAGCCAGAAAATAAGGTTTTGATGAGGGTTTTAGAATCCCTGAGAACAATGACTTTCCCAACCCCCATTCGTCATTCAGTGTGTTTATTAAAATGAAGATTATGGCGGGGAGTTTGAAAATTATGGGGGGAGTTTGAAAATTATGGCCAAGATTTACCCGCCCACTATGCATGGCCATTAGGGTACGAAATTAAATAAATAGATATTATTAAATATATTATATAATATTAAATATATTATAATTATATTATATTATTATATAATATTAAGTACATTATAATACAAATATAATATTATAATACTATATAATATTATAATATTAATAATATATTATTATTGTATAATATTATAATACCACCCACTCCCTCAATTCAATTTTTTTTGTTAATTATCCACTTTAATTAAGAATTTAGTCATCTTTATCAAACTGGCTTCAAATCATAGTTAAAAACATTAATGATTCATCAACATAATGAGTAATCAAAGTTAAAGAATGTATGTTAAATTTTTTTATAAAATATGTGAAGGCCTTAAGATTGCACCGAGAGGCAATTCCTTTCACGCAATAGGTATTTTTGGTGCACCAAGAAACCTAGGCATCCAAATGGCCCGCTTAGGTAGGGGTCCCATGAGGGGGGCTTAAGCTCTATATATTATGATCAAATTCGAAAGAAAAAATAATAGAGTAATAATCATTTATTTAGTTAGTTTTATTTGTCTGATATTAGTCATTTATTTAGTCATTTAGTTGTGATTTTACCCGATGTCCAAATTAGTCATTTATTTGCAATATTCTACTAGTGTTAGTCACGTGACTAAAAGTTTTAGTCACGTAGTCATTTATTTGCCAAATTCTACTAGTGCTTAAGAGATATCGCTGGTGCAATGTAGATGGGACTGTTTCGACATGTTTGGGTGTGAAAAAAGACCTTTCCTAGCATAAACCTACCCATATGAATGTGTTGAAATTGTTGGTTTGGTCACACGATGAACAAAATGAAAATTACACCACCTTGCAACTTTACACTGCATATATTTGATATTTTTTCCATCAATTGGAAACTACACACCACAGGCAAACAAATCAAAGATATCAAAAAATGAGAGAGGTTATTATAGAGGGGCCCTACGTGATCCCATAACTTTAGACAATTTTTTTCTAAGTGCCATGATTTTTGAGAAACACCTCGTCAAAGTTTGTTACCTTTTTTCACTTTGGTCTCTTAAGAGATATCGCTGATGCAATGTATCTCAGACTATTCTGGCATGTTTGGGTGTGAAACAAGACCTTTCCTATCATAAACCTACCCATCCATATATGTTGGAATTTTTGGTTTGGTCACACGATGAGCAGAACAAAAATTACACCACCTTGCAACTTTACACTACATGCATTTGACACTTTTTCCATCAATTGAAAACTGCACACCACAGGAAAATGGCTCGGAGATTCAAAAAATAAGAGAGCATATTGGAGAAGGGCCCTATATGATCTTGTACCTTTAGACAAAATGTTTCTAAGTGCCATGGTTTCTAAGAAATACCTCATCAAAGTTTGATGTTTTTTTGCACTTTGGTCTCTTAAGAGATATCGACGGTGCAATGTAGCTCAGATTGTTCTTGCATGTTTGGGTGCAAAAAAAGACATTTCCTAGCATAAACCTACCCATCTAGATGTGTTGGAACTGTCAGTTTTGTCGCAAGATGAACACAACAAAAATTACACAACCTTGCAACTTTACACTACATGTATTTGACACTTTTTCCATCAACTTAAAACTGCACACCACGAGAAAATGGGTTGGAGATATCAAAAACCAATAGAGGTTATTGTAGAGGGGTCCTACATGATGATGTACCTTTAGATAGAATATTTCTAAGTGCTATGGTTTCTAATAAACACCTCATCAAAGTTTGTTTCCTTTTTGCACTTTGTTCTCTTAAGAGATATCATCGATGCAATGTAGCTCAAACTGTACCGACATGTTTGGGTGTAAAATAGGACCTTGCCTAGTGTAAAAATACCCATATGGACACATTGGAATTGTTAGTTTGGTCGCACAATGAACAAAACAAAAATTACACCACCTTGCAACTTTATACTACATGCATTTGACACTTTTTGCATCAACTAAAAATTGCACACCACGGGCAAATGACTCAGAGATATCAAAAACTAAGAGAGGTTATTGTAGAGGGGACAATATTAGCCTTTAAATTGGGAATTCCCTCAGATTCTTGCAAATTCTCATTTTTAATATCTCCATGCACCCTCCTTCATAAGGTACGCCTTCCATTATTTTTTATTATTTTCTCAACTTCCTGTCTTTTAGATTGTAACTCTCTTTCAACAACATTAACCTCCTTTTCTTTGATGATAAAATCTTCTTCTTATATTTTAATTCCTTTTCTAATTGGTTAATTTTAGTCTTCAATTGTTTTTCTTCAATTTCAAGAATCTTTGAATTCATCTATTTCTAGTTGTATTTACTCCATGGAAGTCTTAAGTTCAAGAATATTTGAATTAATTTGTTTAAATCCACCTATAACATCATCTCTCACTTTCTTTTCCTTCACAAATTCTTATGAAATACAAAACCTCTTGAGTTTATCCACTTCTCCATTGCCACTTTCACATTCCACATATTGCACAGGCACCTTCCTCAACTTCTTGAGACAAAGAATAATTTCTTCATTCAATACATTATATGTCTCATTCACTTTGGTCTGCTTCTTTTCAAGTGTTTTTAGAGAAGAGTCCTTTTTCATTTCATACATTCTAGTACTTGCTACCTCCAATTTTGCATTTCTATTTGCCCATTTCACATACTGCACACACACCTTCCTCAACTTCTCAAGAGTAGGAATATTCTCTTCATTCAATATGTTATCAATCTCATTCACTTTGGTCTACCTCTTTTAAAGTGTTTTAAGAGCATATTCATTTTTTAATTTCATGCATTCTAGTACTTGTTGCTCCAGTTATGCATTATCATTTTCCCATTACACATACTACACAACCACCTTCCTCATATTCTCAAGAGCAAGAAGAATCTCTTCAGTCAATACATTATCTATCTCATTCACTTTGATCTTATTCTTTTCAAGTGTTTTTCTAGCTGATTCCTTTTTCATTTCATACATTAGATAGTACCTGCTGCCTCTAGTGTTGGAATGTGGATGATGCATATACATTTCAAGCTAAAACCTAAAAAATCCTAAAGAACACCATTCTAACCCACAACTTTATTTGTTGCACATATTGGGCCAAAGTACTTGTGAAGTTGAAGGGTGGTTATTGATTGATAATTGGATATGGGAGGTTGTGAGGATTATATGTGTTGGTATTGATAAGAGGGAGAAATGGGATTAGAATATTGGAGGTTTTGATGGGTATATGAGATGGGACTAGAAGTTTGGAGATGATATGATGGGTTAAATGGGATAGATGTTGAGATATGAAGAGAAGGGATATAATGTTGAATATAACATAATGATATAATGGTTGGGAATCTTGGGAAGCCATAATTTTATTTCATGCATCGTACCTTGTGATAGTTATCCAAGAGAGAGAGAGCTAGGAGTGATGAAATGGAATGAGGATGATTAAGGATGATTGGATAGACCTTGGATTTGAGATGATGGATGTAAAGGGGATAATTATAGAATGGATGGAAAAGGGATAGTGATAAAATGGATGGAAAGGGGGATAATGATGAAAAGGGAAATACAAGACCAATATTGTCTCAAGCTAAACTAGATCATTGATTGATGATAATGGGGTTTTCTTAGACTAGACTTTTATAATCTTATATCCAAGGCTTGGAGTTTCTCACTCAAGCTTGGATAATCACTTGACTAAGGCTTGGATAGAGGATGATTTTTTTACCTAAGCTTGGATAATCACTTAGACAAGGCTTGAATATTCTTACTTATGCTTGGATAATCAACTAAGAAAGGATTTGATGGGGATTTTGATTTAACAAGGATTTGATGATGGTTGTGATGACTAGCTTATGATAATGGATGAAAATGCTAAGATGAGGGAAAGATGATATATTTTAGATGGATATGATGGAAATGGTTAATGTTTCAGGTAAAATGATGGTTGAGGAAGGGTCTCCCAAGTCTGATCTAGGGCTGCAAAGGTCAAGTTTTCAAATTGAGGTATCAAGATGGTCAAATGGTGAAACCATAAATATGCATATAACTTACCCAGTATTCACTGTATATCTGTAAAAATACAATAGAAAAAAAAAACTTTAAGTTTAAGAGGGGTTGTAAGTCCTTCCTATCCCATATGAAATTTGGAACCAAAACATAAGTAAAGTTGAAATATAGAAATGAAAGGTCTAACTATCAACTACAATGTATTAATATCAATAACACAACTTTACAAATTCAATGTCCATACTTACAAATTAATCCAACAAACCATACAGGTTTTCTCTACTCTTTATTATGTCAAGTATTTCCTCATGGTCAAACTCGCGCACCTTCCACAAGGTCTTGTTCAAAGGTCTACCCCAATATTGTATCAAATGAACATCAAGGATTCCACAACAATATTTGAGTAATGAAGAATCTTTTGATGCATGTCAATGTCCTAAAACAACCAAATATTAACACTCTTATGTGGGTACTTTCTAAGCCATGTTCCACTAACAATCACCAAGTCTATAGGGTATTCAATGTTTTCTCCATCTATAACTAGGGCCTCCAATTTCCTTTTGGCCTTAACACAACAACTCAAGCAATAATATATTCCCTCTTCATTTTCTTCATCTACAATAACTACATAAACATTCCCTGCATTGATATGTGCAACAAATTAGATGAAATTAGTCAAGATTACAAAAACACTAAAAAGTAAGATAACAATAGGAATTTCAAAAGCCATGCAAGTAGATATATTACCTAATTGAACTAGATCTGATATGTGGTTAAATTCAACTAATGATTCCATCTATGTCAGTTCCAGTGTCATCAGAGGTCGATACATGTCAAGTGAGCTAAGAAAACTTAACCACCATTTGTTAACCCACTCCTTTGACTTGCACTCATTCCAGGATTAAATTGTACATGAAGAACAAAATCATGCCATCTTTTGCGTATGGATACTCCATGAACTTGCATTTGAGCTTCTAAAAGAGTGTAGCTCACTTGATCCTATCAATGTACAACAATCCTCATATTGTGCAATATTTGTATCATCTATCAACCAAATCTATGAACTGAAGACTTACCTTCATTACCTAGACCCATTAAAGTATTAAACCACTTGATGATTGATTTTGCATCTATCAACTCTTTGATACATGCTCCTACACCATCATGCTCCCCCTTTCCATGCCCGACCTCACAAAAGCTCCACATATGCTAAATACTTGTAATATTATGCATCTTTCTCAACTAATAGAACATCCACAAGTTCTTGAATTGTGATGCACAATTATCTGGCCATATGATGCTAACTGAATGATATTCCCCTTCTAGCCAAACCATTATAGAAGACTTGAAAGCAATCTTGCATGAACTCTGTAGAATGTGTGTGATCATCACTAATATAAAAATGATACTCCCTTATGATCTTTCTATCATCCTTTGTACTATCATTGGCATGAATGAATTCTATGTGCACAAAAATCTAGAAACTTGTGTGGAACTGTAATAGTGTGATTGCACCTCACGTTGTGGTTGTAGACTATAGTTCTCTACAAAGTTGACAACTGAAACAATGCTACCAAGTGGAAATGTCTCCTTGCATAACTTGAATTGCAAGTCCAACCATCGAGCTCTATGGGTATGCCTTGCATACTCATACACTATACTATCATGAAATATAGACATAAACTAATACACTGGAATCTTTTGAGTAACCAAATCACACATTTTTTCTTCTTTACCATCTTTTTTATTATAGGCCACTTTTTTATACTTTCTGAACTCTACTAGTTCATTTCCAACTACATGTGTGCTTTCCATAGGTTCACATATTGGCATACATTGCAAGCCAGCACAATGTTGAAATGTGCCATCCAAGCATAATTTCTTGTAGAATATTTGACCTTCCTCTCTTTCACATAATTTTTTTGATATGAAGTCTCTTGAAGATGTAGGTGGGGCATGTATGGCACAATCCTACAAAACATTGTTAGTATGCAAATCTAAACATATAGACCAATAACCATCAAAATGGTCGAAAAATTCAATATGTACTCTACAAAAACAAGTAGTGTGTGTGTGATTTATCTTGAAATAGAAAGGTTTTAGCATTTCAAAATATCTTTGACAAATTTTAACTTGAGGATACATCTCTAGAAATTTACTAAATTTTTTTGTTTGAGTCATATCCAAAATATGCTTTGGATGTGGCTCATAGTTTCGACTACCAATTCTCCTTTTTACCACATCCCTTTGATTCGAGCATATCCTTGAGTAATTCTTCCAAAATTCTTCAATTAGTGATATCAATGCTTCAACAATTGGTTTATCTTTTCGTGGTAGTCTCCTCGAGAATGCCCATAATTCATTTTCATTGATGTCCTCGATTCTTTAGTGCCTTCCAATGACTCTTGATAAAAAATTTCTATTTATTATCAATGCTTGACTTTTTTTTCTAATGAGAAAAGCTTTCTTTGTTTGATTACTTACTATTGTTGATGTAATGACACGTCGTGTGACATTACTATCTTTTGTGCATGAGGTGTTACATGTTAAACAGGTGCAGGACAACTGAGAGGGGGGGTGAATCATTTGTCACACAAGTTCAAACTTAAAAATTTATCACTTATCAATTCTTCAACCACACTATTCTATTATTAAATATGAGCATGGAACATAAATAACAAAAATTAAATCAACACTATGAACACCAGATTTTTACATAAAAAACCTAATGAGGGAAAAACCATGGTGAAGGTTAACTCACAATATATAGTATTTTCAAAAGAGGCTCACTGCCAAAAAGAAGGACTTACTATCCAAGTACAAAGGCTCATTGCCTACAAAAGGGACTCACTGTCCAACAAAGAGGCTCACTGCCTACACAAGATTATACAAAATAGAATAAGGCTTTACAACCCAAAATGAACTGGAAAGATGCACCTATCATGTGTTGATACAGTTCTAGAGATGCTCAGTATTTAGACTTTACACCCTTCATTCTTTGCTTATTTTTACATCAATTTTTTCCTTTCTGATCACACCTTTACATTCATTACTTACTCACTATTTCTTCTATCTCTTCTCTGCTATCTTCCATTCACACATTCACTCTCCCAAAAACTGTTTGCCATACATATATATATCTGATCTCCATCGCAAGCTTCAATTAGGTCAGCCTAATTAGATGCAATTCATTTAAAAAGATATCAAATGTTAGCTCCAATAGATCACAAAGAAATTTAACCATTAGCACGTTACATTATGTCAGCTCAGACCAAGAAATAGATCACACATAAGTTTTCATATCATATCAAAATTAACTTAACAAGTCAGCCAAGAATAGTCTTCAATGCAACTAGAATAATTCCACTTCGTCGTACGAGCACCAAAACACGAAATAACCTGATCATGCATTCCTTTAACATCCATAAGTAATTTACCAAAAACGTAATTAGAAATTGTCAACTATGGAGAAATGTGGACTAGAATACCAGATCAACCACTAGAGAAGATAAGTCAGTTATACACACCGGTTTTAGAGTACCAAACCATGCTACGAACATGGTGACATCAATGAAAACATATAGATAACCTACTCATTCTTTCAACAATCTCCCCTTTTGTCATTGATGGAAACATGTAAACAAAATTCTCCTTCTTTCCTCAAAAACTTTTAACTTTCTCCACTATCTCCAACAGTCTCCCCCTTTGACATCAATGGAAAAGGGTGCCAAAAAAAAGTGTAAACCTTCTTATACCTTTCCTTGAGAACTAGATACAACTTCTTCCAGTTGAATACAAAAAATTCCAATCTTGTGCATGTACTTTCCAATAATCCCAACAGAGTAAAAGAGTGTGACCAAGCTGTAACAGAATGTTGATTCTCAACATCTTCTGCATCAATAAGAATTCTGGAAAGATGCTCTAACTAGACTTCAACAATTTCTTTAAGAAGCCAGAAGGTCTTTTTCACATCATCTCTCTGTCTTTGTGTAATTATTAGTTCATCCTATAGTTCACCAACTCTTATTCTTTGCTTCCCTTCTTTATCTTCAAATGTATCAAAATTATTTCCATTGTTGTTCACTTCAGCTTCAATCACTTCAATTCTACTTTTGAAATCATCTACAGTTGTAGGCCACCGAAGACAATACTTGTAAACATCTAAAATTTCTTTAATACACTTCTTTGCTTCCATAATCAATCCAGGCAATCTCTGCATAGCCTTTTCACATCTCCTTTCAACCAAGATTCCCATCTTACATCCTTTCGAACCTTTAAGCAACATCTTTTCTTCAACAACCTCAATTAGATTTTCTGGCAAGAAATTAGAAACAATAGATACTTCAATACCTTTCTAAATTAGATAATCTACCAGAGCATCATCAATTTTTAGTTTGTCGATAGGCGAGGCAGCATTCCATATTTCACCAATCTTCTTCATTTTTCCTTCAACTATCATAGACTAGATGTCATTAGGATCAGGGGATTCAGTGCAAGTCAAAGATTATTTCTCCTTCTCATCTGAAATGTCAATGATGTCTTCAGTTATGTCTTTTTCTCATTTTCGGTTCCAGAGGGGAATCACTGATAACACCCTCCAATTCTCTTTTTCCAGAGGAAGAGCCTACTTCAAATTGACTTGATGCAGATATACCGGAGCAAGGGTTTTCTCTCAAAGATGAGAAATATGATCTGCACATGTTTACATTATCTTCCAAGGACTCTGGATATTTGTAAATTTACTTTCCAATAGGGATACCAAATTCCCACATCACATTATCTTTTCCTGATAGAAAATTAATAAATTAAAACACCAAACACACCAACAAGGATCTGAAACGAAAGGGATAATTCTCAACCAATGACATTCGAACATTTTCAAGAAAATTCCCAAGTAACAAGCTACATAAATCAAACTGTATGTTCTCCTTAATCATCATGTGGGAAATGTGTATGAAAATCGCCAAAGTTGAACTTTCATGGTTTCTAAAATAAATTTTGTATGAAATACCATACACAACATACCTAATGACTGAGTTAGCAAGTGTATCAATCAATAGTGCTCTAAGATCTCTACTGATGCCAGTCAACTCCTCCACATATTTATACTTCATAGTTTTCTTTCCAAGGAGTTCTCCAACGCTGCATAATCCAGTGATCGCTTTGATTGCTCCCTTTGAGATCAAATAGGTTTTTTCCAAAACAATGCTTCCATCCTTGAAATGATTCAATAAGAAAAAGATAATCTCTTTATCTATAATCCATGAGAATTCACTCCATAAATCCATCCTAGGGTTTTTATGTTCTATAATTCGACTTCGCTCAACCCTAGTTGAATTCCTTTCATTTTCCTATGATTGACGATTTTCAACTTCAAAGGGGTAACACCACATGATCCACTGTCCATTTCTATGCTTTCTTGAAATTCAACGAAACTTCTTCGACTTTCTTCTTTCCTTTTGCAATCAGAGAAAAGGTTTTCAGATTACCTGATATAAACTCTTCGAATTCCTTTCAGAAATGCTTTAAGCTCACTCCAAAATCATTCTAGGCTTTTGTTCAATCTCTTCAAAAGCACGATTTAACCAAAAATACTTGCAAACTTCATCTTATACACCATTGAACTTACCATAAACACACATTAAATGCGGTAGACACCAAAAAGTTGTTAAATACATACTTCTTATCATAGAAATCCCTTATTCGGTCCAAAAATCCTCATACCAACATATTTTACTCCGGTCCTTTTTCCACAACCTCTGAATAAACATTCTTCACATTCCAACCACGTTCCAACCTCTAACATGCCATTCTTTTAGTGGGTTTTTATAATCTTTTTATAATACTCCCCCTAAGACCATGCTAGATCTAAATTCTAAATAAGTCATCTGTACCGGATGAGGTCACAGACACATCAGGAGTCTCAGATTTTTCTTCTTCTTCTTTCTTCTTCCATACCTTATCCATCTCTTCTTTATCAATCTTCTTTACTGGTTCACTCTTCTCTTCTAGAGCAAACTTCATTCCTTTCTTATTCTTACAAACTTTAGATACATGTCCAGGTTTGTTGTAGTTATAACATATCACACTTTTTTGATTAATTTTTCCTCCATTATTCCTTGATCTACACTGATTTTCTATGTGTCCAAATTTATTACAGGTATAGCAGTAGCCATTAAAGAATTGATTCATTCTTCCTTCACTAAACCTGTTCCTCATTATCCAACTGATCATTCTTACTTGAGATCTACATTTTATAGCCTTATGTCCAATCTTCCCACATTCAAATCATTTTCTGGAAAGAGAACCAAAAACCTGGTTCATCCTGCTCCTGCATTCAATTGATCTATGACCATATTCATTACAAGAAAAACAAAAACCATCAAAATAGAGGTACCTCTGTGCATTAGGCTGTCTCACAGGCGATATTCTTGCAAAATTCCTTCTCTGCCTCCTCTTGCCTTGATTCTTCTTCACATCTTTATAACTTTCACCAGTATCAAATCCCAAGCCACCTTTGTCTTTACATGGTTTTTGTCCTAAAAGTAGTTCTTCAAGTTTACCGAAGCTAGATCTAAAATTATTTTCATAGAGTTTAGCCTTCTCTAGTTCCACTCTTAAGTTTACTATCTCCTGCTCGAGTCTAAAGCATTCATCAGACTTGTTCTACACCATTGTATTTAGACATTCTTCAATCCTTTTCTTCTCTTCTACTATCACTTTCAATCCAATTATCTTGTGTTTCAGTTGTTCACTTACCTCTCTGTGTCTTTCCTTAAATTTCTTCAACTATTCCTTCAATTTTTGAACACATTCATTTGCTTCATCAAGATTCTCTTTTAGATATTTGCTTTCTCTTTCCACTTTATCAAGATCTTCAAGAGTAGTCTGGACCTCTCCTTTATCATCCATTCAACCAACCTTCAGGATCCTCCTCAAGCAGTTAAGGTCTTCACCAAGGAACCAAAAGCTCTGATACCAATTGTTAAACAGGTGTAGGACAACTGAGAGGGGGGGTGAATTAGTTGTCACACAAGTTCAAACTTAAAACTGTATCACTTATCAATTCTTCAACCACACTATTCTATTATTAAATATGCGCATGAAACATAAATAACAGAAAGTAAATCAACACTATGAACACCATATTTTTATGTGGAAAACCCAATGAGGGAAAACCCACAATGAGGGTTAACTCACAATATATAGTATTTTCAAAAGAGGCTCACTGCCAAAAAGAAGGACTCACTGTCCAAGTACAAAGGCTCACTACCTACAAAAGGGACTCACTATCCAACAAGGAGTCTCACTACCTACACAAGATTATACAAAACTCGCAAGCATCAATTAGGTCAACCTAATTAGATGCAATTCATTTAAAAAGATATCAACTTTCGGCTCCAATAGATCACAAAATATTTTCAAAAAGCAATTTAACTGTTAGCACCTTACATTATGTCAGCTCGTACCAAGAAATAGATCACATAAGTTTTCATATCATATCAAAATTAACTTAACAAGTCATCCAAGAATAGTCTTCAATGCAACCAAAATAATGTCACTTTGTCATACGAGCACTAGAACATGAAATAACCTGATCATGCATGCCTTTAACTTCCATAAGTAATTTCCCAAAAATATAATAAAAAATTGTCAACTGCAGAGAAATGTGGACTAGAATACCAGAGAGGCACCAAAAATACCAGATCAACCACCAGAGAAGATAAGTCAATTATATGCACCGATTTTAGAGTACTAGACCAATCTACCAACATGGTGACATCAATGACAACATATAGATAACCTACTAATTCTTCCAACATTACCCACACTCTCATATACACTCATTAGATTCTTCACAATAGATTTTTCACTTGAAGCCTCTAATGTTCTCAACCCAAGAATCTTCATGATAGACCTAAACTTTATACTTCACATCATTTTGACAAATAGTTGACATCTTTCTATCTCATTTAATTTCTCAAAGAACACTCTCCAAATCTTATGAGCATATCTTCTACAAGTGCGCTTTGGAATCTTATCTTCCATTGGCTGCAAAATATTCTCATCAATATCAATCAAATACTTGGGATTTCTACACAAAATTCTAGGTGTTCTCAAAGGTAAATTTTTCTCAACATTAAAAATTTCATCAATATTTAAATGAGATTTGATAGATGGCATACCTTTGATGGAAGAAGGAATAGATGATGTACATTGAAGTTGAGATGGGAAATATGGAACATAGCTCCTTCTTCACATGTGAGTGATGATATACTTTCAACTCAAGATGCAGTAGATGGTGTCCCTCCATCTTGACTTGTGGTAGAGGACGTGTCTCCAACTATGGTATTCAAATCTCTCATAACACAAAGGTTTTACATTCATTCCCTTTATGTCGTCAATACCATATCTCTCATTGTTGGTTGAGGTTCCTCTTCAATTGGCATGTCTTCAACTATCGTGTCCAATTTCCTCTTCTCATGACGTTCCCTCATATTTTCTGCTTTCTTTGCATTCTTAGCTTCTTGCTCTTCTTGTGTTGGTTTAATCCTTGATCGTTTCCTTGACATGACAAAGAATTTTATCTGTAGCATGAAAAAGATATTAATATTAGTTCCACCATAGTACTATAGAGTAAATAAATAACTTACACAATATATGATAGTCCAAAAGAGGCATGAGGAGGGGCAGAAAAGGGCATCAAGAGGGTAGCAAAAAGTGCAACAAAATCCATTCAACTCAATGACACATGTGTCATTATAAAATTCAAACAAATCCATACAAATAACTAAAATATATGTCATTCAACCCTTCATACAAAATCCATACAATCATCATGTAGAAGAGTAAATGTTTCTCAAACATGATGAATAAACAAGTGCACTAAGAACACATGGTAGGAGTTTGATGCAACCTTCAAACAAAACCCATACAATCTCTATGACATATTATACAATATCATTAGAAACTCAAATAAAACCTATACAACTCAATGACATATAAATTATTAAAAATTAAAATAAAACTAATACAATCAAAACACACTATCATAAATATTGCTAACCATGATGCATGGTTAAGCACACTAGACACATAATTTAGGAGTTTGATGCACTATATTCATGATGGAATCTTCACTCAAAAGGCATGAAAATCAATGGATACTATGTCATTCAACCTTAATGCACACCATATATGACATAACATTTTTTTTCCATTACACACTAGAGTTGATGTCACTCAACCATGATGAATGTGCAAGCACACTAGGCATGACATAATAGTTTCATGTATATTAGCCATATAAGTAATTTCATTATACACTAGGACACACCATAAGACTAAATAGAATGCATGGTATTTGATGATTGACATAAAATCCTTATAATCAATTACACATAGTTAAAATCATCAATCCTAATGCATAAAAACACTACTCACATTGTGCAACCTTCATGGCATATTTTATTTCATCTCTAGCTACCAAAATTGTTAGATATTCACCATATCATACCTTAACCAACATTTTCATTTGGAATCTTTCTCATATATAAGTGAATTTTGCTAGTTTGGGGTAAAGTTGAAATTGTTTCCCAGCCATAGAGGGTTTAACAAGTTTGCAACGATTACTTTAGAGAGTGTGAGGAAGATGGGGGAAATTTTGTAATAAAGGGAGCCTTCAAGGAGGTTAAAAAGTGTTTTTGTGGTCTTTGTGGATATATAATCAATTCAAACGGTGGTACCAAAACTCCCTAAAGGCATACGTTCTACTAGGTATAGAGAAGAATATAATGATAGTAGATCCTACTACAATGAGTTTAGCGGAGGACATTGTAGACAAAGAGATTAAGGTTGGAGAAGAGAAGATAGGAAGAAACTATGTGGATATTGCAACAATGCAAACCGTGATTTATTTGGTTTCCCAAGAGTTGCATGATACTATAAGAGCAGTCAAACCACTACAAAGAGTGAAGAATTGTCTAGGTTAAAATGTGCCAAGAGGGGCTAAGGTTATAATGAGAATTTTCAAAGGAACCCCCCTTGAATGCTCATAGATGTCAAAAAGTAAGAAAAAACAATGATGAACATGGAATATGCATTTTAACAAAATCTAATCTAATCCCTTAGCAAAATCTAAAGCATTAGATTAAGGCTATGTATGTTGAACACTCATAATTTGGAATACTTAGCAAAATCTAATCACAAAATTGACATGATAAAAAATTCAAAGCATTGTATTAAGCATGTATGATAAGGGATGATAAATAAACATAATAGAATGAAGGAAAATGTAAAGAACATTTATAAAGACCTTACATACCTTAAAAAAAGAGATTCGAATGGATAAACTACTTAATTATGTGTAGTATTTTTTCTTCTTGCATCAAACTCCTCAACAATTTGATCTTTTCACAAAATTGCTTCCTTTTCAATGTTCAATTGTATATAACTCTAATAGAATTACTAAAAACTATACAATTAACCAATGTATAATGTTAAATTATAATAATTCAATCATAATTAACATTGCAACACTATAAATATTGAAACTTGAGTTGATATAATCAAATTTGATGTAAAAACTCTATTATTTCCTCCTTAAGTTGGAAAACTACAAAAAAAGTGGTGGAAAATTGATGCAAAGGTGGTGAAATGTGTAAAATTTGCATGTGCTCTTCCCAACAACATCAAGAAGCAATTTTTTGCCAGATCACACACAAAAGTAGGAGAATAACAGAGCATGTGGGCTTGGATCATAGGTGTCCTAGCTATTTTACTGTTTGTAGAGGAAGAAAAAACATGCGTGTATTATAACATGCTCACGTTATAACGCACTCAAAATATAACACGAGTGCATTTTAGCTTGCTCTAAAAATGGCCATATTTCAACTTTTTCAAAATGCACTCATGTTTTAAAAAAGTTGATTTTGTAAATGTTTATTAACTATTATCATGTGTCAATAGAGGCATGGGTTAAGGTACATCAATGAGACCTATCTTTGACCAATTATGGCATCTTCTAAGTTCTATGTATGTCTCAATTTTTGTGCAATATGAAGTTTCACCATAATTCTCTATACGCTCAAGCATGTACATTAACCCTCAAACCTATATCTTAAATCCTAAACCCTAAACACTTTACCCTATACCCTAAAACCTCAACCATCAACCCTAAACCCTTAAACCATTAATTCCTCAATTCTCTACCCTATACATTAAACCCTTAACCCTCTACCCTTACATTGGACCCTCAACCCTAATCCCTCAACCCTATACCCTCAACTCTCTACCCTCAACCCAATACCCTAAACCCTCAACCCTTCAACCCTAAACCCTTCAACCCTCTACCCTCTACCCTCTACCCTAATCCCTCAACCCTATACCCTGAAACCCTTAAACCCTTAAACCCTTAAAACCTCAACCCTCAACTCTCAACCCTCAACCGTCAACCCTAATCCCTAAACCCTCAACCCTTAATCCCTCAACCTTAATCCCTAAACCCTCAACCCTTAAACCCTCAACCCTTAATCCCTCAGCCCTCAATCCCTAAACCCTCAAACCTCAACCCTTAATCCTTCAACCCTCAACCCTTAAACCCTAATCTCTCAACTCTCAACCCTTAAGCCATTAAACCCTCAACCCTATACCCTATTCATTAAACCCTCATCCCTCAATTCTCAACCCTCTACCATATACATTAGATCCTCAACCCTAATCCCTCAACCCTAAACCCTTAAACTCTTGACCTCATCTCTCAACCCTTAAACCCTTAAACCATTAATCCCTCAACCATCTACCCTATACATTAAACCCTCAACCCTCAATTCTCAACCCTCTACCCTATACATTGGACCCTCAACCCTAATCTCTCTCTCTTTTTCACCTCACTATCTCTCCTTCCCTCTCTCCTACCCTCTCTAATTGTCTTTATCTCCCCTCTCCCTCTTTCTATGTACCTCTCTCTCTCTCTCCTTAAACCCTTAAACCCTTAAACCCTCAACCCTTAAACCATCAACCCTCAACCCTGTTGGAAATAGGATGCTATTTAATTGCAATCTTAAACATTATTTATTTCATGTATCCCCTAAGTCCTTGGAAAGTGTTCCCCAACACTAAGATTAGAAAGAGATTAATATTTGATGAAATAATCATGTTAATTGATATTTGTAATTAATTCTAAATATTAGGAGCATGTGAGGCTATCCAATATGAGTTCCTAAATAATAGGGGCACATGGGGTGCCCACATGGTAGGTGACACTCACCTTGAGTTCAGTTAACTATTTGGAGTAAGAGATAACACTTCTGAATGCATGTAAAGATCTTAGGAGTTAGGGTTTGATGTTTACATGCATGAAATTCAGTTCAGTTCAATTCAGATCATTTTAGTTTAGTTTAGTTTAGTTTAGTTCAGTTCAGTTCAAAATCAAATTAGTTTAGTTCAATTCAATTCAGTTATGGTTCAGTTATCTTCAGTTAGTTTTAGTTGAATGCTAGTTGACTTCAGTTAACTTGGAATGCATGACTAATGACTTGAGTTGCATGACAGATAACAAGGACTACCTTCAGGTAACAAGGGATGACCTTCTTACATGAATGGTGGAGAGAAATGTTTTAGTTAACAAGAAATGACTTGGACCCAACTTGGGCGCCCAAGTTGGCTTCTTGGAATTAACTCCTTTGCATGTTAAGATATTTCAGAAGGCTAAGTTAAGTGGGCCCTCTCTTGGGCGCCTACTTTGAGGATAAAGCCTTGAAGATATTTACAAAATAAATGTTGAGTTACTACTTTAGTTTGGGACACCCCAATGGATGAAGATGATGATTTTACATTTTTCTTCATGGCATAACTTTACATGCAAGATATAGGCATACCTTTTAGGGATAGGGTTTGAGCATTGTAATTGTAACTCTTTTGGAGTTTACAAAGTTGATTAGAGCCTATTTATATCAAGCAAGTTGAAGAGAGTGATTATCAGTTTTATTGCAGGTTGTGAAGAAGATTTGATGAAGGAAAAAGAAGCATTCTCAAGCAAGAATTGGAGTTATTGTAATCTACTTCAAAGATTAAATAATACATTGATTCTTGGTGGAGTTTTTTCCCGAAAGGGTTTCTCCATGATATATACTTGTGTATCTTTCTAATATCCTATCTAATTCTTCTACAACTTCTATCTTCATTCTATAAATGGTAAAATGGATTAATCAGATAATCACCCACAAAGAATCTGTAACAAAGGAAAATCATATTTAGATCAGTAATCTTAAAGTTTTACAAATTATTAAGCTAAGGAAACACCTCAATTTTCAACATTGGTATCAGAGCTAAGGTTGGGTAGAGTATTGGGATGCCTTTCTCTTAAAGATTGAAGGATTTATTGGCTTAGTGGGAGATTTTATTATTTTTCTTATTGTTTATTTTGGAAAATAAGTTTTATTACAAATAATTCTCATTTAGATATTGAAAGGTTCAATGGATCTAACTATGAAATGTGGAAACTAGAAATGGAAGATCTTCTTGAAGAAAGAGATCAGTGGTTAGCTGTTAATAATGAGACAAAGACACCTACAACTATTTCAGATGAGGATTGGGATAATTTAGATAAGAAGGAAAGAGGAACCATTAGATTATGTCTTGTTGATGTTGTTCTCTTGAATGCTTCAGATGAAAATGTTGCATATAAATTATGGAAGAGAATAGGTGATATTTATCAAACTAAAAGTCTCACCAATAAGTTGTATTTGAAAAAGGAAGTTGTATTCTTTAAAAATGAAAGAACGTGATTCTATTGCACAACATTTAAATGCTTTTAATTTGATTCTCAGTTAGTTAACATCTGTAGATGTAAAGCTAGAAGATGAGGATAAATGCATTTTATTACTTTGTTCTTTACCAGATTCTTGGGAAAATCTAATTATTTTTATCAGTGGTAGTGGTGCAGATCCAAAGATGGAAAATATCATTCCTACTCTCCTATCAGAGGAGATGAGGAGGAAGTATAAAGCTCCCAAGATGCCTTGTTTGTAAGAGGTAGGCCTAAAGAGAAGGAATCTAAGGAAGAAAAGAAAGGAAAGGGTAAGTCCAAAGGATGGTCTAAAACCCCTGGTAAGAGTAAGGTAAAGTGGTGAAATTGTGGAAAACCTAGAAATATTAAAAAGGATTGTAAGAGCAAGAAAAGGAGTTTCAATGCTTCTACAGAGAAATCCACCGATGAGAATAATGATGCATTAGTCATTTCTTCTAATATTGTTGTTGATAACTCTTGTCTTATTGATTCAGGTTGCTCCTATCATATGAATCCTAACAAGGAGTGGTTCACTAAGTATACTACATATGATGGAGGGGATTTGTTCTTTGGAGACAACAACACAACAGAGGTTGTTGGCAAAGGAGAGGTAAATTTGTGTTTCAGTGATGGTAGGGTTAAGACCCTTAATGATGTTTTACATATTTTAGGACTTGCTAGAAATCTACTTTTTGTCTCTAAGTTCAATGATTCTGGAATGCATGTGACATTTGACAAAGGTGGTTGCAGGTTGGTGAAAGGGAATATGGCAGTTGCTAAAGGATCTCAGATTGGGACTTTGTTTAAGTTGAATACCTCCAATGTAAATATTTTATCCAATATAACTGAAGCTGAAAATACATGTATGCTATGGCACCATAGATTGGGCCATATAGGTGAAAAAGGTCTTAGGACCATTCTTAATAAAAATTTGGTTGATGGTATTCCTAATTATAATATTGGAAAAAATGACTTTTGTGAGCACTATGTGTTTGGAAAGCAATCTAGATCTAAATTTCCTAGTGGTACAAATAAAGCTAAAAGATTATTAGAGATTATTCATTCAAATGTAATGGGCCTTGTGGATATTGACTCTATTGGAAAATCTAGATACTATGTCATATTTATTGATGATGTTTCAAGATACACTTGGATATATTTTATGCATAACAAATTTGATGTGTTTAATAAGTTTAAGGAATTTAAGGCTTTGGTTGAGAAACAATTAGATCATAAGATAAAAGTATTGAGATTAGATAATGGTAGTGAGTATTGTTCTAGGGAATTTGATGATTAGTGTAAGCATGCAGGAATAGTGAGACAAATAACTACTCCATATACACCTCAACAAAATGGAGTAGCAGAAAGGATGAAATGAACCTTAATGGAAAGAGCTAGGAGTATGTTAAGTAGTGCTAAGCTAGATCGATCCCTTTGGGCTGAAGTTGTTTGTACTTCTTGTTATTTAATCAATAGATCCCCTAATTCATCTATTGAAGATATAACTCCTTATGAGATGTGGTTAGGTAAGAAGCCTAGTGTTGCACATTTAAGGATCTTTGGTTGTAAGGATTTTGTTCATGTGCCTCAAGAAAAGTGATCTAAATTGGATCCTAAAGCACATAAATGCATATTCATAGGTTATGGTGAAAATGTAAAAGGATACAAGCTTTGGAATCCACTAACTCGAAAAGTTTCTTTATCTAGAGATGTGATTTTTCAGGGAATTTAGAGCTTATTTAGGAGAAGAACAACCAGAGGAGAAGGATACTTCTCGAATAGTGAATTTTGAGATAAATAATGAGAAGCAACAAGATGCACATGTTGAAGAACAATTGGGTGGATTGGAAGAGGAGAGTTCAGAGAGTTCTTCTGAAATAGATGCTCAAGATGAGCATATTGAGGAACAAGTAGAAACCCCTTTGACAAGATCCACAAGACAACGAAATCTCGTTGATAGGTATAGCCCACCTAATTTCTGTTGTATTTTTTCTTTAATGAATACTAATGATGAACCCAGTTCTTATAGGGAAGCTTTGTCCTCATATGAGAACAAGCTTTGGTCACAAGCTATGCATGAGAAGATGGAATCCTTGGATTCTTGTGACACATGGGATCAAGAGAGTTTTCCCAAAGGAATAAAGGCCATTGATTGTAAATGGATCTTTAAAAAGAAGTTTGGAGCAGATGGTAATCTCAAAAGGTACAAGGCTAGATTAGTAGCCAATGGCTACTCCCAGAGAGAGGGAGTTGACTTTAGTGAAATATTCTCTCCCATTGCTAAACTAACTTCTATTAGATTATTTTTCTCTATTGCTGCTACTTATGATTTTGAAATAGAGAAAATGGATGTGAAAAATGCGTTTTTGCATGGGAATCTTGATGAGGAGATTTATATGAAGCAACCTGATGGTTTTGTTGTAAAAGGAAAAGAAGAATTGGTTTGTAGGTTAAAGAGATATTTATATGAATTGAAATAGTTGCCCAAAATGTGGTACCAAAAGTTTGATGCTTTTGCATTGAAAATTGGTTATGTTAGGAGTGAGGAAGATCATTGTGTTTACATAAAAGTTATTGATGATCAACTTTTAATTATTATCTTGTACCTTGATGACATGTTGTTTATTGGTAACAACAAGGTAATTATCAAAGAATTGAAAGCACAACTCTCGATCACATTTGAGATTAAAGATCTAGGGGCTAAAAAATATATCCTTGGTATGGAAATCAGTAGAGATAGAGGTAACAAAAAGCTTTTCTTAAGTCAGAGCAATTATGTTGATACTATTTTGAGGTAACAAAAAGCTTTTCTTAACATGCAAGATAGTAAACCAATTAATATTCCTTTACTAATTGGAACGAAATTAAGTTTAGACATGAGTGCTAAATATAATTTTGATTATGAGGAAATTTCTAAAATTCCATATGCTAGTGCAATTGGTAGTTTAATGTATGCAATGGTCTATACGAGACCAGATGTAGCCCAAGCAGTCAGAGTTCTTAGCAGGTTTATGTCTAACCCTTGTAAAAAAAATTGGACTTATGTTAAGGTGTTTAGATATTTACGAGGGACTTCTGCTTACTGTTTAGTTTATCATGGTTTTAATGATATTGATATTATGCATAGATCATTAGACATACAAGATTTTGTTGATTCAAAATGGGAAGGAGATCTTGGCAATTGGAGGTCGACAAGCAGCTATGTGTACACTCTGTTTGGAGCTATGGTTAGTTGGATGAGTAAGAGGCAGACCATAGTTTCTTTTCCCACCACAAAAGTAGAGTACATGGCTGCCACACATGCCTCTAAAGAGGAAATTTGGTTACAGATACTTGGGAAAGGTATTGGTTTTAATTGTAAGAAAGTTAGACTTGAATGTGATAGTTAGAGTGCTAATTTTTTAGCCAAAAATCGTATGTATCATGCTCGTACTAAGCATGTTGATGTTCAGTATCACTTTGTATGAGATATGGTTGAAAGTGGAAAGGCATTAATTTAGAAAGTTTACACTTTGATTAATGTTGCAAATTACCTTACGAAACCAGTTCCTACAGATAAGTTCTCATGGTGTAGGAAGGTCATTGGCCTTGAGTCTTGTACTTGATTTAAAATTATTATTCCTTGTTTAGAATAATTGCAATGCATAATGTCAAATGGGAGAATGTTGGAAATAGGATTCGATTTAATTGCAATCCTAAACATTATTTATTTCATGTATCTCCTAAGTCCTTGGAAAGTGTTCCCCAACACTAGGATTAGAAAGAGATTAATATTTCATGAAATAATCATGTTAATTGACATTTGTAATTAATTATAAATGTTAGGAGCATGTGAGGGTGTCCAATATGAGTTCCTAAATAATAGGGGCACATGGGGTGCCTACATGGTAGTTGACACTCACCTTGAGTTCAATTAACTATTTGGAGTAAGAGATAGCACTTCTAAATGCATGTAAAGATCCTAGGAGTTAGGGTTTGATGTTTACATGCATGAAGTTTGGTTCAGTTCAGTTCAAATTAGTTCAATTCAGTTTAGTTCATTTTAGTTATGGTTCAGTTATCTTCAGTTAGTTTTAGTTGAATGCTAGTTGACTTCAGTTAACTTGGAATGCATGACTAATGACTTGAGTTACATGAAAGATAACAGGGACTACCTTTAGTTAACAGGGGATGACCATTCTTGCATGAATGGTGGAAAGAAATGTTTCAGTTAACAAGAAATGAATTGGACCCAACTTGGGCGCCCAAGTTGGCTTCTTGGAATTAACTCCTTTGCATGTTAAGATATTTCAGAAGGTTGAGTTAAGTGGGGCCCTCTCTTGGGAACCTACTTTGAGGATAAATCCTTGAAGATATTTACAAAATAAAGGTTGAGTTACTACTTTATTTTGGGAGTCCCCAATGGATGAAGATGATGATTTGACATTGTTATTCATGGCATAAATTTACTTACAAGAGATAGGTGTACCTTTTAGGGATGGGGTTTGAGCATTGTAATTGTAACTCTTTTGGAGTTTACAAAGTTAATTAAAGCCTATTTATATCAAGCAAGTTGAAGAGAGTGATTATCAGTTTTATTGTAGGTTGTGAAGAAGATTTGGTGAAGGAAAAAGAAGCATTCTCAAGAAAGAATTGGAGTTATTGTAATCTACTTCAAAGATTAAATAATACATTGATTCTTGGTGGAGTTTTTCCCCGAAAGGGTTTCTCCATGGTATATGCTTGTGTATCTTTCTAATATCATTCCTAATTCTTCTGCAACTTTTGTCTTCATTCTACAAATGGAAAAATGGATTAATCATATAATCACCCACAAAGAATATGTAACAAATGAAAATCATATTTAGATCAGAAATCTTAAAGTTTTACAAAGTATTAAGCTAAGAAAACACCTCAATTTTCAACAAACGCTAATCCATTAAACCCTAATTCCTCAACCCTATACCCTTAACCCTAAAACCCTAAAACCTTGAGTACTCAACCCTTAAACCCTCTACCCTCAACCCTCAACCCTATACCCTCAACTCTTAAACCCATAAACAATCAACCCTAAACTCTAAACCCTCAACCCTTAAACCATAAATCATTAAACCCTCTACCCTCTACCCTCTACCCAATACACTAAACCCTCAAACCTAATCCCTCAACCCTATACCCTCAACCCTAATCCCTCAGCCCTCAACCCTTAAACCCTAATCCCTCAACCCTCAATTATCAACCCTCTAACCTATACATTGGATCCTCAACCCTATACCATAAAACCTATACACTCGACCCTATACCCTCAACCCTCAACCCTAATCGAGCTCAACCCTAAACCTTTAAACCTTCAACCCTAATTCCTCAACCCTTAAACCCTTAAACCCTCAACCCTTAACCCCTTAACCCTTAAACCCTAAATCCCTCAACCCTTAACCCTTTATCCTATACATTAAATCCTCAATTCTCAACCCTCTACCCTATACATTGGATCTTCAACCCTAATCCCTCAACCATCAACCCTCAACCCCAATCCCTCAACCCTATACCCTTAACCCTAATCCCTCATCTATATACCTTAAACCCTTAATGCATTAATCCATCAACCCTTAAAACCTTAATCCCTCAACCCTCTACCCTATACCTTAAACCCTCAACCCTCAATTCTCAACCCTCTACCCTATGCATTGGACCCTCAACCCCTAAACCCTAAACCCTTAAAACCTATACCCTATACATTAGACACTCAACCCTAATCCCTCAACCCTATACCTTAAATCCTTAATCCTAATCCCTCAACCCTATACATTAAACCCTCAACCTTTTACCCTCAACCATCAACCCTCAACCCTAATCCCTCAACCTGCAACCCTTAAACCCTCAACCCTCACCCCTCTACCCTATATATTAAACCATTAACCCTAATACATCAACCCTATACCTTAAACCATAATCTCTTAACCCTCAACCCTTAAACCATCAACCCTCAACCCTTAAACCTTAACCCTAAACCCTATACCTAAAACCTCAACCCTTGAAACTATACCTTAAACCTTAATCCCTCAGCCCTCAACCCTTAAACCCTAATCCCTCAACCTTTAAACCCTAATCCATCAACCCTTAAACCCTTAAAACCTAAACCATCAACCCTTAAACCCTCAACCCTCAACCCTTAAACACTCAACCCTTAAAGCCTTATCCCTTAAACCATCAACCCTCAACCCTCAACCCTAATGCATAAACCATCAACCCTTAAACCCTAAACCCTACAACCTGCAACCACAAACCTCAACCCTATACTTAATCCCTAATCCATCAACCCAATATCTTAAACACTAATGGACCTATACCCTATACACTTAAACTTGGACACTCAGCCTTGAACATTATCCCTCAACCCTCAAACCCATACCCTATACTTATGCCCTAAACCCTCAACCCTCCTCCATATGACTTATACTTTCAACCTTAAAACCTAAACCCTATATCTTTAAACACTCAACCTTTCACATTATCCCCAACTATAAACTCAACCCTCAATCCTATACCCTCAATCCTCAGCCCTATACCTTAAACCGTGAACCCTACAACCATAAACCCTCATCCCTATACCCTATAACCTCACCCTTATACCCTAAACCTTGAATATTATCCCTCAACCCTATAATTAAAACCTAAACAATATGCAATCTCAACCCAAGTCACCCTATTCCTTATACCCTGAATCCATAACATAAACCCTAAACCCAATAACCTAAACCCTAATCCCTATACCTTAAACAATTAATCTTGTACACTCAACAAGCTGAATATTATACCTCAACTGTAAACCTCAACCCTCTACCTTGTACACTCAACCTATTACTTAAAGCCCTAATCCCTCAACCCTCAACCCTATACCTTAAACCCTAAACCCATAAACCTCAACCCTCATCCTTATAACCTATACTCTCACCCTTATATACCCTAAACCCAAAAACCTTACATACATAAATACATACATACATACATATAAGAATATAGGCATGCATACATGCATACAGGCACACATATATACAAGCATGTATGGATACATACATACATACATACATGTGCATACATACATACATACAAGCATACATACATACATAAAGACATACATACATACAAATATATATACAAACATACATACATCAAACATACTTAACAAACTTGCACAAAAACAATTCCAAGTGAGACATAATGCAAGCATGTTATAGCATGCTCACGTTTTGTTAAGATTTAGAAACATACAAAATTTTGCAAAAAATGGATCAAAATACAAAACAAAACATAATGCAAGCACATTATAACACGCTTGTGTTATATCTTGATTTGTGAACCCCCAAGCCTTAGGCTTGGAGTGCCTTCCCAACTTCCAAAGACATTTTTTGCATATTCTAGAAGATTTCACATAATCTCGTTTGTGCTAACCATCAGGTTTGGACGTGTTTCAAGGTCAAGTAAATAAAACACTTGGGTAATGTTAGGCTCTCTCTTAGCTATTTAACGATGTAATTTTTTTCACATTTTGACAATGTTAAGGCTTTCATGTTTAATTTCTTTTGTTTGTGTGTATGTTTTTGTCAAAAACCATTGTTTGGTATTTTTTACTTTATTTTTTAACCGTTTATTGAAATTTCAAATAAATTACACTTTTATAATCTAGACTCGATTCTACACATATTCAAAAATAATTATTTTTTATTTGTTTTCAAAAATTATAGGGGTAGCGTGACCAAAATTATATTTTTCAGGATGCATCCAATTTGAAAATTAGTAAAAAATCAAATATTCAATAAAAAATTATTAGAAAAATTAGGCATAAACTACATGTTGTTAGCTAATTTCTCACTGAAGCAATTTTAAAAATACCAAAAAAATGTTAACCTTTGAGGGAGCCACAAAAGACGCTATGTTTTGTTTTTTGACAAAAACAACACCAATTTCTATGGCTCCCTTTTTTGAACCCCTTAATCTCTACCATTTTCAAAAAGAATTAGTATTTTAGAAACTAGACTTAGAGCACTACGAACATTATTTTTGTTGCATCTTAAAATTTTGAGTGAAACTATCCTCAATTTCCCATCCAAGGTTAGTATTTCTTGATTGAACCAGAAAGAAAATGAGTGAATGCTTTAACACCACTATTCTCTTTAGGTCATTCAATATCAACCCCAAAGGGTGAGTCAATTCTCAACAAGGAAGACCTAGGAGGGGGTTCTTTAATATTTGAGGGGTTCACCACCAAGCAAAAGCTTGGAAAATACACTTTAACATTCAACTTACAAAACCTAATAATGCAAGCTAAATGAAGGATTCAAATGATGAAATAATGCAACAAGAAGTTATGATGTGTGTACCTAGGAAGTCTGAAAATGTGACAAGGATTCTGGAAATGCAAAGAAGCTATCAAAATGTGCTATGGAGGACTAAGACACCCTTACTGTCTTATTAGTCCTATTGCTATTTTTCGGGGGAAATGCAAAATATTTGGATGTTGGAATAGGATCCGAAAGAATCTCTGCAAAATTCCACTTGGAGGACTAAGATGCCCTTGCTACCATCTTAGTCTTGATTTGAGTTTCTAGAATCTCTGAAAGTGATCTTGACGCTTGATGTATTCACTTCCTTCTTCTTTGATCTCAAGTCCTAAAACTTCTGAATCTAGCCTATAGGTGAGTTTCTGTGAAGATGAAAAATTTGCAATGCAACTTTACAACTTTGAAACTTTTCACTTCAAATGATCTTGAAGTCTTCAAATTAAATATGCAATCACAAACATACAAGAGAGGAAAAGATTTTTGATTGTTAGTGAATGGGCATTTTCCATGGGCAAACCCCTTGTTGGTAATTAAACCGTGAAATGAAATAAAATAATGAAGGGAAATGATGAATGAACAACATGCAATGTTACAACTCACCAAACCCTTGTTGTGAAATCTGCAAACTTGTGTGAAATGGCTAGCTTGAATGTAGATCTTGAAATGCTTTCTTGAATCAAAACCCTACATCACAAACATTAGCACAAAAACACACATGATGGAAGAATATCCTTGATATGATGCTTGAATCTTGATGATGGCTACAAATGCTTGATGAATTGCTCTTGAATGCAGGAATCCTTGAATGTTGGATGCTTAGAATGATAAAATGAGTGAAATAACCTTGTATTTATACTTATCCATACTTAATATCCCAAAATTACACCACAACAAGCCGACATATGAATTCATTAATTAAAGGAAGCTAAATCACACTAGAATTTGAAATTAGATTTGGAAAATACCTCAAGGGGGACTAAGATGCCCTAGGTGGCATCTTAGTCTTGAGGCATGAAACTCGAGGCACATACTCCAAAAAGGGGCCCTTTTAAGGCACACTTGAAATCAGGATCCCAAGAACTTTGGCAGACAAAGACACCCTAGGTGGTGTCTTAGTCCCAACCCAAAAATTAGGGACACATAGCTAGAATCATTAAATTATCATTTATCCATTGATGTTTGTCAGGATTATCTAAAAAAAGAAATAGTTTATTAGGATTGTGGATGCAAAATAGGACCAATTAAGACATAAATAAGGATAAACAAAGCAAGGTGGGCCCAAACAAGTGTGAAAATGCAAGGGTATGCATTTTCCTACACTACATTTAGCCCCCACTTTAGTGAGAGGATGAACTTGCTTCAAACTCAAACTAAAGTAGTCAACCACACAATCAAGAGGGGTTCAAATGTAAAAATGATAGTAAGATAGGATGACAATAACCAAGAGGGATGATCAAATCCCCCAGGATCAAGATCTTATGACAAACCAACATAAGCACAAAGGAACATGCTTGTCTATGATATATGAAGCCATAACTAGATCACAAGCAAACACCATCAAAGATGGAAAAAGGAAAACAAAAAAGGAAAAAATAAAAATGCTACAAATCAAGCTTCGACTGGCCATCAAATGCGTTGTCAACTAGGTCTAGGTTGTTTGTCGAAAAAGGTTTACAAGTGGAACACGTTGTCCACTATGCAAAGAAAATGCATGTTCACAAGGGCTAGTGAAGCTAGTTGTTCACTAGGTGAGCCCCAAGGGACCATATCAAATCCATACCTCCATGACTTTGATAAGGTACAAAAATGCACGCTCACAAGGGCTACTAAAGCTAGTTGTTCACTAGGTGAGCCCTAGGGGACCATATCAAAGCCATACCTCCATGACTTTAATAAGGTACAAAATGCAACACAACAACAAAGAGGGATGTTTGAAGGGATTTTGGTTAGTTTTTGTGAGGTCTCTTCTTAGGGAACATTGTGCCTAATGTCTCCACAAGAGGACAAGTCAAATAAATATCACACTCTTGGAGGAAATCAAGCCAAATGACACCACCAAGAAAAGAACGCATCGCAAGAAGAAAGAAAATCGCACAATGAAACATGAGTGTCAATGTATGCCTCCACTTTAAAGCGGTTTCTAGCACCATTGTTGTGAGAAATTGATTTAAAGTAGAAGAAGAAATGAGAGCTTATTCGGAAATCCCTATGCCAATTCATATGTTTCCAAATCAAACTACATCATGAATAAGTATGTCACATGCGAGCCAACTTAAGGCATGTTGTCCACAACCCAAGCTTGCTCTTATATGTACATGAAAGGTAGTCAAATAGCAAGAAGAGACAATGAAAAGTGACATACGAGGAAAAGGATACCTAACCACTTGCCCCCACTTAGTGCAAGACAAGGGTGAGCCAGATAGGATGAAAATAAGTTTCAATTCGAGTAACTAGGTGCTTCAACACAAGGAAGAGCACCACACTCCTTGAGATGTTGAATTTGATTACTCAAAGCCTTACATTCATTAGTAGTATGACCATGAACTCTATGATATGCAAAAAAATAATGTTTGTAGTAGAATTTCTTTCATGTTTTTGGAGGGATGGATATCAAATGATCTTGGAGGAGTCTCAACAAGATACTTTCTTGATCTAAAGTAGATGTTGCTTTTTTTGCGACAAAGCTATCTCTTTCTTAGTACAAGATGTCATACTTACACAAGACTCTTTAGATTGTGATATTTTATTCTCTCCTATACAGGAGGGTGTAAACTCTAATAAATTAAAATCATCGGTGTTTTGTATGATGACATTGATGTTAAGTGAGGACTTCTCTATTTCTTTCAAAGGATAACAATCAAGACCACTAGTGTCTACCAATTTAGGATGCACTATTGTTAAAGTAAGCTTAGGAGGATGTTTTGTAATAGTGTTTGTGTTAAGTGAAGGCTTGCTTATTTCTATCAAAGGACAATAACCAAGACCACAAGTCATTTCTTGCATGTTAGGATCTATGGGGACACATATACCTTGTTCTCGAGCACCACGCCCTTTTCCACTATAACCAAGTTGTTTCATAAGTTCATAACCTTTTCCATAAATTTTTTTCATTTCTTTAGGATTCAGTGGTTGTTGATAGTCAGTTTCATTAAATTTTGTTGTGTATGTCTTTTCTTCTAAATCGGTTGAGGTGGATGCTTTTGAAGGGTCGTCCAAATTTTGTGTTGACATTACCATTTTGTGTTTTCCTTTTTTTGAGTTTTTGTTTATGATCTTGTATTTTCCCATGAATGTTGGTGTGAAATTTAAGGAACCCCAATCATCTTCTAATAACTTTGTGACTTCTTCAATGTGTTTTTCTTTATCTTTTTGTTGCACGGGTTCTACTTGTGTAGTTGGTGTCAATGTTTTCAAAGGATTCGCTTTATTTTTCTCAAGTTGTAAAATACTGTAAGGCTCATTATCAACATCTAATGTGTACACTTTGTTTTTGTAAATATACTTCATTTTATGATGAATAGTAGAAGGCACCCCATTTATTGCATGAATCCATGATCTACCTAAAAGGAGGTTGTATGAAATATCGTGAGGCATAACATGGATCGGTGTTTCTAATGTGGCCTTTCCAACTGTGATAGGAAAAGTGATTACACCAAGCAGTTTTTTTCGTATGTTATCAAAGCCATTAATAGATAAAGAGGTAGGTAGGATTTTTGATTTATCGACACCAAGCTTATCCAAAAGGTTTACACTACACACATTTAAGGTTGAGCCATTGTCAACAAGGGTTCGTTTTATCCTTGTCGTATTGTATTGAGCTATTATCATGAAAGCATCACATAATTTTTGCACTTCCAAAGGAGGGATCTCACTTTGGTGGAAAACAATATCAACATTTAGTCCTTGAATCATGGTTGCTATGTCATTCAATTGCGCATTAGAAGGGATAGGAACTTGTTGTAAGGAATTTTGAATCATGTTATGATAATGAGGGGGGGATTGAATAAGGTCCCATAATGATATTTTAGTAAGAGTATTCTTAAGTTGTTCAACAAGATTATACTCCTTTTCACTTTGGGAAGTAAAGCGAGGGGCGCTAAGCAAAATGGGCTTAGGCAAAGGGGGCAATTTTGAAGGTTATTTTCTTGGTTGCGGATTTTTCCTAGTGTAATATGTATGAGCAATGGTATTGTAACTCAGTTGCTGTGAAACATTGTTCTTAGGTGGTTCGAGGATAAGGACGGGTTTGTTTTGAACTTACGGTTTTTGAGAGGATGGATAAATAATAAGTTTAGGCTTGAGAGAGTACTCCAAGGGGTATCTAATGTGCATAACCTCAAAAGACTTATCCTTATTTTCATGATATCTTAGTGAAGGGGAGTCTAATGTCACTTCATCATCCTCATCTAAGGAATTACTATTGTCAATGTTCTCATTTTCTTCCACTATGATATCTTCCCTCGTAGGAGAATTTTTAGGAAAATGACAAACCAAATGTTCTTGATATTCAAGTATTGTTTATTCTAAGATGATTTCATTGCATGTAAGGGAGTTATCATTGGTTGAATTGGCTTGTTCATCAATGATGTTGTTGTCTTGTTCAAGAATGTTTTCTCTAGGGGAAGAGAGGAATTCAAGATTCCCATGACTTTCATTGATTAGATCTTCTAACATCAAAGTATCATCTTGACAACTAGGAGATACATTAGGAGAAGAACAAATGTGATTTTCATGATCATTTATAGTTTCATTCCTTTGTTCCCTAATATGATAGGTAGGGAAAGGATCACAAAGAGGGTTGTCATAGATCTTAAAGTTTTGATCATCCAACACCAATGTATCTTCACTTACACTTGCACCCTCTAGAACATTATCACCAGAGGTGAAGATGTTGGGAGATGAAAGTAGACTAGTTGAAGTTTCAACGGTTATGTGGTCATCATGATTACCTATGATTGTTTCTTCGTGATCATCATTGTCTTGTTCACTAAGAGAGGTAAGAGGAGAAAAACAACTAGGACTCTCAAAACTCTCATTGATTGGTTCTTCTAACGCCAAAATATCTTCTTCAGAAATATGAGATATATTAGGAGAACAAATATGATCGTTAGGGTTTTCCGAGTTTTTATTCTCTTTCACTAAAACACTCTCATAGGGAGGGGATATGAACTTTTTCTTAGCATGCCTATAATGGAAAGGTACTAACATTGTTTGACCAAAAATGAAAATCACTTTTAACCATCTCATGCAATGCTTCAATAATGTAAAACAATGTATATCCAAAGATGCAAAACATGTTTATCCAATGTATGCAAAAATTTAAGAATGCAAACAATGTATATCCAAAAATGAAAAGTACTTTTATCAAACTTATGCAAACTTTTATGAATGTAAACATTGTATATATAAAAGTGAAAAGTACTTTTATCCATATTATGCAAATTTTTAGAAATGTGATCATTTCAGATCTAATGATGCTTGTAATTGAAATGATTTCAAAAATGAGAGCCCTAAATTGATTTTTTGACCTAGATGCATAAAATAGATGTTCCCGAGACTTTTCAAACTTATAGTATATGTTACCAGGAGACTTAGGAAGCACAAAAATGCAGATTTAAATCCTAAAAATTGCAGCTTTAAAGTCAATATGCACTAAGATGTTAGTAAGGGTGTCTTGGTCCTACCGAAGGAATTTTGAGGTCCCAGAAAGGAAACAAATAGTAGACAACTCAGACAGGGTTCTGAGCTAGAAACCCACAGAGGGACTAAGATGCTAGGAAGGGTGTGTTAGTACCAACAGAGGTTTTTCTCAAAAAAACAACAAAGTCTGGGTTGGTAACAATGTTCCCAAATTGCCTACCCAGGGATCTGATGTTTAGAAATATAAAAGTGTGCAAATAAATGCAAGAAAAAATGACTAATGAAAAGCAATTGGATGCAAATTTTTCAATTTTGAATGCAATAAAAATGTGTCTAAATTCGATTAGGATGATTAACAATGCACTTTTTTAGTTTTTCAATGAGATAATTTGATGCAAGAAAGAAAAAATGCAACCTATATGCACTTTCACTAATGAAAATATGAGAAAGCAAGTAGGTGCACTTTCAATAATGCAAGAATGAATGTGACCTAGATCTAGGACTTTAATGGACTCCAAATCATAAAATGAATGTTGTACAATGTTGAGTTCACCAAAATGATTTGGAAAGAAAATAGGTGAATGGTTTAACACCACTATTCTCTTTAGGTCATTCAATAATGTCTTAGGAACCCTAATTTGATTGACTATCAACCCCAAAGGGTGAGTCAATTTTCAAAAAGGAAGACCTAGGAGGGGGTTCTTTAAGATTTGAGGGGTTCACCACCAAGAGAAAGCTTGGAAAAGACACTTTAACATTCAACTTACAAAACCTAATAATGCAAGCTAAATGAAGGATGCAAATGATGAAATAATGCAACAAGAAGTTATGATGTGTGTACCTGGGAAGTCTAGAAATGTGACAAGGATTCTAGAAATTAAAAGAAGCTTTCAAAATGTGTTATGGAGGACTAAGATGCCTTTACTGTCTTATTAGTTCCGCTGCTATTTTTGGGGGGAAATACAAAATCTTCGGATGTCGAAACAAGATCCGAAAGAATCTCTACAAAATTCCACTTGGAGGACTAAGATGCCCTTGCTACCATCTTAATCCCGATTTGAATTTATGGAATCTCTGAAAGTGATCCTAAGGCTTGATGTCTTCACTTCCTTCTTCTCTGATCTCAGGTTTTGAAACTCCCGGATCTATCCTGTAGGTGAGTTTCTGTGAAGATGACAACTTTGCAATGCAACTTTACAACTTTGAAATTTTTCACTTCAAATGACCTTCAATTTTTCAACCTAAATCTGCAATCACAAACATACAAGAGAGGAAAAACTTGTTGATTGTTAGTGAATGGGGGTTTTCCATGGTCAAACCCCTTCTTGGTAATTAAACCTCTAAATGAAATAGAATAATGAAGAGAAATGATGAATAAACAACATGCAATGTTACAACTCACCAAACCCTTGTTGTGAAATCTATAAACTTGTGTGAAATGGCTAGCTTGAATGTAGATCTTGAAATGCTTGAATGCTTGATAGATGTTGACTTGAAATGCATGCTTGAATCAAAACCCTACATCACAAATGTTAGCACTAAAATACATAATGCAATAATATCCTTGATATGATGCTTGAATCTTGATGATGGCTCCAAATGCTTGATGAATTGCTCTTGAATACCGGAATACTTGAATGCTTGGATGCTTAGAATGATAAAATAAGTGAAATAACTTTGTATTTATACTTATCCATGCTTAATATCCCAAAATTACACCACAACAAGCTAACATATGAATTCATTAATTAAAGGAGGCTAAATCTCGCCAGAATTTGAAATTAAATCTCCAAAATACCTCAAGGGGGACTAAAACACCCTAGGTGGCATCTTAGTCTCGAGGCATGAAACCCAGGGAACAAACTCCAGAAAGGGGCCTCTTTAAGGCACACTTGAAATCAAGGTCCCAAGACCTTTGGGGGACAAGTGTTGGCAACACAAGGGCAGACAACTGAGAGGGGGGGTGAATCATTTGTCACAAAATTTCAAACTTATTCAACTTATGAACCTTGTTCTTAGATCTAATCAATAACCATGAAAGCATAAATCAACAACACATCAGAAACACACACAACACTAAGATTTTTTTACATGGAAACCTTGTTAGGGGAAAAACCATGGTGGAGGTCAATCCACAAGATTATACCTTGTTAAAAGTATAAATAAATATGAATGGGGAATGCACATGCATTCAGATGCATTGCCTAGAGCTCATTGCTCAATTACAAAAGGAAAAAACACTGTCTTACAAAATAATTGGATTACATCCACAAGATTTGAACTGAGAAAATAGCATCTACTAATGCCTGATTATAGTTCTGATTAAGCACATGAACACTTCTTCACTCTTCTTCACTCTTCTTCACACTTTTCTCTGCCTTCAAAAGATTTAGAAAATTATTCATGCACATCATACCTTCAAATGGTATAAACAATTTCTTATATATATCCGCAATAAGAAATTGCATCACTACATGTCGGCCTTAATGAAATAATAAAATGAATACAAACTATCAGCCCAAAACAATAAGGATTATTAATGTGAATCAACCAAGGTTGGCCACAACATAGTGAAGACCCAAAATAAAATTCTCAAACACAAACCACCTTCAAAAATTGATCCTCAAAGATCCACAACATGCTTTAACACCCTGTCATCCAAGAACATGAAAAACATGAACACACAAGATAAAATCTTGAATCGCGAGCACAACGATTAATGTAGACACACAACACAAATAGAGAATGATATAGAAACATTCAAAAAGATCATGAATCACCAAAGAAGCATCCGCAATAATTGAACTTACTAAAATTAAATCATCTTCATTTAGGAATACCAACTGAAGAAATAGAAAAATTGTCAGAATACAAATCTTCATAACACGATCAAATCTTCATGCAGATCTATGAAACTTAACATGGATAAACTAGATATACTCGGAAAGAAACCCTTTAATCCACAACCCTTGATCATCAACTTAATAAGCTAACCAACCGATTGAACTTCACATCACCATTGACAACCTGTAACTTATTTCATTACAATTTTCTCAATATCCTCGACATATACAACTTCTAAGACATTAATGCCAATAGTGTTGGCATCAATGGAAACCGCATATCAGAAACACAACCACAACATCCAAAAATCTCCAGCTTTGGCATTGATGGAAACACATGATGTGAAAAACACCATTAACGCAGTTGTCTTCAACACTTACTCCCCCTTAGGTTCTGACTCTTTCTTTTGTACAACTCTTCTCCTCAAATAGTTCATATTTTTTCACATGACTCTTCTCCCCCTTTGAAATCAATGACAAAGATATTTTTTCTCCACACAAGCTTCGAACCACATATATGAACATTTGACTACTCCCCCTGAGTAGCAGCCACCACAATATCAATCTGGATCAAGATATGACTATGAAATGCATGGATTGATACAAGTTAATGCATCTTAGTTCTAATTAAGAGGGGTAATCACCCCTAGCTTCCCTCTGATATACTTAAAAGTATCCTTAGGCAATGGATTTGTAAAGATATCTACAATATGTTCCTTAGTAGGCACATACTCCAATCTGACTTCCTTTCCACTCACCTTCTCTCTCAAAAAGTGAAACTTGATAGATATATGCTTGGTCTTTGAATGCAACACTGGATTCTTAGAAATGTTAATTGCACTTGAATTATCACAGAATATAGCAATGGGTTCATCATACACAACTCTGATATCTTTCAAAATCTACTTCATCCACAATACTTGAGTACAATTTTTAGTAGTAGTAATGTATTATGCCTCTGTAGTAGACAAAGAAATGGAATTTTTCTTCTTACTTAACCATGAAATTAGCTTCTTACCCAAGAGAAATGCACCACCACTAATACTCTTTCTATCATCCACATCACCTTCCCAATCAACATTAGTAAAAGAACTCAAAGTAAGATCATCATCTTTAGGATACCACAACCCAAAATCAACTATCTCCTTTAAGTATCTAAAAATCCTCTTCACAGTAGTTACATGAGATTCCTTAGGATCAGCTTGAAATCTTTCAACAATGCATACAACATTCATGATAACAGGTCTAGTTCAAGTCAAATAAAGCAATCCACCAATCATTGATCTGTATCTCGTCTAATTTTCTTTCAGAGAATCATCATCTTGTGTCAACTTGCATCCGGTCACCATAGGTGTACCTGTAGACATAGAAAATATACAGATTGATATTGCACACTCGATCCCGATCTACTAATATCGTTTCATTTTGAATTATCCCTCTGTCTAACCATTTAATCGAATAGCCTTATTTGATTAAAGTCATCATAATTCCCCTTTTAATTAAATAAATCCCTCAATTTAATTAAATCATTGTCTCTCTGTAATTAGCTAGGTCATTTCATCTTCTTATCTTTATTTAATTAAATAATCCATATTATTTGATTAAATTTCTAAAGTCCATCTAATTAAATTAAATAAATCAAACATTTATCTAATTTAATCTAACATCACCCCTTTTGGTTAAATAAATCAAAATATTTATTTAACTAAGTCTTAATCATTTTCATCTCTTTTTTATTTATTTCAATCGTAAAATCTAAATCAAATGGTCAAATCAACTAAATCTCCCCTTAAATTAATCAAATCCTGATTAATTTAATCCTAATCACTCAAATCCTCTAGATTTTGCAACTTGCACATGAAAATCAATTTAATTGTTTTATAAATCACCTATTTTCATTCAAAAAAGGCATCCAAGTGGGAACATTGCTCAAATTTGAAATCTCCCCCCAAAATGACTTGTCCATCCAACAAAGAATTTAAAGCTCTTACATATCTCCCACTTGGCATTTAACTCATCTTTCATCCCCCCCTAAACATGTCATTTCATCAAATTCAAATTTCAAACTTGCACATTGATCAAAATGTGCTCAAGATTCCTCCATTCACAAGTTGACAAGTAGCATCTTGCCATTGGTTGAATGTTAGTCCCACATTGCTCTATTTTGGACATTCATCCATCTTGACATTCTATAAATAAAGAGCTCATATCCTCATTTTATCATCTACAAATTATGCAAAGTTATTATGCTAAAATATTTAGCCATTTCCATCAAATGTCATTGAATCATAGCTAGGTTATGCAAGTTTTTAGCTTGGAAGCATTCGTCCTTCATCAACAAAGTGGATCGCTCATCAACATATCTTCAACACATCAATATTGCATCGTAGGAATTGGGAAAGGGCCAATTTTCACATCAAATTGGCACCAATTCCCCCGTGGGATCATAAGTTTACTAGTTCAATTAGGATTCAATCTTTAGTTTGTTATTTTCATTTGTGTTCTTCATTTCTTTTTTTCCTAATTTGAACTTGGTGAATGGATTTCATGGGGAATCCTTGTTCATGCTTGCAATCTCTAACTTAAGGTGTTTGTTCTCTTTGTTTAACAGGTATTTGGATTGGGGTTCACACATTTGGTGCTAAAGGGAGGGGGGCTTAATCTCATTTTCAATCACTTTTTCCTAAAATTTATGTGTTTTTTCTTATACACAAAAAAATTCCCAAGCTAAGAGCTCAGTGTCACTTTTTTAGCACCGCTAACTCTTCAGTGTCGCCATATAGCGCCGCTGGAAACTCAAACTACGACGTTGGAGTCTTCCCACCCAAAAAAATTGAATTTCTAACTACACCGCTTGACCATTCTGACTTGCAGATTTTTTCAAAAGAATCAAACTGCGATGTTGTGCAAAAGTGCAATGCAGTTGAGCTCAATGTCCCTAACACAGAGCGATGCTGACTAGTAAGCGGCGCTGTAGAGCACTGCTGAGAAATCAAACTCTGACGCAGTCACGGGTTGCACCGCTAGAAGGGAGTAAAAAGTTGAAATTAAATTTTAGCACATGCTTTTTGATTAATGATCAATTTTTCTTTTGTTCTCTTCTTTTTAATCTCTATATTTTACATAATTTGACTGGTTTTTCTCTCTTGTAGGTTGGAATTGAAAACGAAAGGAGGAGAAGCATGAGGATGATATTTTGCAAGATCAAAGTGTTTTTAAACACTTTAGTGTTTTTTTAACACTTTTAAGAAATTGTTATCACTTCTTTCTTAGGACACTAATTTTGTTTGGGTTTAAAAATAACCTTTTCAATTTCTTTCTTGCAAAGGTTAAAATGAACATTAGGATCACAACATGCTAGTGTTTGTTTTTTTGGTTAACAATTGAACAAAATGTCTATCATTTGTCTTTTGGTGCATTAAAAAGAACTCACAATTGATTTGAGGATCTAAAATGAACATGTGTTATCTTTTTTTGTGAAGGCTTACTTGAACTAACCTCATTGAAAAAGGACGTACGCGCTTCTCTTGCGCTTTATAGCGATCTTGAGAATCAAAAGGCCTTTTTCATGATTTTAGGTTAAGACAAAGCAATCACCTCCACACTTCATCTTTGGGTTTAAAATTGAACAAAATCTTGTGCAAGTGTGAGTGGGGGGCATTATTGCATACATTCTCTCTTTGTTGCCAACAAAGATTGATCGAGTTATGAATATTGTCTTTACTCACTTTTGTTTATCCTAGAGGGCCTGCCTTGTGGAAAATGTACTCACCCAAGGGAATGACTCAACCGGTAACACTCTAAATCCAAGAGTATTTCCAACTGGGATATAAATGTGGGTATTGGAGTAAACGCCAATATCACGCGGTTGATTCCGACAAGATGGATCCGAAAGGGGACTCTTGTTGTATGGGTCAATCTCCATGAATAGAAAGTCCTTATTAAAACCCGTGTTCTAGAATTTTCCAAAATCCTTAAATCTATTTGTTGGTGCAAGAAGGGTCGTTTTGAAGCCACCCCACACTTTTACGGTCTTTTAGTAGAAATTGAAAGCATGCCATGGGAGTTTCATGGGTGTTGATGCTTGGCTGCCCTGTATAAGTGAGTGTTGTGGAGGGGAGCCAGTGGGGTCAAGCATCTAACCATTCGCTAAAGATAAGTTAGCTGGACTTGTCTAAGTGGGAATAAAACAAATATTGTCTTTCACATCCATAGGGTTGTACTTATTCTTGGGTTACAAAATGCTTTTCTTGTTTGAAAACATCTTGAAAACAAACACTTAACATCATCATCCAAATTTCAAACCCTTTTGGAGACAAATTTAATTGACTCAATCCATATGTTATTGCTTGCCCTTGGGATTTACATCCTTAGAGGTCTCTAAACATTGGATTACATCTCGATTTGTCTACTAAAGTAAACAATACGTAAACCCTTTCCTTGAGTTCATTGAATTTCCACATAACATATTTTGTGGGATTTGAAGAAATTAGGACATTGGACATCTAGTTTGGAAAATTTAATCAAAAGAAGTGTTTGTGGTAAAAGCAATTCACTAATCAAGATGAAATCAATTGAACCCCACACATGTGCTTGTTTATCTATTGTCTTATGCTCTTTTGAGCAAACATTGATCTTTTGGTTTGAAGGGAAAAGCATGTTCTTCAAAACCTTGGCCTTGTAAACAAGTCCTTCTTAGGTTCATTTAGGATCAAAATCAAACACTTCATCCATTTTAAACATTTATCATCCCATCCCACAAGCAACTTTGTAGCTTTGGAAACATCATTATCTAGACTTGGTTACATCCTTAAACCAAATCAAAAATCACCTTGTTTAATTATGAGTATGGGAATGCATCCTTTCTCATACCTCTAGTTAAATTAGCACACCTTTGAACAAGTTTATCCTAAAGATCACATCCAACATCTTAAGGTTTACAAGTTCATTATCCAATCAAAACCAATCAAAATCAAATCCTAAAGTCTAGCATTGATCCAAAGTTCCTAAGAAAAATAACACCCATATCATTCACCCTTTTCATCCTTCATCTCATCATTGGTCCTAAACACCTTAGAGGTCACTTTTGCAACAAAGTCAAAACACAAGAAGAACATGGAATATAAACTTGATCCATAGATCATAAGTGATCTAAACCAACCAAATTATCAAAGCCTCACAATGCTAATTGATTTTCATAACTCACATTTATACAATCCATACATGGGATCATTATCTCCCACAAACCTCAATGGTACAACAAATGTGAGTATGCCTAGTCAAAATTTTGAAACACCTTTCCTGATGGTAGATTTAAATCCAAGTACAAACCTACAAATCTATCAACCAAAAACTCAATGCATGGGCCTTCAAATGAAAAACATCATCCTATCAAATTCCTATATGCCAAATGTGAATGTACCAAGTACAACTTTACAAAACATGAACATTTTGAATCCAAACTTGGTAAACTTGGGATGGATATGTTTGCAAATCATACAAATATTGTTCAAAGTCCAAACAAGATGTTAACGACTCCAATTCAAGGTAACACCATGCAAAATAAAAGTTACCTAAATCAATGCAATGTGATTCCCAACATCAACAATGTTCAATTTCAACCCATAATTCCAAATCTGAACATCATCCCAAGTCAGAACATTGACCAAAATCAAATTTTCCATGATCCCATGCAAACACCATAAGTGTACATCCCAAATCTAATTGAACAAAAGCCAAATCAAGGGATTCAAATTCAAAATCAAGATCAAATTTAGCTAGAGCAACTTGCTTCACATGCCAAACTAATTGAATTATTGAGCCAAGAGATATCTTCACTCCAAAATCAATACACTCTTCCATTGGTTAAACCATGTCATCAAAGCATTGAGTTGTGTCCACAACCACATCAAGAAAAAATCTCCAATGTCAAGAGGTTAGATATCAAGATCAACATCAACAAAAAACCCAATTACCCCATCTTGAAGGTCAATCGCCACATTTTAAAGATCAATCACCACATCTCCAAAATCAACCACCACAAGGTCAATTCAAAGTGCAAATCTCACAAAGTAACAAACAAAAATACACACCACTTGGGAGACCAATCGAATTAGTCCTGCAACAATTGGTACAAGAAAATCTCATGAAGCTCCCCATCTATGGGAACTATCAAGAACCCCTAGTTAAACTACCAAGGTATAATGAGGAGCACCATTGTGATTTCCACAAAACAAAGGGACACACAACATCAAGTTGTATTCGACTCAAAAATATCATCCAAGACCTTATTGATCAAAAGATAATCACTATTGGGGACAATGATCAAAATCTATCCATCAATGAACACCTTGAAGATGTTTCCACCTCATCTAATGATCAAATTAACATACATCAAGAATCACTTTTCAATCATGATCAAAATCCACCAACAATACCCAACAATGATCCAATTCAAGAAATGTCAACATCATTTGACCCTATGGTTGAAGACATTGAAAATCCCTCCACCTCAATTGTTGAAAACAATGATCAAGATCTCTCCATCAATGAGCACCTTGAAGATGTTTCCACCTCATCTGATGATCAACTCCCCATACATCAAGAGCCACTTTTTAGTGATCTATTTCAAGGAGTGTTAGAATTATTTGATCCCATGGACATAATCAACAATCCATCAACCAATGATCATGTTGAAAATGTCTCTACATCACCTAATAAGTTAGAGGACATATCTCAAGAATTTATTCCAAAGCATGACCAACGTCTTTCACCAAGGTCTAGCAATGGTCCTTTCCAAGACATGTTTTTAGATATTGAAGGAATATTCAACTCAACATTTGATCCAAATCCACTTAATGATCCAGAGGATATTGAGCCACTTCCCATTCCTAATAAAGATATCCAAGGATCCTTTGAAACTGACCCATGTCAAGAACTCTATCCAAAGCATGACAAAAGAAATCCCAAAATCATTCAAGATCAAGAATCTGTATCTCCAGGATACTACAATGATCTAATGGAAAATCTCCTATCTATACAAGATGTTGCAAAATATGATCACATCCACATAGCACATACTCCTCCATCTACCCATGAGATGCTTTCTATGGATGGACAGATAGATGATCTTCATTCAGAACATGATTATTTTACTCCCAACATTATTACACAAAAAGAGTAGGTTATTGACTTGTCAACATCAGCATCAAACATACCCCAAATTCAGACCAAGGACATCATGTATGTAGATATCCAGCATTATCCGCTCAACTAAACAAGTCAGACATAACAGTATAATTCAGAGTTAGCAGAGCAGCAAATTGAAACATCACCTACAGTGGGCATTTATCATAGAATGAATTCTAAACAAGAGCTCTCAAAACAGGTGGAATCAAAGCATGAAGGTACTACTACGACCATATTGGGGGAAACTTTGTCTCAAGCAAACGTCAACATAGGGAGCACGAAGAATCCTTATGATGAAACTGATGCCAATACTACAACTAGTCACATCATGAATCTTCTTCCACCCATCACCCCATCCAGGAATTGGGACCAACTTCAAAAGAAATATTTGAATCAAAGTACAAAGAATGTTATCAAAGCAAAAGAAGCTGAGAAGCATAATGGAAAAATCAAATACACATGGATACCAAAGAATACAAAGAAAGATTATCCCTATCAAACTCCATTAGTCAAAGAAACTATGGGGAAAAATAAAAAAGGGAAAATTATCCATCAAATATGTCCACAAAATAAAAAGCAATCTTTTCAAGCAACGCACAAAGTGTATCAAGCAGTTGGTCCTAATTCCATGCACACTTCCATATCCACCCATCATTGTTCATGTTCCCAAGTTTGGAGAGTCAAAGGTTCCAAACTATCAATCAATCCATCGTTTATCTCTAAACACACTCCATCCACACCTCCACACATGATATCCAATTATTACATTAACCATGTATTGGCAACGACCCTTCATCATAAGGATTTAGAAGGAACTCTATCGCGATGTGCGCACAAAGATAAAGTTAACTCTGGTATCGACAAAGCATACCAGGAATCCCAAAAGTTGCATTCAAGTGCACATATCTTAGCAAAGCAACTTCTTTAGGAAGGATACCGATGGCACATTATGACAGAAGTATCTACATCGACACCACTAGGTGGGTCAACATGAATCTTTCAAAAAAACCCAAAAAATAAATAAAAAATAAATAAAAAATCAAAGAAAGGATTGAAAACAGTAAAGAAAAAAATTGTCCTCTAGTGAAAACCACATGGGCGGTGCTTTGGGCAAGTACCATGATGAAAACCTGGCAAACGGGTGTCATGTATAGAATCGAGCATCTACGTCTACTAGTTCAGGTGAAAGCATCTCATCTCATCCATAATAAATCCATTCATCCATAAACCATTTATCCAATCCATTTTCATCCATCTGCATACATAGTCCAAGTTATCTTGATCTTGACAAAGTTTGGTGTACACTTTACGCTTGCTTATGGTAAACATCTTGAAATGGGCTGTTTTCATAGATCCTATCCTATCCAACATTATCTGAGCCATGAAGCATTATCTAATGAAGCATTCCTCCATTCAAACACCTTATCTTATCACAAGATAATGCCTATCCATTCATCCATACATCTATCCGAGCATCCACACATGGCATTCCATATGTTGCTAGACATTGGGGGCAGATATTTACATCTTGCTTCGGGAATAAATCTTGATCTATATCCTCCAACTTATGTGGTGATCCAAAATTAGCAAATCAAATTGGTCAATACATTTGTAAGCCAAAAAACCAAATCACTAGCCCATGGAATATTTTGACAAGAAGACATTCCTTATCAATCTTCATCAAACATCAAACATCAATCCAAATAATCACTATCAATTGCATCTAATGTGTACTTCAATGTCACATCAAATCATCCAAAATATATTGTGTTTCAAACCAAGCTTCATCAATCCTGATCAATCAAATCCAATCAATCTTGCATCATCTTGGGATATCCTTCCCCATCATTGTGTTTCTTAACACTATCCTTGCATTGTTGTGCATCCTACAAAATGTTATCATCATCAATCCCTCATCATCTTGGGATATCCATCCTAATCCTCATGTTGCTTAACACTATCCTTACATTGTTGTGCATCCTCAACAATGTTATCATAATCAATCCATCAATTTGATTAATCAACCTTAGCTTGGTTTTCAACAAAATACCAAACAGACCACTGATATCATCACACATATCCATATCCAAATCATCAAAATCATGCAAAAATCCAAAAAAATCCAAAACATATAAAAATCCAAAAATCATCTATAAAATAGAAAACATCAAAAACATGATATCTGAACTACGTCGTCTCTGAGCTTAAACATAGGCAAGGCTAATCTTTGATTAGCCCCTGAGACATCAAAATTCAAAAAAAATCATAAAATCTCGAAAAACCCCAAAACATAAAAAATTTGAAAATCAAAACATTTGCAAAATTTGAAAAATACCAAAAACACCCTCAAAACATTCCAAAAATGTCAAAAAAATCCAAATATTTGAAAAAAATCCATCTGTCTCATCTCACTTTCACTTGAAATAATCAATCATCCATAATAAATTGATCGTCACCTTCATCCTTTGGCAAAACAAATAGAAACAACCACAACAATCAGTAAAAGAAAACTTCAAATGTAAAATCAAAATCGAAACAACAAACCGTTAAACGCAAAATCAAACTCTTGATCATTTTCAAACATGTCAATCGACCTTATATCAACAGCCTATCAATCAACTTATCAAACCATCATCATCCTATACAATACATGTCCTACGATATATCGTTCCGAAAATGGGCATCAGTTTGGATATCACCTTGGATTCCTATCCTATCAAAATGCATCCCTTTGGCTGAAGGTATGAAGAACATTGGCATGTTTGTGTGCTTGATCTTTTCTTTTGGTTTATCTTATTGTGCTCATTCCAAGGACCTCTCAATGATGTCCCCAACGAGGGGATTTAGAGAGATAGGAATGGGGCAATGATCATTATCTTTTTATTTGTTGCACTTGTTGGACATTCTTGTAATATAACTTGGTGAATACTTGCTTTGTTAGGTATGTCCTAGCAAGGTTTCCGTATGTCAAGTGTGAACAAGAATACTCCTATCTGTTTGTTGATTCAAAGTTCATCACATTAGGTACAACGCCATCCTGGTTCCTTATACCCTGATGCATCGTGCCTACATGTGTTATCAAACATAATGTAATTGGCCCTTTGAAAATCCTAACTCCTCGACAAGAAATCATCATCATCATCATCATCTCATGTCTTGTTGGAATCTCTTATTTTCTTCTATCTCTTGCTTTTTGCACTAACATGGTACCATGACAGTTAAGCATAAATCATTGATAATGCATCCATCATGTATCCACAAATTGTCAGCATACTGCATAATGCATATCATACCATATAGAAATCATTAATCATACCACATGCATTCATCCCCATCATTGCATAAAATAGATTGGTTATTCTAAACATCTCATAAACCATACATTTATCACCTATTTGCATAATCATAAAATCATCATCATATCATATCATCCATGCATCATCATATCATCCATTACATATAAACATCATAATCATCTCATCATTAATAATGTCACAGTCATGGTACAAATCAGGATCAAGTGGGTGTAATATATCAAAATAGGCATAAGGCTACCCATGGCTGATGATTGTCTACATCAAATATTCAAGTTGAACTGATCTTGAACATCTTTTTCAAGAGATCGACCCTCAAATAAAACCTCTTCACCTGATCTCTCGAGGGGGCAGTATACCAGCGTAATTCTTTTCACTGGGGCAACAATAGGGCAACCGAAAAAAAAGAAAAAAAAAATTAGAGAATTTTTGACTTTTGATCATGGCAAGATTATTCTTTGAACCAACACAACAAGTGCAGTGCTTCAAAGAGGGGAAAAATGTAGACATAGAAAATATACAGATTGATATTGCACACTCGATCTCGATCTACTAATATCATTTCATTCTGAATTATCCCTCTATCTAACCATTTAATCGAATAGCCTTATTTGATTAAAATCATCATAATTCCCCTTTTAATTAAATAAATCCCTCAATTTAATTAAATCATCACCTCTCTACAATTAGCTAGGTCATTTCATCTTCTTATCTTTATTTAATCAAATAATCCATATTATTTGATTAAATTTCTAAAGTTCATATAATTAAATTAAATAAATCAAACATTTATCTAATTTAATCTAACATCACCCCTTTTGGTTAAATAAATCAAAATATTTATTTAACTAAGTCTTAATCATTTTCATCTCTTTTTTATTTATTTTAATCCTAAAATCTAAACCAAATGGTCAAATCAACTAAATCTCCCCTTAAATTAATCAAATCCTGATTAATTTAATCCTAATCACTCAAATCCTCTAGATTTTGCAACTTGCACATGAAAATCAATTTAATTGTTTTATAAATCACCTATTTTCATTCAAAAAGGCATCCAAGTGGGAATATTGCTCAAATTTGAAATCTCCCCCCAAAATGACTTTTCCATCCAACAAAGAATTTAAAGCTCTTACATGTCTCCCACTTGGCATTTAACTCATCTTTCATCCCCCCTAAACATGTCATTTCATCAAATTCAAATTTCAAACTTGCACATTGATCAAAATGTGCTCAAGCTTCCTCCATTCACAAGTTGACAAGTGCATCTTGCCATTGGTTGAATGTTAGTCCCACATTGCTCTATTTTGGACATTCATCCATCTTGGCATTCTATAAATAAAGAGCTCATATCCTCATTTTATCATCCACAAATTATGCAAAGTTATTATGCTAAAATATTTAGCCATTTCCATCAAATATCATTGAATCATAGCTAGGTTATGCAGGTTTTTAGCTTGGAAGCATTCATCCTTCATCAACAAAGTGGATCACTCATCAACATATCTTCAACACATCAATCTTGCATCTTAGGAATTGAGAAAGGGCCAATTTTCACATCAAATTGGCACCAATTCCCCCATGGGATCATAAGTTTACTAGTTCAATTAGGATTCAATCTTTAGTTTGTTATTTTCATTTGTGTTCTTCATTTCTTTTTTTTCCTAATTTGAACTTGGTGAATGGATTTCATGGGGAATCCTTGTTCATGCTTGCAATCTCTAACTTAAGGTGTTTGTTCTCTTTGTTTTGTAGGTATTTGGATTGGGGTTCACACAGTACCAACTAGCTTTGAATCTTCCATACCAAACTTCTTTAGCAATTATTTCACATACTTGGACTGAGATATAAAGATCCCTTTATCTAACTAAGTAATTTTCAATCCCAAAAATAATTTCATCTCACCAATCATAGACATCTCAAATTCATTTTGCATCTCATCAACAAACTTCATGCACAAACTATCATCTCCTCCAAAAATGATATCATCAACAAAGACTTCAACAATTAGATCTTTATCATTATCAATCTTGAAATATAGATTACTATCAGCAGTACCTTTATTGAATCCAAGCTTCAACAAATACTTTTCCAATCTAGAATACCATGCTCTTGGGGCTTGCTTAAGTCCATACAATGCTTTCTTCAACCGAAAAACCATATCTCCCTAATCAGTCAATTGAAATCCATTAGGTTGCTCAACATACACTTCTTCTTCTAGTTCGCCATTTAGAAATGCTAACTTGACATCCATCTGATAAACCTTGTAATTTTTGTAAGTAGCATAAGCAAGAAATAATCTCACAACTTCAATCCTAGCAACAGGGGAAAAATTTTCTTCAAAGTCAATTCCTTCCATCTGGGAATATCCTTTACACACAAATCTTGCTTTGTTTCTAACAACTTCACCTTGCTCATTCAGCTTGTTTCTAAAGACCAATTTAGTTCCAATTAAATTTTTTTCCTTAGGTCTAGGAACAAAAATCCATGTATTATTCTTCTCAATTTTTTGTAGTTCTTCCTTCATTGCTTCCACCCAATGTTCATCGTTGCATGCTTCATTCACACTATTAGGCTCTGTCTTTGAAATTAGACGGTATTCTTCTGCAATTTTTCTCCTAGTTTGAACACCTTTGTTCTATCACCTATAATCTGATCTTTTGAATTATTTAGTATTACATACCTTGGAGTCTTAGGATGTTCTTGAACTTATGGCTCTTGTGATCTCTCTTATGTACTTTCACTAGTTCCTTCCTCTTAATTTTCTTGATTCACCAGAATGATCTAGACTTGATTTTAAGTCTAAACTTTATTTCCTGTGACTAAACTATTATTCTTATCATCTGAATCATATCCATAGGTTTTGGATAGTCTAGCTATGTCTTCATCAACCTTGGCATTTTCACTTTCAACTACTTTCCTCAATCTCTTGTTGTAGCACCGATAGGCCTTACTCTTAGTAGAATAACCAAGAAAGATTCCTTCATCACTTCTAGCATCAAAATTTCCTATATCTTCATCTCTTCTAATATAGAATTTACTCCCAAAGATTTAGAAATATCTAACAATAGGCTTATGACCAGTCCATAGCTCAAAAGGGGTCTTAACAATATCACCTTTGACTTGTACCCAATTGAGGATGTAAACATCAGTACTCATAGCTTCTCTCCAATAGATATGAGGAACATTTCCTTCTAGCATCATAGTCCTAGCAACATCTTGAACTGTCATGTTCTTCCTTTCCACAACTCTATTTTGTTGAGGGGTCTGTGGGGCAGATAATTGTCTCTTTATCCCATGCACTTCACAAAAAGAATTAAACTCATGGGAAGTGAATTCACCACCTCTATCTAATCTCAAACATTTAATCTTCAAACCTATCTCTATCTCAACCATAGCCTTAAATATCTTGAACTTCTCCAAAGCTTCAGATTTATCCCTTAAGAAAGTAACCCACATCAATCTAGAGTAGTCATCAATAAGTAACATGAAGTACATGTCTCCTTGTAAACTCCAAACTCTAAAAGGACCACACAAATCTGTATGAACAAGCTCCAACACTTCATTTGAACAATGTTTTTTACTCTGAAATGAAATTCTAGTTTGTTTCCCTAACTGACATTCCTTGAATATAGTATTTGTAGGCTTTACCAACTTAGGAAGATCTCTCACTGCCTGAGTAGAACTTATCTTAACAATATTGTCAAAGTTTACATGACACATTCTCCTATGCCACTACCAACTTTCATCAACTTGAGCAATCAAACAACTTTTACTAGTAGCATTCAGGTGAAAGATGTTACCTTTTGTTTTTGTACCTGAAGCAATCACATTTTTGGAACTCCCCAATATTCTACACTTTCCATTCTTGAATTGAAGATTGTATCCCTTGTCAACCATCTATCTAACACTTAAGAGATTATGCTTCAAACCTTCCACGTATAGAACATTATCAGTATTATTCTTACCATCAAGAGAAATGGATCCTCTTCCACATATTACACCTACTTTGTCATCACCAAATCTTACAACTCCACCATCATACTTTTCCAAGCTCACAAACTTACTTTTATCACCTATCATGTGATGAGAGCATCCACTATCAATCACCCATTCATCTTTCTCTTCTACTCGAGCAGTTAGGGCTTTCTCCACATTTGAGCAACTAACAGATTCAATAGGGGCTGGATCATTTTCCTTGATAGCAATAAATACCCATTCGTCCTCACTTCCATTCCCTTTATTAGATTCATCATTTGTCACACCTTCATCAGCAACATAATAGCACTTTCTTTGAAATATAGTCTTGTTATGTCTTGGCTTAGGGACTCTTTCCAAACACATTGATGCAAAATGACCTATCTTATTGCAAGAAAAACATTTAATAGGCAATTTTCCTGTATACCTACCTTCTCCTCAGGTGTCTCTTTTGACAATAAGTGCCTCAAGCTCCTCTAGCTTTCTCTCCTCTTCTTCAATCTCTCTCATTTCCTCCTCGTACTTGAATACCTTTATAGAAGAACTTTCTCCCAAATCATTTTTTTTTTATCTCTCCCAGAAGTAGTAGCTTTGAATGCAGATCCTATCTCAGGAAGAGCATCACCAAATTCACTCAACTCAAAAGAAGTAAGCTTACCAATCAACATGTATTTGGTTACATTTGTTACAGTCCAGAGCTCTTCAATAGCAATAGCTTTGACTTTGTATGTAGCAGGAAAGGATCTAAGCACTTTAGCAACAATATCTGATTCTTCCAACTGTCCACCAACACATATGATACAACACACAAGTTCATTCACTCTTTGCACGAAAGTAGTTATTTTCTCATCATCACCCATTCTCAACATTTCATATTTCTCTTTCATAAGTTTCCAACTTTTTCCAGATCTCATAAGCAGTCTTTAGATCCATAACGCTTGTCATATCAGAATCATTCAAAGCACTCAACAATGCTTCCTTAGCCCTGATATTGTACTCAACATCCCTAATCTCAACAGTAGTAGTAGGACCATTATGAGGAATAACATTCATATTGCTTGTAATGCTCCAGTAGGGTTCACCAATGCATCTTAGATGGCATTCCATTTGAGTCTTCCACATAGAGTAATTTGTTCCATCAAATCTTGGACTATCCTTCTTGTAAGTCTCCATCCCAGATCACCTCAAGCTATTAAAATTCTTCCAAGGAACCTGCTCTAATACCAATTGTTGGCAACACAAGGGTAGACAACTGTAAGGGGGGGTGAATTAGTTGTCACATAATTTCAAACTTATTCAACTTATTAACCTTGTTCTCAGATCTGGTCAATAACCATGAAAGCATAAATCAACAACACATCAGAAACACACACAACACCAAGATTTTATTTTATGTGGAAACCATGTTAGGGGAAAAACCACGGTGGAGGTTAGTCCACAAGATTATACCATGTTAAAAGTATAAAGAAATATGAATGGGGAATGCACATGCATTCAAGCACACTGCCTAGAGCTCATTGCTCAGTTACAAAAGGAAGACACACTGTCTTACAAAAGAATTGGATTACATCCACAAGATTTGAACTGAGAAAATAGCATCTACTAATGCCTGATTACAGTTTCGGTTAAGCACATGAACACTTCTTCACTCTTCTTCACTCTTCTTCACTCTTCTTCAAACTTCTTCACACTTTGCTTTGCCTTCAAAAGATTTAGGACATTATTCGCACACATCATACCTTCAAATGGTATAAACAATCGCTTATATATATCTGCAACAAGAAATTACATAGCTACATGTCGGCCTTAATGAAATAATAAAATGAATAAAAACTGTTAGCCCGAAACAATAAGGATTATTAATCTGAATCAACGAAGGTCAACCACAACATAGTGAAGACCCAAAATAAAATTCTCAAACATGAACCACCTTCAAAAATTAATCCTTGAAGATCCACAACACGCTTTAACACCCTGTCAACCAATAAGACGAAAAACATGAACACGCAAGAGAAAATCTTGAATTGCAAGCACAACAATCAATGCAAATGTGCAACATGGATAGAGCACAATCTAGAAACATCCACAAACATCATGAATCACCAGAGAAGCATCTGTAGTAACTGAACTTACTAAAATCAAATCATCTTCATTCAGGAATACCAACTAAAGCAACAAAAAAATTGTGAGAATACAAATCTTCATAACATGATCAAATCTTCACATGGATCTCTGAAACTTAACATGGATAAACTAGATATTTTCGACAAGAAACCCTTTAATCCACAACTTCTGATCATCAATGTACTAAGCTAACCAACCGATTGAACTTCACTTCACCACTAACAACCTGCAACTTATTTCATTACAATTTTCTCAATATCCTCGACATATACAACTTCTAAGACATTAATTCCAATAGTGTTGACATCAATGACAACCAAAAATTAGCAACACAACCACAACATCCAACAAAAAGGATGCCCTAGGTGGCATCTTAGTCCCGACCCAAAAATCAGGGACACACATCTAGAATCATTAAATTATCATTTATCCTTTGATATTTGTCGGGATTAGCTACAAAAATGTATAGTTTATTATGCTTGTAGATGAAAAATATGACCAATTAAGACATAAATAAGGATAAAAAAAGCAATGCAAGCCCAAAAAAGTGTGAAAATGCAAGGGTGTACAATTTCCTACAGTAAACAAATTTTAGAAAAAAGTGATCACTTAAGACCCTTTTTGTCCCTCCATCTTTATGCACTTACCCAAGTCACTCTCTCAACTTATCCCTCACTTCCTTCCTCTCACTCCCCCCCTCTCTCTCTCTCACCACATCTCTCTCTTTGTACCTCTCCCACCCTACCTCTCTATCTAGATTTACCTACCTCTCTCTTTATTCCTTTCACCTTAGCTCTCTCTACCTACCCCTCTCTCCCTCCCCCTCTCTATCTCCATTCACTTTGTCCCTCTCTACCTACCTTACCTCAATCAATCCCACCCCACCTCTCCTTCTACCTACCTATTCCTCCTTCCCAACTTCCCCCCTCTCTCTACTTCTCTCTCCACCTACCCCTCCCTCTCTCCCTAACTCTCTCTATACCTACCTCTCCTACCCTACCTCTATGTATCTCCATCCATCCCTCTTTCTCTCCCTCCTTATATCCCTCCCACCCTACTTCATATCCCCTTCCTTCTCTCTCCCTCTACATCCCTCTATCCCTCACACATACACACCTCCCTCCACCTACCCCTCCCTCCCTCCCTAACTCTCTCTATACTTATCCCTCCCACCCTACCACTCCCTATCTCCCTCCTTCATATTTATCTCCCTCCCTCTATCCCTCCCACCCTACCACTCCCTATCTCCCTCCCATCTCTCTCCCTAGACTTCCCACACAACATCTCTCCACCTTCCCCTCCCTCTCTCCCTAATTCTCTCTATACCTACCTCTCTCTATCTCCCTCCTTCTCTCTTTCTCTCTCCCTCTATCCCTCCCACTCCACCACTCCCTATCTCTCTACTTCCCTCTTTCTCTCCTTCCCTCTCTCCCTCCCACCTTACCACTCCCTATCTCCCATTTGGAAATTTAATTGTAGACTTTTGATGGTTACCTTTGTAGCTTTTTGACAAAATTTGTTTCCTTTGGATCAGACTCAATATAAGGATTTGGATCAATTTACTTCTTAGATATCCCAAATGCTAGCTCTTTCCTTATAGACTCTTCACTTTCAAATCTCATTTTAGAACCAATCAAAATTCTATTTAGTTCATTCATTTTCAATGTATTCAAATCTTTAGCCTCTTCAAAAATATAAATTTTTAAAATCAACTCTTCTAGGAAGAGATCTAAGTACCTTTTTCACAACCACACCTTTTAATTATTCAACAAGACCTCTGATGGAATTGACAACCTCATCAACTCGAAGTAGGAATGTGGATTTTTTTTCTTCCTCCTTCATTTTTAGACTTTCAAATAAATCTCTATGAGTTTTTAGCTTTTCTTCCTTCACCTTTTCATATCCTCCATAAATGGTATGCAATTTATCCCATACTTCCTTTGCTTTCTTGCATTGCATGACTTTCACAAACTCAAAGTTAGATAAACCACATAAAATAGCATTCCTTATACCTTAGCATTACTTTCACAAGAATTTCATCCAACAAGATCTATTGGAGGAGTTTGAGGAATCTCATATCCATCTTTGACTGGTAACCAAATATCAAGACCTAGGGCCATCAAGTATGCTTCCACTCAGGAACTCCAAAAAGAATAATTGGATCCATAAAATAAAGGTGCTCAAGATGTAGATAAACCTTCTTGAGTTGTTGAGTGTGCCATCTTGGATCAACCTCAAGCTATTAAACTTTACCTTTGAGACCAATGTCAAGAATGAGAACATGTGTCTACAATTAAAGTTCCATATGAACTAGTGTATGGGCTCAATGCCAAAATTCTTGAGTAACCTATTTCCAATCTACAAGTTTATTCAATAATATGACAAAGAAATCCCATATGATATGGAATGTAGGAATACCCATATGACAGAAATCATGCTATAAATTTGAAAAGGTAATAGCAAGTGAATTATTTGCATGACAAGAGAACAACATAAAAAAAAATTTAGTTCAATGAATTAGTACTAATGTGGAATGCCAGACAATAGGATAAAGGGAAGCATGGTAAATTTTATCCTTTAGATTGGGTTTTTTTTTCATCAACTCTATTCATGGTGAGAAATCATACTTCTTGATAAGAATCAATAGTGAGGGACATGAATTTCCATCAAAAGTCTACAATTAAATTTCTATATGAACTAGTTTATGGGCTCAATGCCAAAATTCTTCTAACCTACTTCCAATCTACAAATTTATTCAAGAATATGACAAAGAAATCCCAGATGATATGGAATGTAGGAATACCCAATTGATTGAATTAGATGAAAATAGAAGGAAAGCTCATGCTATAAATTTGAAAATGCAATAGCAAGTGAAATATTTGCATGACAAGAGAACAAGCATCAAAACCTTCTAGGTTGGTGAATTAGTACTAATGTAGAATGTTAGACAATGGGATAAAGGAAGAATGGTAAATTTGATCCTTTATGATTGGGTTTGTTTTTCATCAAACTCTATTCATGGAGATAAATCATACTTCTTGATAAGAATCAACGGTGAGGGACATGAATTTCCATCAATATTCTACAATTAAATTTCCATATGAACTAGTGTATGGGCTTGATGCCAAAATTCTTGTGAGTAACCTTCTTCCAATCTACAAGTTTATTCAAGAATATGTCAAAGAAATCCTAGATTATATGGAATGTAGGAATACCCAATTGATTGAATTAGATGAAACTAGAAAGAAATCTCATGCTATAAATTTGAAAAGGCAATAACAAGTGAAGTATTTTCATGACAAGAGAACAAGCATCAAAAAATTGTACGTCAGAGAATTAGTACTAATGTGGAATGCTAGCAACAAGATAAAGGGAAGCATGGTAAATTTAATCCTTTTATGATTGGATTTGTTTTTCATCAACTCTATTCATGGCGATAAATCATACTTCTTGATCAGAAATCAATAGTGAGGGACATGAATTTTTTATGCATGTACAATTCCTCAAAACCTATTGATTGGTTCATTTTGGTCTACCTACCTATTTTACTTACCAAAGTTCTAAATCCTTATCATACTTCTACAAAGCATGTATCCCCAAACATAAGCCATTGTTGGGGCTTTTCTATTTTCTAGGGTTTTCTCCATGAATTTCCTAAGTCTAAAATCCTAAGGTTTTGGACTCCATATCCCATGCCATAGGTCCATCACTTTTTATTATTATTTGAAAGTTACTTCCTCAGCCAATTTCCAATGTTTTAAGTGCCTTTGTGAAGCCTTTATGTTCATGTGGTGACTGACCCCTTTGTCCTAGTAACTTATTCTTCTTAGATAATTAATGTCCTTTAATATAATCACTTAAGTGCCTTGCTCAAAGTTTTAAGTTGTGGGTCCTATCACAATATATGTTGGATCCATGTGTCATCCTCATATTTTTTTGTGCAAGTTTACTTTACTATGTTCTCGGTCTTGACATTTATCTTTAGGTTGTGAGTTCATGAAATTAGGACATATATTTCATTAAAGTTTCAAGTCATGTATTTGTTGCAACCCCTTTCTATTTTATAGGATAAAATGTAGGGCCCACATGTGAAGTTGTGATGGTGTGAAATACCACCAAGTGTTAATACATGAACTCTTTCGGCTTTCATAAAACCTTGCCCCAGTGGAAAATAATTGTCATATTCACATTATATTGCAAATAGACTTTAAGTCGCAAGCTCAAGACAACTGAATTTCTCTAGAATACAAGCTTGTGATAAGTTTCCATGTGTAAAGTGTGTTGTTTACTCTTTAAAAAGATTAAATGACCTGCTGGCAACAAATGGTACTATTCATTAGATTGCATGCTTCTGGCTTATTGTAAGTGTTAAAAGATCTTTTATCTCAAGCCTATGACATTGTAGTCATTTTACATATGGATCCTAGTCAATATGGGCCTAGCTCCCATCCCAAAAGCTAGAGTAAATATGTACAAAGGCTCTTAAATCACACATGTCATGATTTCTCTAACCTCTTTCATATTGTGGTATTATATTAAGGCTTACTTTTAAGCTAGTGAAACCTAAATATGTTGACATATGTGACTACAAAGTGTTGTGATTTTATATCATGATATATTCTTATATCACATGTTTATGTGGTAGGCCCAAGTTCTAAGGTGTGATGCTATAAATGCTTGACACCTATTCTTCTCATTGATATTTCATTGGTCAAGTTCCTTATTTTATCTATAAGTTTAAAAGCCTTGTTTCACTCAATTGTGGTGATATTCTATTTTACATGATCAAAAAGGTAGTATTGGTAAAGTCTTGTGATGACATGAATGAGTGACATGTGTAAAGTAATTTATACATCATTTAGAATGATGCATTTCTATTGGATTGCACTCCTCATGTCTATCATGGATCCATAATGGAAATTCTTGTAGAGGCCACAAAACATTGAGAATGAGACACGTGTACTCAACCTATTAGAGAAAAAGATAGATTTCCATATTGTGGAGATACAAAGTGGGCCCAACTTTCAACTTATGGCCATGATAGGTATAATTAGATTGAAACCAATATTTTCCCATATGGTGTAATATCATTAAATCACATTGCTAAGGTTCATTACAAGATTGTCTCTTATTTGTTGGCCACTGACTTAGAGTCTTGATTATAATATTTGGTGTATCTTTAGAGATAATCAATTAATCAACTAGACAAATAACCAACAATCCCTTTTTTCTTTCCTAGAGATTTTCAGGTTGCTATGTATGTTGATTGCCATTGCATATGCTTCCCTTAATGTCTAAGGGTACTTTGCTGAAGTGAGTAGCCAATATCTTCAATCTATAATAGAAAATAACCTCCACATGCAACAAAGAGAAGCAACAATCAAAGATGTTATTCCACCAAACAAGAATTACAATATGATATGATCAAGATGTAAAATATGCTTGAGATGCCTTGCTTATAAAGGCAATGTGATAGATAATATTAGACAAGATCATGACAAGTGTCTTAATCCTATCACATGAGATAACTAACTCATAACTACCTAGGATAATATAAAATCTATAAAAGACAACTAAGACTTCTATAAGAAAGATTATATCCTAAGTAAACTTAACATGTGAATAAGTCCCCTAAGTCCCTAGTAAGGAATTAACTAGGTACAAGACTTTATTCACACCAACACCCCACCTTAAGTGCAACTTAGGGAGGAAAAAACCAATGTGAAAGATGCAAAAGATGGGTCTTGACAAGGCCTGATGAGGTACCCATGTACAAAAAAAAACTCTCATAAGTAGAGAAAAACCATATGAGAGAAAACTCCTCTCCAAAAGAGAGACTGTAAAGAAAAACAAAGGAAGGAGGACTCATCAAGACCCCCTAAGGAAAACTTCATTCACCCCAAGCATCAATTGCAACTAAAGATAACGAGGTGATGCCAAAGGTTTAGTGAAGATGTTGGCAACCTTCTACTCTGTAGGAAAGTACTCCAAGTTGGGAACACCATCCTAAATGAGTTTCCTAATAAAGTGCATGTGGATCTCAATATGCTTAGTATGTTGATGCTCCACTAGGTTGTGAGAGATGTGGATGGAACTCTGATTGTCACACCAAAGGGTAGTGGGCTGAGTGGAAAGGAATTTAAACTTAGTCATCAACTGATGAAGCCATAAAACCTCCTAACTAGTAATAACTACACCTCGATACTCAACCCCTATCGATGATAATGAAATAGTAGTCTACTTCTTGCATGACCATGCAATCAGACCAGAACCAAGGTAAAAGACAAAGCTATAAGTAGGATTCTAATCATTGACATCACCTACCCAATCTGAGTTAGTGAAGCCCACAATCTAAGAAACTCTTGATGTATAATGAATGGAAAAAAGTGTAGTACCTTGAATGTATCACAAGATACATTTCATAGCCTTCCAATGACTCTCATGAGGATCCTAAGGGAAGCGATAGATAAGTCCAACCACAAATGAAATATCAAGACGACTGTGTGTCAAGTACAAAATACTGCCAACCAACTGTTGATGCAAGGTAGGATCAACTTATTAGGATAAGTGACATTAAAATTGCTATCCTAAGTTGATTTATGTCTCCATGTTATTTGGAAAATGCACTAGAGGACATGAGGTACAAAATATATATTATTTATTTTCTTCTAACAAATTTTAATTTCATTCAAAGAGGTGGACCCATTATGGTGGCAGTTACTAAGCATCCTGGGAGAATATTCTTCTTGGGTGTCCAACTTTCTAGGTTGGGACCACTTGAGTGTGCATGTCCTTCCATGTTATTTGTTTTGTTTTGAATTCTCTTGCATGGTTGGGCCCCTAGGTGTGCATGTTGGTGCATGATCTTGCATGTAGCTATCGAAGTCGTCGGAGAGTTATGGAGCACTCAGGTTTGACCAATTCCTATTGGCTGTGGGTTAGACACCCATGTGAAGGCCATGTGATAATTGAATATTTTATTCCATGTTAATAGGTTTTCCACTAAGGGGGTGTGGGTTTTTCTAGGTGATTTTTCTTGTTGTTTTAGGGTACCATTTGTGGTGTTCTCTCCCACAAACTTCTATATATTGGATCCTTTGGATGGTGGTTAATGATGAGTTATTTGTAGGTTGTCTAGATGAAAAAATGTTGTTAGATTGTAGAGAGGATTTTTTTATTGATGTACTTTCTTGAAGATTAATACAAACATTGGATCTCTTTGGGTGTGGATTTTTTCCTTGCAAGGGTTTCTCCACGTATATCTTGTGTCACTTGTGTTGATGACTTGTGGTATTGCAAATTTTTCTTTCATTGTTGTAATTGTCAATCACTTAATCATTTTATGGTAGTCTTGTAAATATAAATTCAAATTTGCAACCACATATTTATTTTCATATTGCTACAAGTTATACCTTTATTTCCAACATTTGGTTTCAGAGCTAATAGTTATGTTAAGAGAGGGATGCCTTTCTTTTGATTTTTGAAGGTTTTTTGGTTGCAATGGGAGATTGTACATTGTGGGTTTTTTACAGATTTGTGAAGAATATTGTAAACCATAGATTCTACCTCCCAATTGGATATTGAGAAATTAAATGGAACTGGCTACAAGATGTGGAAGTTGAAGATGGAGGATCTCCTTGAAGAGAGAGATCAATGGTTAGTAGTTTCAAATGAGAAGAAACTAGAATCAACGTCTGATGAAAATTGGAAGAAAATGGACAAGAAGGCATGGGGAGCCATTTGGTTATCTTTCATATTTTGTCCTCTTGAATTTTTTGGAAGAATCTACCGCATATAATTTGTAGAAGAAGATAGGTGATATTTACCAAACCAAAATTTTAACTAATAAGTTGTATCTCAAAAGATATTTGTATTCTTTGAAAATGGAGGATGGTGATTCTATTGTAGAAAATTTAAATTATTTTAATATGATTATAAGTTAGATTGCATCAGTAGATGCTAAGATAGAAGAGGAAGATAAATTTATTTTGTTTCTTTTTTCTTTACCTGAATCTTGGGAAAATCTAATTTTTGCCATAAGTGGTGGTGGTATAGAACCAAATATGGATAGTCTCATTGCAATACTTCTTTCAAAAGAGATGAGGAGAAAGTCCATGAATGCGGGCTCCCAAGACGCCCTGCGTGTGCGAGGAAGGTCCAAAGAAAAATAAGGGCCTAAAGGGGACAAGAAGAGAGACAAATCTAAAGGACGTTCTAAAAGCCCCAGGAAGGGTAGAGTAAAGTGATGGAATTATGGCAAGAGAGGATATGTGAAGGAGTGTAGGAACAAGAAAAATAATTCATATAATTCCATAGAAAAGTCCTCAAAAGATGGTGATTTTGATGCTTTGTTTATTTCTGCTAACTCTATTAGTGATGATGCTTGGCTTATTGATTTAAGTTTCTCCTACCATATGGCTCCTCACAAAGAGTGGTTTACTTCATATTCAACTTATGATGGGGGTGATTTTTTCCTTGGTGATAATATCATGAAGAAGATTGTTGGTAAGGGAAAGGTAAAGTTGCATTTTAGTGATGGAAGGGTTAAAACTCTTGATCATGTTTTACATATTTTAGGACTTATAAGAAATTTTCTTTCAACATCTAACTTGAATGATTATGGAATGCATGCGACATTTGACAAGTTTGGTGATTGCTAAAGGATCTTGGATAGGGACTTTATTTAGGCTTAATGCCTCCACTTTTTGTAATTTTTCCAATGTAACTAGCACTAAAAATGCAGGTATGTTGTGGCACCATAGATTGAGTCACATAAGTGAAAAATTTCTTAAGACTATTTTGAATAATAGTTTGGTTGATGATATTTCTGATTATTTTGTTGGTAAAAATGATTTTTCTAAGCATTGTGTGTTTGGTAAATAGAATAGATCACCATTTCCTAATGAGAATAATAAAGCTAAGAGATTATTAGAGATCATTCATTCATATGTGTTTTGACCAGTGGATGTTGACTCTTTTGGAAAATATTGATATTATGTTACTTTCATTGGTGATGTGTCAAGATACACCTAGATTTATTTTATGCATACAAAATTTGAAGTTTTCACTAAGTTCAAGGAATTTAAAGCCTTCGGTGAGAAGCAAATAGATTATAAGATAAGAGTCTTGAGATCTAATAATGGGGGTGAATTTATTGTTCTAGGGAATTTGATGAGTTCTATAAGCATGCAAGTATTTTTTGACAAAAGACTACACCTTATACACCTCAACAAAATGGGGTAGAAAAAAGAATGAACCGAACCTTAATGGAATGAGCTAGAAGCATGTTGAGTGGTGCTAATATTGATAGATACTTTTGGGCAGCAATTGTAAGTATTGGATGTTATTTGGATAATAGATCTCCTTGTTTAGCTCTTGTTGATAAAACTTCTTATGAACTTTGGATAGGTAGACAGCCTTCTATTTCACATTTAAGGGTCTTTGGTTGTGAGGATTTTGTTCATGTGCCTCAAGAGAAGTGTTATAATTTTGATCCAAAAGCATATAAATGCATCTTTTTTGGTTATGGTGAGAATGCAAAAGGTTATAAACTTTGGAATCCACTAACCTATAAAGTGGTTTTCTCTAGAGATGTGATTTTCAGGGAGCTTAGAGCTTACTCAGGTGAAGAACAACCAAAGGAGAAAGATAAGACAAATAAAGTACACTTTGAGACAAAGATTGAAAAGCAAGAAGATGCACATGTGGAAGAACAACCAGATGGATTAGAAGATGGAGAAGAAGAATAGGGTTCAAAGAGTTCAAATGATGTACAAGATGAGCATGTAGAAGAAGAAGAAAAAAAAGAGCCCCTTAGTCCTACCTTGAGAATATCCACAAGGAAACAAAATATAGTTGATAGGTATAGCCCATCCAATTTTTATTGTGCATATTATTTTTTGATTAATGATGATGAACATAGATCCTATAGGGAGGCTCTTTCTTCAAAAGAGAGTGAGTCTTGGATGCAGGCCATGCAGGAGGAGATGATGGATCTAGATAGTTGTGATACCTAGGATCTTGTGAGTTTTCCAAAAGGAAGGAAGCCCATTGGATGAAGTGGGTATTTAAAAATAAATTTGGAGTAGATGGTTAGTTAGAGTGGTACAAGGCTAGATTGGTGGCCAAGGGATACTCCTAGAAAGAGGGAGTTGATTTTGGTGAAATTTTCTCTCTTGTTGCTAAGTTAACTTCTAGTAGCTTCCTATTATCTATTGCTACTACTTATGATTTTGAAATATATCAAATGGATGTTAAAATTTCTTTCTTGCATGGGGATCTTGAGGAAGATATTTATATGTGACAACCTAACAGTTTTGTTGTGAAAGGTAAAGAACACTTGGTTTGCAAGTTAAAGAGATCTTTATATGGTTTGAAATAGTCACCTAGGATGTGGTACCAGAAGTTTGATGCCTTTGCATTGAAGTTAGGTTTTTTTAGAAGTGAGGAGGATCATTGTGTTTATATTAAGGTTATTGATGATAAAATTCTAATCATTTTTTTGTATGTTGATGACATGTTGTTTATGGGTAACAGTAAGGTGATGATTAAGGAGCTTAAGAATCAAATTTTTGGAACATTTGATATGAAGGATTTGGGGGCTGAAAAATATATTCTTGGGATGGAAATCAATAGAGATCGAGTTCACAGAAAGCTTTGGTTAAGTTAGAGTAAGTATGTTGATACCATTTTGAAAAGGTTTAATATGCATGGTTGTAAACTAATAAATATTCCATTTATGGTTGGCACTAAGTTGAGTTTAGAAATTTGTCCTAATTCTAATGACGGTTTTGAAGAAATGTCTAATGTTCCTTATGCTATTATTGTTGGTAGTTTAATGTATACAATAGTTTGCACTAGACTAGATATAACCCAAGAAATGGGAGTTTTGAGCAGGTTTATGTCTAGCCTTGGTAGAGAGAATTGGACTTTTGTTGGGAGGTTGTTTAGATATTTGTGTGGTACTTCAAATTATTGTTTGGTTTATCATGGTACTAATGATTTGGATAAGTCATTGGACATACAATGTTTTTTTTATGCAGATTGGGCAGGGGACTTGGATAGTCAAAGGTCCACTAGTGGCTATGTTTTTACTTTTTTTGGAGGTGAAGTAAGAGGTAGACTACAATTGAATTATCCACCACTAAAGTAGAGTATATGGAAATTACACATGCCTCTAAGGACACAGTTTGGTTACAGAGACTTGGTAATGGCATTGGTTTTGATTGAAGGATAGTGATGATTAGATATGACAATCAGAGTGCCATATGTTTAGCTAAAAATCTAATGTATCATGCTCATACTAAACATGTTGATGTCCAGTATCACTTTGTGTGAGAAATGGTTGAGAATATCAAGGTTTTAATTGAGAAGGTTGACACTTTGGATAATGTTGCAGATTCTCTCATGAAGCTAGTAACCACATATAGGTTCTCTTGGTGTAGGAAGGCCATGGGCATTGGTCATTGTACTTGATTGTATATTTTATTTGTATCGCATGGATGTAATTGTAATGTATAATGTCAAGTAGGAAAATGTTAGGATAGGTGACATTAAAATTGATATTCTAAGATAGTTTATGTGTCACCACGTTCTTTGGAAAGTGTACTAGAGGACATGAGGGATAAAATATTTATTATTTATTTTCCTATGACAAATTGTAATTTCATTCAAAGAGGTGGACCCATTACGGTGGTGGTTACTAAGCATCCCAGGAGAATATTCTTCTTGGGCATCCAACTTTCTAGGTTGGGATCACTTGATTGTGCATGTCCTTGCATGTTATTTGCATGTTTTTCATGCTCTTGCATGGTTGTACGCCTAGGTGTGCATGTTGGTGCATGATCTTTCATGTAGCTGTTAGAGCCTTTGGAGAGTTATGGAGCACTAAGGTTTGACCAATTCCTATTGGATGTGGGTTAGGTGCCGATGTGAATGCCATGTGATAGTTGAATATTTTATTCCATGTTTATGGTTTTTCCACTAAGGGGATGTGGGTTTTTCTAGGTGATTTTCTTGTTGTTTCAAGATACCATTTGTGGTATTCTCTCTCACAAACTTCTATATATTGGAGCCTTTGGATGGTGGTTTATGATGGGTTTTTTGCATGTTGTCAGGAAGATGAAGTGTTGTTGGATTGTAGAGAGGATTGTTGTATTAATGTACTTCCTTGAAGATTAATACAAACATTGGATCTCTTTGGGTGTGGTGTTTTTTCCCACAATGGTTTCTCCATGTATATCTTGTGTCACTTGTGTTGATGACTTGTGGTATTGCATATTTTTATTTCATTGTTGTAATGGTCAATCACTTAATAATTTTATGGTAATAAACATAATTTCAGATTTGCAACCACATATTTAAGTTCATATATTGTTGCAAGTTATACCTTTATTTCAACACAACTATAGGATTAGTGCAAATGACCTAGATAGTACAACACCTGACTAAAAATGAGTGGGGGTAGGCTTGCAATCAGCCATGCCAAATCTTTGAAGAAAATCTAGAGCATACTTCTACTAGAAAATAAAGATCCTCTCAGAATTCTAATGAACCTGAAGACCAAGGAAGTAATGCAAAAGGCCAAGGTCAGTCGTATCAAAATGATCCATCAATGCTCATTGAGTACTTAGAATCATGGAAGTGGAACTCCTTAAGAGAATCAAATCATCCACATAGAGCACAAGAATGAGAAGATCATCTTCATGTCTCTGAGTATAAATGGTAGGATTGAAATGGTAGTGGGTTTACTCGAAAGCAAGCAAGAAACTATCCATCTTCTCATACCAAGCCTGAGGGGCCTATTTAAGACCATACAATGAACATTGAAGCCTACAAATAAGTGAAGAGTCATGCACAAAACCTAGTGGCTACTCCATATAGATCTCCTCATGAATATCCCCATATAAGAAAGTATTCTTCAGTCCATCTAATAAAATGACCATCCTAGAGATGTAGTTATAGTGAGGATAAGGAAAATAGAATCCATCTTGGCAAACGAGCAAAGGTCTCAGAATAGTCAACTCCCTAAACCTGTGAAAACCCCTTTGCAACAAGACAAGCCTTGTACTTGTTAATGGAACCATCAAATACATATTTGGTACGATACACCCAATTGCATCAAACCAAATTTCTTCCATGAGGAAGAGGTACAAGATCCCAAGTATGATTCTTCATCAAAGAAGAATACTCCTTAGCCATAACACTATCCCACTCAGGAATACCTAAAGCATCTGAAATTGTTTGAGGATCATCTAAAATGGAATGACTCAAAAGACTATTTCCTAAAGTCTGAGAATGAGTGTGGTGAGTGTCTATTGGATCACCAACAAGAGGACCAGCCTCCTCAAGAGTAGTAGGATCCCATTGTGGCCTAGCGGTTCAATTAGGAGGAGGTGGATCAAGACCATCATCATAATTATCTTCCTCAATAAGAAAATAATCCTCAATTGAAGAAGATTGAGTAGGTTGTGATGAAGAAGTGGAAGGAGGATCCATCTATGTGAAGGACTCAAAAAATTTAACATCATGACAAAAATGAACCTCTCATGTGTTAGGATCAAACAATATGTATGCCTTCACATCCTCACAATAGCCAACAAAAATGAATCACTGACTCATCTTCTCCATTGATTTATGCCAACCATCTAGAATGAATTCCCAAGCCTCACTATCAAATGCTCTGACTAAGGATACATTAGGCTTGTGATGGGACCAATCATCCTCATGATTCATATTCTACACTACCTTGTGAGGCATACAATTTTGAATATAATTGAAACAATTGATAGCTTCAGCCCAAAACACTAGAGTCATAGACCTAGACTGAATCATACAATTTGCCATCTCCTATAAATTCTTGTTATTCCTCTCTACCACACCATTCTATTGAGGAGTGTCAGGAAGCATGTATCGATGAAGAATACCATGCTCACTTCAAAAATCATTAAATTTCTGATTGATATACTCACCCATTACACTAGTAGAATTTGGCAAATAAATGACTGTGTGACTAAAAATTTTAGTCATGTGACTAACACTAGTAGAATTTGGCAAATAAATGACTAATTTGGTCATTTATAAGTGACTAATTTTATCATCGGGTAAAATAACAACTAAATGACTAAATAAATGACTAATATTAGACAAATAAAAATGACTATTACTCCTCTATTCTTTTCTCTTTCGAATTTGATCATAATCCATAGAGCTTAAGCCCCCCTCATGGGACCCTTACCTAAGTGAGGCATTTGGTTTCCTAGGTTTCTTGGTGCACCAAAAATACCTATTACATGGAAGGCATTCCCTCTCGATGCAGTCTTAAGGCCTTCACATATTTTATAAAAAAATTAACATTTCACAAATAAAAATGACTAAATAATTAGTCACACAAATAATTTGGTCCTGCAATCATGTCAAATAACATATAGTTCTACTAGTGATTCAATAAGGGTTATGGTACATATAATACATATATATTATCAATTATTTCAATCCATTTGAATAGATCATTTAAGGAGTCAAGAATCAATAGTGTTATTCCAATAGTCCACCATGATGGGGTCAAAGAGGAAGCATGTTAGGGAGCCCTAACTTTGCTACATCTAAGCCCAAGAGCACAAAGTATGTTGGGGAGTCCTAATCTAGATTTATCTAAATTTATTTCATTCCATTATTTAGCACTTATTATTAATTGTTTAAGCTAGCCACATGTAACTAGAATTTGTAGCACATCCATGCACAAACACATACTCTCTAACATATTAACATACATGTTCTATCAGTGAAATCCTTGAACCTCCTTTAGGTGCAAGTGTTAGTATATATTCCTCTCTCTATATAGAATTTTCTCCCCCTCTATCTCTCTTTCTTTTTCCTTATCTCTCCAAAGATCAATTAAACTATCACATTTTTATATATTAATTTAATTTGTTCTATATAAGAATATATTAATTATTAATTATTAATTATAATAATTTTATATTTATATTTAATATTTTTTTATTATAGAATACAATATATAATAATAATATAACCTATATATACTATTAAATATAATAATAAATATAATTATATTTTATATTATATTTATTATATTAGTCATTCATCATTTTTTGCCATTTTTTGGTTGCTTTTCACTATTTTTTCCTGATTTTCCTGCCACTATTGGTTCCCATTCCTCCAAACTCTTGCTCACTAGTATTGACCTTTCACTTCTCCAATTTGGCAAGTTGTAGCCTAAAAATAAGGTTTCATGAAATAAGGTGTAAAATAAAAAGCTCTTATGTATCATGTACGTATGGAATACTATTTAAATCTACTTTACGTTATGATGCAGCTATGATGTAGATCAGAGCAGTGGGAAAAAGTAGAAAATGAGTGTAAAGAAGACAAAGACACATTATTGGCATGTCCATCTATGATGCAGATATGTGTGCCAAGGGTTCAAGGTTTTCTTTTTTTTTAACTCAAGAATCTAAGTAAGCCCTAAAACCCTAATATTTCAAATTTCATTTACTGTGAATAGATTTAAGCAACATTTTATGGTGTAATTATTAGGGTTTAATAAAATTTAATTTACTTAAACCTTAATAATTAAATCTAATCAAGCCCTTAAACCCTGATATTTTCAAATTTTGTTTACTATGAATAGATTGAAGCAACAGTTTATGGGTGTAATTATTAGGGTTTAAGAAAATTTTGTTTATTGTGAATAGATTAAAGGATGAGGATTTTGGCTTTACACCCACTGGTTGCATTTTCTTAAATTTTTCTAAGGACTTTTCAGAAAAAACCCATTTTGAACATATCCTTTAATCATGGCATTCCATGATATCACATTTCTTTGAGGCATTTTTGGAAACAGTTTGCTTGCCTTGTCTATGCTTCCACATTTTAATGTGTCTAGTAGGGCACTTGTAACTACAACATATGAAAAAAAAGTCCCTGTTGTTATGCTTTGATATATGTACCTTCATTATTACAGGATATCTTATGTAGTGTACATTATTATAGTGCAAGCCTATTATTTAGATTGTTTCATTTAACACCACCAATATTATCCACAAGAACATTGACCCTATTTAAAATGATGGAAATGGTTCACATCTCTTGAAACAATTTCTCTTGCAATTGTTTGCATTTACTTAATTATCCTAGATTTATGTAAAAGAGATTGTATTCCTTACAATTATATATATGGAAATACATAAATACACATACATATACACATATAATATATGTATGTGTACAAGTATATTTAAGAATTGCCACACCTAACAGGTTTCAAGATTTTATGCCACTTTAGTGAATGGCATAGGAAACTACAGGGAACTTCAAATCTCATAAGCACATTATAAGCTACAAATAATTAAATTGATCACAATTTGAAATCATTCAAAAGAGAATTTGTGCATAAATTCTTCATTATTGAATTTTGTGCAGAAGTTTTTGTGAAGGATTTGGTGATTTGAAGCGGAACTTGCAACTACAATATCTGATAAAATTAAACTTCCAAATATGTTTTTGATGGATGTTCATACCCTCATCTAAAGCTCCAATTCACACATAGGCAGGAAGGATGCTTTCAAAGGTTGAGGAGTTGGGCTTTACACCCACTGGTTGAATTTTATTAAAATTTTCTAAGGACTTTTTAGAAAAACCCATTTTGAACATATCCTTTAATCACAACATTCCATGATATCACATTTCTCTGAGGAATTTTTTGAAACAATTTGCTTGCCTTGTCTATGCTTCCATATTTTCATGTATGTCTAGCAAGGCACTTGTAACTACAACATATGACAAAAAAATCCTTACTGTTCTGCTTTGATGGATGTCCCTTCGTTATTACTGGATATCTAATGTAGTGCACATTATTATAGTGCAAGCCTATTTTTTGGATTGTTTCATTTAGCATCACCAATATTCTCCACAAGAACATTGTTCTTGTTTAAAATGGTTCACATCTCTCAGAACAATTTCTCTTGCAACAATCTTGGCACTAACTCATTTAACTGCAAAATCTGACGAAACTGTCTGAAGAAATATGTATAATTTGATGTATCGTCGGGTGCTTGTAAAATTTGATATGTAATTTTCAATTTTTTGAAAGTTTGTCCCCGACATTCGTCGAAATTTTGACAAACCTAGGGTTTGTCAAAATGTCGGCTATCATTTTCGTTGAATTTTTGACAAACATGAAAAATAGAAAAAATCAAATTGTGGCCAACATAAAGAAAAGTGAGTTCGCACCTGATTTATTGCGACATTGTTTTGCTCTACCTGAGATAGTTTGTGGAGAACTAAGGATGATTTTCTTGGGAAAAATCAGAAAAAATTCAAGAAGATATCACCAGGTTGAGGGTAGTCATTGTTTTTTTGTAGAATTCAGTTGTGAAGTCAGATTTGTAGTTCCAGGTTTGAAAATCATATTTTAAAGAAACATCTCATTAGATTTCATTTTTAGAGGTTTAGGTTTTGAGAATTTCATGTCCAGATTTTGTTGTGTGGAATCACATAAGATCACAACCAAGGAACAGATTCTTGTGACTGTAATTATGTGATCCATAACTCTATTGGCCATGTGGCACAGTTGTGCTATAACAAATACATGATGCATTCATGTGTGACCCAAGTTTAATGTGGCTATGTTGTGATAGAAATGGAGGCACTCATATAATGTAGTTAATTCAAGTTGTATAATGTAGGTGTCAATCATCATTGGGTGCATTCAGGTTGTCTCAAGTTTAACAGGTTAGGATGTAATTATAGCATGATTGAAGAGTGATTACCTCTTACTACAATAAAGAGCCTATAACTCTGGTTGATATACAGAGTGGTTGTGTTATATCAATTATGTAGTGCATTGAAGCACAACCCATGTTTAATGGGCTATTCTAGAGAGTGATCAAGATTTTCTAAACCTTATGAATGTTGATCTATATTTGCATAATCTCAAATTCCTTCAGAGGCTTTTAAAGTATCAATGTATCCTATACAGGGTTTAGAATAATTTCTTTTAATTAAAAAAATAAATAAATGATGTATTTCCCTATAATTAGATAATGTGGAGATCTCCTAAATCTGCCCCAGCACACTATCCTCTTTGGAACTGTATTCATTACTCCAGCTACTAGGGTTTTGCATGTGACATCTTTAATATCTTCATGACCATGGCTTTTAAATAGATCTCATTCTTTGCTTTAATCTTTTTCATGGTAACCCTTGGGTTCCATAATCCACCTTCAATCTCTTCTAAGAACGGTGTCTTAAGCTAGACTACATAGTATGCATATAAAGCAATTCCTTCATACCTGCCATTGTTCCAAACCACCATTCACTGTCTTGCTTAAAATGTTGCCTCCATAAGCACAATAGCATGTTTTAAAATCATGGTTGCCAGTGATTGACCATTATAGTCACCACTTTCATCATGAAGATACAATGAGATTTTTGTCTTCAAACTCAAGGCATTATGCAAGATAACATTGTGAATTGTTTGTTGTGTACGATTTGATTTTCTTGCACATTTACTGCTTTGCTAACTTCCTTTAAGATTGGGTATTCCACCCTCAGCTGCAATCTCAAACAGTTCACTCACTATCACTTGAAGATTCCTTTCATGAGCATCCTTCTATAAAATCAAACTATGCCCTATAGACTACCTACTTACTACAGGGGACTCATTATTTCATGGTATTGTAGTTCTTAAGATCCTTCAACCTTATTGACAATACTTCATAGTCCACAAGGTATTATTCACTATTCTTCCATCTTTGATGAGTTTCAAAACACTGCTCAAGCATGCAATCCACTACCTCCATTATACATTAATGGCTAAGAAGAAACATTGAACCTATGATTACCACTGTTACTTCATTTGGACAGTCATTCCCTAATTGCATTTGCCTTTTCTAACACTACCAAAAGCATTTGAAAAACCCTTAAAGTCAACAAGGGGGTAAGGAAACTCACTGTTAAAATCTCCACTTTACTATGCAACGTTTGAGCTTTATTATCTTGTCACTGCTCAGCCTCTTTTTGACTGTCACATCTCAAGTGACTGTCATTCTTCTTACCATAGATTGGATTTACAAATGTCACTAAGCTGCATAGTGTGCTTGTTATTGGCTATAATCTTTAGATTGCAAGATTTTGTTATTACCTACAATGTCTCAATCTTTCTGGTATTGCAACCTCACTAATCCGCTATAGTTATTGTTTATGTTTCTACAAAGGCCTAGGGTTTGTACCCTAATCATGCTCTTACCAATGCTTCTGTTGTTTTTTATTAGGGCTCTCTCAATGTTGAGGGCCCTAGGGATAAGCTCGTCATAAGAAGTGACACATTGCATCTTTAACTAAAAGAATAAATCTGTATTGACATTAGAAATGATGATTCCGACTTGTTGCTCCTTAGGAATGGGTCACTTGCTCTTACTAGCTCGCTACCTCCATTGTTGTAGAAAGTTTGTGATCAAGTTCAATATTCTGATTTTAGGAGTCTTAACGGTTGGAAATCATAGTAAAATCATAATTTAATAAGTTTTGGAATTAGCATTTTAAAGTTTTTTTTGGGGTCATTAACTTCAGACTATCTTCTCTTTTGCAGGGGTGGTTGCATGCCAAATTTTTTTGATGTAAAATATCAAAATTATTAGATTATGTTACCTGTCTATGAATAAAAATTATTGGAGTGTCAGTTTGATATTTTTTGAAGATCTAAATAGTCAAGCTTGGTAAAGAAAAATCATGTCAGATAATATTAGTCCAGAACAAAATGAAGAGACACTTGATAGATTGTGGGCTAGATTGAAAAGAAAGGGTGATGGGAAATGTTATTGTCCTTGCAATAATTGCAAGGGCTTAAAGACAAGACAACTTTTAATCACAACAGCTGAGAAACATTGTAGGCAACATGGTCACATTGAAGGGGGGCATGATTATCATTCATTGGTAAGTTGTTCATTATATGTGTTTATATTGATTGAATTTGTAAATGTTTATATCATTTTAACATTATATATATATATATAATCACTTGATCATGATCATGGTTTATTTGTGTCTATCATTATTATAAAGGTGGGGCACCCTAGGGTAGATGATATGGATTATCACGGCCTGGAGAATGTGGTTTTGCAAGCCGACGAACATGGAGCTGTGAATATCAAAGATGAAGTTAATGATCCTATGGAAGAAGATGATCATGCACCAGAAAACACAGTTTAAGATGATGGTACGAATACATTGATCCATGACACATTTAGTGGAAAAGCTGATCATGATGATCAAGATGACTTTGATGATGTTCATGATTTACCTATACTTGAGAAGGCATACAAGCCCCTTTATGAAGGCTCCCAAACAACTCTTCTCTCTATTGTATTGTTGATGTTGAACTTGAAGGTTATGAATAGTTTATCAAACATAAAAATCTCATGAATGTTAAGGTATGTCATATATGTCATCTTTTTTCCTCTATTTTATTTTTTGGTAGTTCATCACTAGTAAATAAAGGATGAAATATGTACCATTAATATTCTTTATATGAACAAATTATTTTTTTTTGTAGATTGATTAGTGAATTTTTGTTACCACCATCAAATATTTTACCTCGCTCATACCAAGACTTATCTTCCATTATGAAAAATATCAGAATGGAGTATCAAGCAATAGATGCTTATCCCAATGATCATATTATATATCATAAACAACAGGAATTTGCAACAGAATGCCCAAAATGTCATATCAGTAGATATCGAACAGATCAACTAACAAAAAAGGTGTCTTGCAAGGTTCTTCATTATATTCCCATTATTCCATGTATACAACGATTATTTAGGTGTGAAAACTTAGCGCAATTTTTGGATTACCATGCACGGAATAGAAGTGCAGATGATATTCTTCGAATGCCTGCAGATGGTTATGCATTTAGGGACATGGAGGAAAATGGCCACACTTTAAAGAAGAACCTCATAATCTTAGGCTTTCATTGGGAGCGGACGGTGTCAATCCATTTGGAGAGTTGAGATCTATTTACTCAATGTGGCTTGTTTTTGTTATCAACAATAACATTCCTCCATGGATGTCAATAAAGAGGGAGCACATAATGTTGTCAATGATTGTTCCAGGTATTTGTTTACATCAATTTTCTTTAACATAGTAGCATCTCATTTGTCTTATTTGTTGCATAATGACTTATATTTTTTTCATTCAATAGTCATGTACATTAATTTATATATATTGCAGTAAAATGGTTATAATAATTATGTAATGTTTATGTTCATTCAACTAGGTAAGTACCAAGTTAAAGATATGAATGTATATATCGAGCCTCTTATCGACGAGTTACTAAAGTTATGGAATGGCGTCACTATGTATGACGTCTCTAGACCAATAGGACAAAGACAATTTCAATTCCATGCAATGCTTGTATGGATAATTCATGATGCCCCAGGGCTAACACATTTTTGTGGTATGTTATAACGTTCGACTACACTTTAACAATATTTAATTTGATGAAGTATATATCATGCATGTTTTTAAAATAATCTATTCATTATATATAATTAAAAAAATTGACATATTTAATCCAATTATATATGATCTTGCAGGTCTTCAAACAAAGGGAAAATGTGCATGTCCAATTTGTGGTCCAAAGATGAAATCTCATCGTTCAACAAGTTTAGGAAAGCAGGTGTTTACTGAAAAATATCTTTTCAATGGGAAAGATGAGACTACATCAAAACCACAAAGAATGACACCTCACCTATGGAAGTTGGAATATAATAGAATTAATCGTCAAGGTTATACATTGGATCAAATTGTTTATCTATCATATATGATATGTTTTGAATTTATATTTTTATATTGTGTTGTGTTTACTCATGTTGTAATTGACAATGATTGTCGTTGTTAATTTGTTTAACTTATATGCTTCATGAAGGTCATCAAGGCATTAACGACCGGCTTCCACAGGGACTGAAAAGTTATCCCAAACAATTTAGTTGGTTGCCCTACTATGAGTAGCTACAAATTGTATATTTGTTTGATACAATGCATATCAGAAAGAATATAACAGAAACGTTATGAAAAATATTGGATGGAAGGCATAACAAAGAAAAAATTGTCAAAATTTGTAGTGACATTCAAGAAGCCAATCATGCAATGAAAAATGTCATTCAATTAAATAGCGATGGAGACCAAATTAATATAAGTGTCCTTCCTTGGTTATTAACAGAGAAGCAAAGCAATGCTATAAAAGAAGTCATACGAAAAATTAGATTTCCCACAAGTATTTGCTGTGAACATAAACAATATAATAACAAAGAAAGGTGAATTTGGGTCAGGGATGAAAACGCATGATTGGCATACCTTCATTAAGGTAATTATTCTGGTATATTATATACACTTGTATAATGCATGTATTTTTCAGTGTATTGTGTTTACTACTTTTGGAAAAATAATGAAAAGATCATTTTATAATTGTTGCAGTATGTTCTACCTCTATCTCTCCCAGACAACTTTGACAACAATGTCAAGCAAGTTATATATGATCTTGGAAAATACATGAGGTAAGTAGCGAGATTTGTTCAATTCATTATATACATCTTATAATTGCCATTTGTTTTACTTGTTTATGTATATTGTATATTTTTGTTAAATCTCATTAATATATTTGTGCCTTGAATCACTTGTAGATGGTTGTCATCTAAAGAAATCCATAAAGAAGATATAAATTATTGGAAGAGAAAAATTTCTTGTCTAATGTGTGAAATGCAAAATTGTCTACCTTCAACATTTTTCAATGCACAAGAACACTACCTCATACACCAGGTTGAGGAGATTGAATTGTGTGGACCTATACACACAAGGTCAATGTGGATGGTTGAGAGGCACTTGAGATTTTTGAAGGCTTTGGTTAGACAAATAACACATCCTGAGGGTTCTATGGTGGAGGGATATATGGTATACACGACCATGGTGTACATTAGTGAATATTTTCCTAAGTTTGCAACAAAGATCCATGTAGATCGCATTTGGGATCCCAACTCCATTAACAAATTTGAAGGGGAGTACCAGATGGGGAAAGGTAGATTGAAGAAAGTGAGAGGTAATTATAAGATGGTCATGGAGATTAATTGGAATACATTTTACATATGGTTTTTATGTATATTGTACTTATTCAATTTTTAATCTTCAATATACATCAATTATAAATTAAGGTCGTAAACTGTGGTATTTAACTAATTATATGTCGTTTGTGAATTTCAATTTTTTTTTATACAGTTGGTCGAGAGTGGGATGCACTACATTTGTATGTCACCAACAATTTTGATTGGATGATGGTATAGATTGAACGATGTCAACAATTTAGTTGCACATTAACATAGAAAGGTGTAGCTTCATTGGTTAAAGAAGCTCATCGTAATGGAGATTCTAATGTTACACAAAGGAAAATTGATTTAGCATATGGTTTAAGAGATAAACAAGTACGTATAAATATATTAATCACCCATATTATTTAATTATTTTCAAGTATATTGATGTATATATATGTTGAGATTGTTTTCTTTGCATACATTCCAAGAATAAATATGTTTATCAACTGACAATATTGCAATAATTTTACATGTTTGACATATTGCAGGTGAAACACCACAAGGCTATGTGGTGCAATGGTCATAAATTTTGAATCAAAATGTTGGATGACATGAAGAAGACTTGTGATTCTGGTATAACTGCAGTCTTTCAGGTGAATAATGTTTCATCTAGAAGCGACATACATCTAAGTCTCAGAAAATCATACTATGGGATTTTGGATGATATACTTGAGTGTGACTTTAAGTCCTTCAAATTAATTTTGTTCGTCTTTCTATGGTACAGGCTACGATTGAATGAAAATGATCCTGAGAGAACTATTATTGAACATGATAATGGATTTACCATGGTTAATAAAAGGTTGATCGAGCGAGCTGGAAATGAGCCCTATGTTCTTCCAAGCCAATGTGAGCAGGTATTTTACTCAGAGGTTCCAGGTAAATTGGGCATTTGTTGTTAGACATGATCCAAGAGGAAGGCCGGTAAAGTATAATGTGGTGGAAGAAGAAGATACCAAAGAACTAGAAGATGATGTAGATGATGATTAGGATCAACAATTAGTTGATGATGTCCCTGACGAAGATGTCGAAGAGGAGGAACTAGATCATGATGATGTAGGAGTTAATGTTCATGAAGATGATATCCATGTGGATGATGACATTATCAAAACTGATATCGATGATGATGATGATGATGATATTACCAATCCTTACAATTATGAATCTAGATCGGATGATACAAACAAAGAGTTGGATGAAGCAGAAGATTAATGACATTGAAATGTATAAGTTATGCAATTATATTATCTATTTGATATTAATTTCTTGATAGAATTATATTTGACTTATGTGGTTACATAATTAATTCATGATGTTTTTAATTTTTATGCCAATACATAATTAATTTAATGATGTACTTTTTGATGTTTGAAAGGTCAAAAAATCAAAACATTTCAATAGTGATGTTAACAACCTTGAAATTAGTGTGTTTTATTTTTCATGTGATCATAAAAGATTAAAAATTCAGTTGTAGAGCTAGTTGTTCAGTGGTTGATGTGAAAAGGCCTTTAAAAGGCATAAAGTGATCATTGTAATGGTTGTTGATGGTTGAGGATTTAAAATACAAGCTCTTGACTTTCAAAAATCTATGTTTTTCTTTAAAATTTCTATATTTTTCCTGTTATACAGCACTATACGGTCACATGCAACCATATTTTGATGTGAAATCAATTTCAGGTCGTGAAGATATGTGTTAGCTTTGATTTGAATCTGATTTGAGGACTTAAGGCGTTGATTTGAGTTAGAAAGCTTCATTTCTTTGCATACAACCTGGTTACCCTATTTTTGAGGGTTTTGTAGTCCAAACATGATATAAAAGGGCTCTTACACTTTTTGTGATTACTGTAGCTTGTGTAAGAGGCCCCATGGATACTATTGTAATTGTAGGATGTATGAATAGAGCGTAGGATGAGAAATAAAGAAGGTATAACTGATGTCTTCAAGAGTTTTGTGAAAAAAACATGTGAAATGAGAGGTTCAAGCCTAGGTTTCAACAAAACATATATGGGAGATCTGATTTTATGAATTTTTATCCATGTGTAGACCTAATGGGTTGTTTCTAAACACTGAATATAAATGATATACATACACACACACACACACACACACATGTATGTATGTATGTATGTATATGTATTTTTAAATGTAAATGTAAATGCAATTACTAAATGCTTTCCTAAAATAATAAATGCAACATATCATTAAAGAAATCTATATCTATGTATATAAATGTGTATTTATAAATGCAGATGTAAATGCAAAGAGCATATGGTTTTGTAGTGTTATAGATACAACATATCTATAAATTAATGTAATTGAAATTCTAAAGTCTTCAACACATATAATATGAAATCGATCAAACTATTAAACTACATGAGAAATAAATGAAAATAGTAAATGCATGTGTATGTGTATTTGTAAATGTAAGTGTAAAATAAATAAGAATAATGAAAATTATAAAAGAATCAAAGGAAAGGTTTAGAGTTTAGAGTGGGAGAGAGATAGAGGGTAGAGGGTTTAAGGGTTTAGAGTTTAAGGGTTAATGGTTTAGGGTTTAGGGTTAAAGGTAGAGGGTGTTGGGTTTTTTTTTACACTGTAACTAGGTTGGTCTTCTAATCTACCTATGGGATTGCCAATTCCAATCAAGGGCAGCTCGAAGGACCTAGACCAATAGACGAAGACTTTAAAAAGCCTCCTACACTTTGGGCTCTGCAAGACCCGGGAGGGTGATCCCTTATTGTGTTTACAAACTCTGCACCAATATCATAAACAACATTAACACAGCAAATAATCCCATTGAATAGCTCAACACAATAGGATAATATCAACTATGTGGAGCATGAGATAAGTACAACACAATCCATAGTAAAATATAGTCATTAATTTGCAATTTGTAGCAAGCTCTAGGCAAAGACAAACAATTATTGAACTACACAAATAAGTACAACTTAGATCAGTGCCATATATCCATTGTAGGAGTCAAATTCATAAGCATCTAAAGATTTATGATAGATTTAATACATAACATATAAGATCCCTGGCAATATTGCATTACAATTTCATCAATATGCATTCTCACCCAATACTATTTATCAAATCCTTATATAGAACATATTTGCCTATAATCCCATTCAAGCATTTTAATTAATTCCTTGAATTAAAACTAAAATAAGGATTATACACACCACAACAATGAGATGAATGAAACAACCCTTAGTCACCTTATTCAAAATTTGGATATGCATGTACAATGGAGAGACATGAGTTTGAATTTATCATTTCAACACAAATGCTAGTAGTATTATACAACATTAAATCCCCATGAATTCAAAACCGATTACAGAATAACTTAGAACCTAAATTGTATTTCTCTCTAAAACCATCGGACTTTACAATTTTCTCTACAACTTCACCTAGACTGGACCAAAAATTATCTAACTTGCTAACCCATACTTTTGGACTTGAAATCCTTCTTATGGAAAATGAAGGAGCAAACAAGCATTAGGCTAGAAAGTACACATGTCACTAGCCAAATGAAGTATCTAGTGATATTCCAAAAATTGTTACAACAGCCATCACCTTGGAGAATATTCCTGTTCATCATGTTAGCTGAGGAAAATTGAGGCAACAACAAAAAACCACAAGAAACTCACACCGAGACTGCCATCAAAGCAAAACCAGAGGCCATTGTAACCACAACATCTAATTTACCACTCGTTAGTAATTCATTCTTTTATTCCTCCTCAGTCAAATATTTATTTACCCACCCCTAACATTCTTCATTAGTCGGCCAGTCAAAATTAATTACCTCATTCACCTTGGCATTATAAGGTGTGTATTTTACTGCTACCTGATTTGCATCTCTTTCAAAAGATTCTAAAAATGAGCTGGTACTAATGATTTTATCCATACAGCTCACCAACAAGTCATAATTTGAGTCATCACAAATTAATGTAATCTGATCATTGATGACCTCACCTGCCTGAGCCTGCCACTGTTAGAATGACCTAATTTTTCCCTACTCATCAATTATATCAGGTAACAATGTGTTACCCCAATCATTGAAATTCTTCACCAACTCCCTAATCTTCCTACTCAAGTCATCTGGTAAGGTCTGAAAACCTTGCAATGATTTTACTAACACTTGAGTAGGCTTTAATGATTGGGGCCTATTGTTTGTATCAAACCTTGAGGCCTTATACATGACATCCAGATCACTGGCCCTAGGGATCCAATTTTCAATCAATGGTATCACTACCTCTTGATCCCTATCAATATTCTTTATTGCATCTAATAGCAAAGAATATAAAGAATGTATATATAGCAATTTATTATCAACCTTTTCATTCAAATTTCTTAACATAGTAGTAACAATCTCTTTTTTCTTTAAAAGAGATCCCTCGTCACTTACCCTCAAAGATTCTTGTAACTCATCAATTCTTTGCAAGAGCTGCTTCTTTGTAGGATCAACAAAGCACTCTGTTTCTTCATCAATTTCCTCTAAAGAAGGGGTGAAGGCAGGATTCTGATTGGGAGACCCTGGTGTGGAAACAATTGGAGAAGCAAGAGGCACTGACCCTACTATGGAAGGTAATGTATTGGTCCCTGAAGCACTTGATGTCTCCTCAATCTTTCTATACCTGAACCTTTCCACCTTAGTTTGCAACTCAACATTCCTCTATTGCATCTTGTTGTATTCTTCAATCAAAAGGTTATACTTCTCCATTAGGCTTTTCTTTTCAGCCTCCCTTTCAGCAGTCTTTCAGGCCAATTTGGCCACATTCATAGTTAAACTAGTGGCCTCGGTGGTTGAGGTCTCTGAAGCTCTCTTTATTATTAATCTGCCTCTAAAATTTGGATTAATGTCTGTAATATTTGGCTTTCTCCCTTGTGGGGCCAATGCCCAAATTTTCAAGGTTTCATACTCTTCACTGAAAGCATAATCTTGAAGTGTTGCCTTGACTTCTTCTTCATATTCTTGCAAGGGATGCTTGGACTTCATAATAGCATTAAAGGCCACTGCATCTGCAATGTCCCATTCAGGCAGAATCAATACACCAACCTGACTCACCAATTTTTTGCCTTCCTTAGGAGTGATGTTCTTAAATTCTTCCATTAATTCAGCTTTCACTTCCTCATCATTCTCCTGTTCTGACCTTTCAGGTCTTAGTTCTCTTCTCTCCTTACATTTATTTTGATATTCTTCAAACTTCATCCTCCATACCAATTGCAAGAATACAGGATTCTTTACAAATGCATTGTCATCTAGAAACTCCTTACATGCTTCCATTCTTGCATCTTGTACACTTTTTCCTTTCATATCTAAATCGGATAAAACCAATTCAGCTGGCCTAGGAGGGGAAGGCATACCAACCTATATGTCCTGATCAGTAACAATAATTTCATCCATCAAACTCTCTTGTGGTTGATCAGTTCTTTTCCTTTTAGGGCTTGGCTCAGATGGTGGTGATGGGGGACTATCTTCTAGTGATGAATCTAAATCAATGATCTTAATTTCTCCAAATAATTTGAATTTTGGACCTGGTTGTGAAGGAAACTTCATAATTTGCTTCCCCTTTATGTCCACTTCTTCCTCATCACTGTTGCTATCATTTTTTCTCCTGTAAATGGGACACTTTTCTATAGGCTAGTATGCTGGCCTTGTTTCAAATGGTCTCGAACCTTGTTCTTGTACACCCAGACTCAGCTCTAAGTTTACTTTTTTGGTTCTCAAAGTTCCCATAATCTCTTTGAAGTTTTCCATTAGAAAATCATTTTTCTTATGGTGGGGACTGAACTCCAATAGTGGATCATATTTTGGATCCATGTTGTGCACAATATCTAATAGCTTATCATAACCTATCCATTTCTCCTTGTTCAACTCCTACTTATTTAGGTTGAACTCATTTCTGATCAGGTCCTCAGGAAAGTTGAACTCATGCACAAACTTTCTAGCCTTTATTCTTTGTCTAAAAAGGGTAAAGAAACCCTCAGGATCATGCTGTCACTTTGGACTACATCTCAAATGATAATCCTCAAAGAATTTCTCAAAGTGCACCCAACCTCCTTTTGAAAAGAAAAAATCAAATACCACTATATAATTAGGGAAAAATGTTCCCTTACCCCTCCCTATGAGGTTTTCCTCATGGATGCAACCTATCTACCACATAACTTCTGCAAACCCCACTCTTGGTGGCACATTGTATGGAAATATATGAGGGGCTCCTTGAAAACCATATACCCTCAAAACAATGTTGACTGGGTATGAGATAATGTCACCCCAGTTATGGCTGACTTTTAATTTTGGCTTCCTCCCCTTTGGCCTGAGGAAATCATGTAATTCCTCAAGAATCCAAGGTACATTCACCATCAATCTAGCCCTCAATTTGGAAGCAAAACAATTATCAAATTGCACATAACTAGTGCTTTCCATATTACAAGATAAATTTGCAGCCCATATCTGTATTGGCAATCTTTCTCCATCAACCGATTGCCTTAATTTCATCTTCTCAGGGAAGAATTCGAAATTCTTGAATAAAAACATATGCATCAGCATAGAATACCAAAAGAATTGAGTGTCAATATCATTTTTCTGCAGCTTTGACAGCCCCTCATGTATCCTCTTAGCCAAGAAAGAAGCAAAGTCATATGTGATAGAGAAGTTAGGGTGTTGTATTTGCACCCCCATGAACATGTATGCAATGGGCATCACCGCACCAGGACTGAAACCCAAAATCTGACACAATGAATAAAAAGTGGCTAGGAAATGATTTGTAAAACAATTTAATCTGAAAGGTTCTTGGTCACTGGGGCTGATATGAAATCTTGAACCTCCTTCCCTAGCCAGATGAGGTGGAAGAAATTTAGCTCTGAAAAGAGACTTCAACTTTGCATATTCCTACTTCATTTCCTCAAGGTTGATAGGCACCAAGTCCTCACTCAGTTCACTCAAGTCAAAAATCTATTGAATATCATCTCTGTTAATGCTTAACAAAACCCTTCCATCATTATCCCTAATTACCCATGTGATAGGGTCATATCTTGCAGCTACTGCCCTAAGCAGGTCTACATCAGGGAAAACATTCAGTACCACTAGCTTCCCCATATCATACATCCATCCATTTGAAAAAGGGTGAGGAAAATTCCTTTGTCCATACCACAATCTGAACATTTCCAAACCCGTGAGAGGAACCCTAGCATCAGCTATGTTGGAACAATTGTATACTAACCCCTCCCCCAGGATTTTTTGTCCATCAAAACCAATCCCTTCTTTCTACCATTTGTTGACAAGGGCAATTGATCCAGGAAATCATCATACAGGTTTCTTTTTAAATAGTCAATCTAGCTAGAATGTTGCTTGGGTGGTGCCATCTTGGAAAAACTAGAGCTTCTTATAACTTCACACTTCAAATAGCTAGGACTAACCAGAGATATGAAATTACAGAAAAAAATATTGCAATTTCTCACAATTTAAATAAACTATAGCCCTAAAATGTTTATCAACAAGCCCTATGATAAGTACAACAAATATTTTCCTTAATTCAAGCACAAAGTGACCGGGAAACACAAAAATTAACTCACGGCTCTTTTCGCAGAATTCCCAAATTTCAGCTATAAGGGTTCACAACCTTGCTCTCGGCTTTGAAACTGCTTCGCAAAATACCAAAATGCTTTGTGACACACATAAAGCAGGAGAATTGATTTTATTTTGATCAAATTGTGCAAGTAAATGTCTCATCCGCCATTAAAGCTCACTCACACGTTGCACGAACGACTCCAACCATATTTGATGCAGATTTAAATTTGATCCATCGATCCTTCATTTTGATCAAATCATCGATGGCTACCTTCAAAATAGGTTGACACAATCGCCAACATGGCCATAAGGGACTCACCATACCATATGCTACGAAGGAATTCCATGTGGTGGTTGCCCGCGATATCATAATCGGTAAAAATCCTGCAACTTCGGATCACGCAATGGCGGGCAACCATAGATCTTGAGCATCAATGATCCCGTTCCTTCAACATAGTCATCAGCCCTATCATTAACCCTTGAGAAAATTTTCCATCAAGATTATAACACATCCATCAATTTGAATCACGTGCAACTTAAGAGCACTTTAGTAACCTGCCTTTTAATGCATTTAAGGCTGAATTAATGTTCCACGGTATTTCCTTTATTCTTTCGGCTTCATCAGATGAGACACGTGACGACCACCCATGATATCACAATTGACAATGGGGCCATTGTGGGATGGTGGGGAATGGCTGAGATCAAATGGTAGTTGATCAGCAGTCGCACAATTTCATCCCCTAGAAGGAAACGTGGCGCCCGCCCATGATATTGTAATCGGTAAAAATCCTGCAGCTTCTGATCACGCGATGGCAGGCAACTGTTGATATCCGAAGGAAATTTTATCAATGGTAGCGTGAATTCGATCCCTTCTGCAAAATAAAACATTCATTAAAAAGGACAAGGGGAGATCACTAGGCCAACGGTAAACAACGGCATAAGTTGTTTTTTAAAAGATGAAACACAAGGCCAACTGAGACTTAGGAAATAAAACCCTGCAGAGGAAATAAAGTATTAAAATCAAAGTTGGGTTTTAATTTTAATCCGATAACATAAGCCTAATCCATTAACCCTAATGATCATGTCGCTGATGGCTTAGCCAAAGCCTTTCATTAAATACTAACTGTGCAATGTGTAGGTTTTTCAGATTCGAAGATATGGGAGAAGATCTCGATCGTACCTCGCCAACTCACAGACCTAAGGTGTCACCCTGTTATTTGGCATGAGGTCAGCAAAAGGTAGATGTGTGTCTTGTATGGAATGTGGGGCCCAATCTCCACTATTGAGCTCATAACCCATGGTTTTAGATCGACAACCAAGATCAAAAGCTAATGTAAATCTCTATTGTTCCTTGCTAGCTCGCAGGAGGAAGATGGAGGTTGGTTAAAAGCCGTGAGGTCAATGAGATTGTGATGTGTAGCTCCAGCCATTTAGTTTGCAAAGTGCATAGGACCTGCCGACATGGTAGTTGGTTTCTGAGATGGATTAATGTTATTGGTCATGAGGAAGGTCAATAATGCTTCAATGGATGTCAAACCGAGTTAGCCCAAGATAAACCATTTGATCTTCCAACTCTTCAGGAGATCAGCGGGTAGTATTCAAAGTTGGAAAATGGCACATGGTGGTCATTTTATCATACAACTGGTGAAGCATTAATGAATTATTCCTTGCTTGTGTAGTCACGTCAATCTCAATCTGTGTGAAGATGTTGTTGGCAATCATGAAGGGTGATCTACGGATTCTCATGCAACTCAAGTTAAACAGTGACAATACATACGTTGCCAAATTGCCATGTTTGTGCATGCATTTTTACTAAGCATTGATGAAGGTTGCCATTACCTCACACAATAAATACAAGAGGAATTAATTGCTAATAGTGTCATTCTTGTAGCAGTTAGAGCACTTTCTGGGTTGAGTCTAATCAAGTTTGAGTGCTTGTCTAACAAGAGAAAATGAGTAAGTCAGTAAGGAGGTATGTTCGTTTGAGCTCACAAAAGTTCGGTCCTGCTATTTAGGAAGGTGATTTGGTTGACAAGCCCAAGCTTGTGCCCACTAGATGCAGTAGAAGGTTGCAATTCCAGGATGTTGCTTCTCAACTGGTAGATGACAAAGGCAAGCAGTCGGTGTGCTCTATTACTAGTGTCGGTAGGAAAATAAGGTATGAGAATGGCTCCTCTGGATGCCAACACTTGCCCATTGACCTTACGAGCAACACTTCTGATGATGTAGCCGAGACTGACTCTGACTACTTTCGGTATTTACCTCATTTCAATCATGGTCTACCCTCTAATGAGGAAGTGATATATGTGGTGCCATTGGCTGTTAAAACCCCAAGCGGATGGACTAGAACCATATTGGGAAAGGACAAGAAAGAAGAGGAGGCTGAGGTTTCCTCTCCTCCTCTAGCAACAACTAGAAGCGGGCTTGTATACCGAGGTTTGAGTGTTGGTAAGGGCAGGGTGGCAGGTAAATAAGAAGTTGTGTGGGATATAAAATTTTGTGTTGATGATGTTGTTGTTGTTGGTGGTGTTGGTTCTGCGTGTGTGGCACATTTTGATGTCGATTGTGTTCCTTCATGGCAATTTGGTTGCCTAGTTTTTTTGTGTGGATAGCGACAAAGGGGACTTTGATGACAATTTTTGTTCCCTTTTCTGATGGTAGTTACAACATTAGCTTTCCCCAATTGCACTATGTTTTGCAGATTCAACATGTGGGAAGTTTTGAAATGAAATTCAAATGCAATGGATATTTTGTTCAAATGAAAATTTGTGGTGAAATTACATTTGAGTCCGAAGCTTGTTGCTCCCTTGTCATATAAAAGGGAATTCAAGGCTCATTTGTAGGGAGAGAACTGATGAAAGCTCTAGCTAGGTTTTGAGTTGAATATATGGGTAGAAAGATAGGAATAGAATAGATAGCTGTTTTGAGTTTTGTATGAATATATGCAAATTATCTTAAATTGTATGCAAATATGACTTATAAGCATGAATAAACGTATAATTCTAATATATTTTCTCTCCTTATGTGGATTTGAGTGAATTTTGAATGAAATGTTAATGATGTTGTCATTCTTCTTTTGAGAATTTGTTCAATTATGTGTATGTTTTTTCTTTGATTCAAGAAAATCAATTAAATGCTTAAATGGAGTCATAAGTTTACAATTATTTACAAAGGATTTGATAAGTAGTAATATATCAGAGAATTGAGCTCCATAATGCAAGGTATTATATCAATAGTCCATTCTATTAATTATTGGGTCATTTCTGCTAACGGTAAATGGGTAACTAAATATTTAACTAACGAAGAATAAAAGAATATTATGTAATGGGTCACTCACTCACTCCCTCTATCTCTCTCCCCTTAACCCTATACCCTAAACCCTTAAACCCTCTACCCTCTACCCTTAACCCTCCCTTCCTTTATCTCTCTCTCAAGTCTCTCCCTCCTAGCAC
>VDFB02373365.1:159707842-159725494 GCA_007258455.2 Sequoia sempervirens
ACCCTTAATATTAGGTGTATTAAAACATTATAAAAGTATAAATTTTTGGAGTTCTATTAGAAATTGAATGATAGATGACGATGAATGTGAAAATCTAAGGCACTTTACTATTTTCAACTAAAAAGTTTTAATTCAATTAGGATTAGTGTTCACTTAGGGTTAGGTTTAGGGTTCAATTAATGTTCAATTTGGGTTAGGATTGAGGATGAGGGTGGGGTTTAATTAAGGTTATGAATTCAATAAGAGTTCAAATAGGATCAAGCTTAAGGTTGGGGTTGGGGTTAAGGATCAATTAGGATAAGAATTAGTGTTAGGGTTAGGATTAGAAGTTCAAGCTGTAGCTCAAAGTTAGGGTTATGGTACAAATAGGACTATTGTTCAATAAATGTTCAATTAGGGTTAATGCTTAATTAAGGCTAGTTTTAAAGAGTTCAATTAGGGTTTGGGTTAGGGTTGAATTATATGAATCAGAAATATGAGTTTGGGTTAAGGGTTTGATTAGGGATTAGGTTTGGGGTTTTAGTTAGAGTTAGGAGTTAGGATTTAGAGTAGAACTAATTATGTGGTAATTGATTACAATTAGATTTAGTGTTCAATTGGGTAGGGTTGCAAGTCCAAATAGGGTTAGGGTTTAACTAGGGTTGGGATTAGAGATAGAATGAATTTTTTGTGTTTAGTATGATATCTAGATTTGAGTATAATTTTTAGAAAATGAAATGATTTGGACACAAAGAAAAAAAATAGAAAAGTCAATTTTATATAGATTTTATTTCTTAATTTATTCTAAAATTCTAATTAATAATTGTTTAATTAATTTAAAATGAATATTTAATTTAATTTAATTGTATTGTATTAGATAATTAGTAAAACTAAATAGATAATAAATATTTTATGGATTTTAAAAATTAGAAGGGTTAGGATTATAATTCTATAACTAAAAGTAATTCTAATCTTGTCTTTCATGTTGTGCTGCAAATTCTACTAGCATATATATATTATTTATTAATATATACAAAATACGCCAAGAGATATCCTTGTCGAGGCACCTATTTTATAATAGTACAATAGACACATCAAAAGGATATCTCTTGACATATTTTATATATATTATTAATAAATAATATATATGCTAGTAAGTATTTAAAAAATAAAATAAAATAAATATATCAATTTTTTACCATACTACTCATTGCCAAGGAGATCCACGTGGCGCCCGCTCGTGATATCGCAATCAATAGAGAACTCACAAATTTTGATCACGCGATGGCGGGCAACCGTGGATCTCAACCATCGGCAATCTTGTTCGTTCAACATAGTTGTCAGCCTTGTTATTAACCATTGAGCACCTTTCTACCGAGATTATAACATCTCTGTTGATTTAAAACATGTGCATCTTATAACTGCTTTAGTAACCCATAGCATAATGTATTAAAGAGGCATCAAAGTATTTATCATTCCTTCGGCTTCACCGGATGAGACATGTGGCGCTCGCCCATGATATCGCAATCAATAAATACCTCACAACTTTTGATCATGCGATGGTGAGAAACCATGGATCTCAACCATCGGCAATCTTATTCATTCAACACATTCGCCAGCCTTGTTATTAACCATCAAGCACCTTTCTACCAGGATTATAACATCTCCGTTGATTTAAAACGCGTGCATCTTATAACTGCTTTAGTAACCCACGACATAATTTATTAAAGACGCATCAAAGTATTTATCATTCCTTCGGCTTCACTAGATGAGACACGTGGCGCTCGCTCATGATATTGCAATCAACTGGTAGGGTCATCGCGGGATGGCAGGGAACGGCTAAGATCACACAACGATTGATCTACGACCATGTGAACTTGTCCCTCTACAAAATAAAAACATTTATTAGGGGAGAGGGCCCAGTACACGTGGCGCTCGCCTATGATATCGTGATCAACTAGTGGGGTCATCACAGGATGGCGGGGAACGGCTGAGATCACACAACGATTGATCTATGGCCATGCGAACTTGTCCCTCTGCAAAATAAAAACATTTATTAGGGGAGAGACCCGATGGTGTCGTCTTGAGGGTGCAAAATAAAAATTTATTAAAGGAGAGATTGCACTCAATGTTGATGATAATACCAATCTTACCACATATTTATACTATATATTGTAAATAAGAAATCCAAATGTAAATAAAGAAAAAAACCAAATGTTGATAAAAAAATGGACCCATACTTGAACACATGAGAACCTCTAAATGTTATATGAAAAAACATAAATACATTCATGAAGAAGTGAAATAAGTATTTTTTTGTTTCAAATAAAATATCATAACTCTCCACTATAAATATATCATTTAAAAAATAAAATGCTCATTAAATAAAATAAGACACTCATTTAAACAAGTATTGTTATCATGGTGAAAAAATATTGTTCTTATGTGTACAACAATTGGGGTAGAAATGTACAAGCATTGGATAATTTTATATTAATAGTTTGTCCTATCACAAATATAAAAGGTAAGCATAATAAATAACATGTATTTTCCCATTAAATGTGAAGGATTTTCAAAAGTTTTAGTGTTCAACTATTGGTCCATTTTTGTTCAATATAAGTTGTATTTTAAATCATTATGTGTTGTTTTTATAACAACAAATAGATTTTTTGTGTTCAACTATTAGTCCATATGTGTTGAATATAAAGGTAGAGATATCAAAGATTTATGGTTATCAATAAGTATTTGGTCCACTTAGGTTGTATATTAATTTTAATTTAAATAAAAATATCATATTCTACAAGCAACAAATGATATTTTTTGGTTCAACTATTGGGGGTTCCATGATTAAGTTTTGGTCAAACCTTTAAAAAGTCAAATTTTAGACATTTCTCAAAAGATCTGTCGATGTGACAAGTTGCATGATGAGTCGTGCCTCCAAACCTTAGTAATAGATAAATAAGAGACCAGTCTACATTTCAAAAAAAAAATTAAGGTTCTACAATATTCCAGTCAATTGCTACATGCTGAGAAAGTTAGCCTACACGACTATTGGGCCCTCTCCCCTAAAGGAATAAGGGGACATCACTAGGTCAACGAAAAACAATGACATAAGTTGTTTTAATGAGGGAACATGAGACCAACAAAAGACTTAGGAAAAATAAATTCAGGCGAAGGAAATAAAACAATAAAACAAAAGGGGGCCCAACCTAGACAAAGCGATGGGGCTTAAGTCATTTTAAAGCCTTCCCAAAAAGTAACGGCCAAATAGATTCCATCCAATGTGTAAGATGAACACTAGGGTTTTACATGAAGATGAAGGTAAAACACCAACATTAGGCTTTTCCCAAACACCATAGATGACCAGAGACACAAGGTAGGATAAAATACAATACAGAGAAAAAAACTTTGAAGTTCCATCACTACCCATAACCCTAAACCCTTAACCCTTAAACCCTCTACCCTCTCTCTCTCTCAAGTCTCTCCCTCCTACCCCCTCTCCCTCTCTTAGGTCTCTCTCTCAAGTCTCTCCCTCCTACCCCTTCTCCCTCTATTAGGTCTTTCTCGCACTCACTCACTCCCTCTATCTCTATCCCCTCCACCTTAACCTTAAACCCTTAAACCATCTACCCTCTACCCTTAACCCTCCCTCCCTCTATCTCTCTCCCTCCCTCTCTCTCTCTCAAGTATCTTCCAAGCCTCCTACCCCCCTCTCCCTCTCTTAGGTCTCTCTCTCACTGCTCCACCCTCTATCTCTCCCCCTTAACCCTAAACCCTAAACCCTTAAACCCTCTACCCCTCTACCCTTAATCCCTCCCTTCCTTCCCTCCCTCTCTCTCTCTCAAGTCTCTCCCTCCTAGCACCACTCCCTCTCTAAAGTCTCTCTCTCACTCACTCACTCTATCTCAAGTCCGCCCTCCTACCCCTTCTCCCTCTCTTAGGTCTTTCTCTCACTCACTCGCTCTCTCTATCTCTCTCCCCTCTACCCTTAACCCTAAACCTTAAACCCTTAACCCTTAAACTCCAAACCCTTAATATTAGGTGTGTATTAAAACATTATAAAAGTAAAAAATTTTGGAGTTCTATTAGGAATTGAATGATAAATGATGATGAATGGGAAAATCTAAGGCACTTTAATATTTTCAACTAAAAAGTTAGAGTTCAATTAGGATTAGTGTTCACTTAGGGTTAGGTTTAGGGTTCAATTAATGTTCAATTTGGGTTAGGATTGAGCATGAGGTTGGGGTTTAATTAAGGTTATGAATTCAATAAAAGTTCAAATAGGGTCAAGGTTAAGGTTAGGGTTGGGGTTAAGGTTCAATTAGGATAATAATTAGTGTTAGGGCTAGGATTAGAGTTCAACTATAGTTCAAAGTTAGGGTTATGGTACAATTAGGACTATTGTTCAATAAATGTTCAATTAGGGTTAATACTTAATTAAGGTTAGTTTCAAAGTTCAATTAGGGTTTGGGTTAGGGTTGGGATTATGAATCAAGTAGGTTTGGGTTAGGGTTTGATTAGATTTAGGTTTAAGGTTTAGTTAGAGTTATGGTTAGGGTTAGGGGTAGAAATCAATTATGCTTAGTGGTCAATTACAATTACATTTAGTGTTCAATTAGGGAAGGGTTAGAGTCCAAATAGGGTTAGGGTCTAACAAGGGTTACGATTAGAATAGAATAAAGTTTTATGTTTAATTATGATATCTATAATTTAGTATAATTTTAGAAAATGAAATGATTTGGACACAAAGAAAAAAAATAAAAAAGTAGATTTTATATAGATCTTATTTGTTAATTTATTCTAAAATTCTAATTAATAATTGTTTAATTAATTTAAAATGAATATTTAATTTAATTTAATTTAATTGTATTAGATAATTAGTAAAACTAAATAGATAATAAATATTTTATGGATTTTAAAAATTAGAATTTAGTTTAATTTTATTTGTAATGTCAAATATTAAAATTTTAGATTCAAATACTTAATTTATTTTAAAGTATTTATAATTAATGTCAAGATGTGAGGGCTTGTGAGTTCTCAACTCACCTTAGCCCTACATCTTGATATTTGGTGGCTCAATCTTGGCCATCCATCTCCTCTAGGAATTCTCAAAATTCCTACAAATACCCCCTCTTTTCTCTCATTTTAGGGGAGATCATTTTGCTAGCCAAACTCTTGCAATTTTGTTTCTCAACTTACACTTAGCCATTTTCATGTTTTCATCCACTTGCACTCATCCTCACAACATCACTTAGCTTGCATCTTGTGTCATCCAAGGAGCATACACATCAAAGATCGAAGGGCCAACCAAAGGATCGATTCGAGACAAGGTATAGAGTTCCATTTTTTTGCTTTCATCTTGTGTTGTTTCCAACTTAGGCCAATCTTGAGGTGTAGGTTGTTTTGGTGTTCATTTGCACTCTTTTACTTTCTGCTCGTTTTCTAATGCTCACATTTGACCTATCACATTTCTGGCACGCCTGGTGGGACCCACAAACGGGTCTCTTTCTTTTACGTTTACTATTTTTTGCATTTTTGTAGGTCCAGGTTACAGAGTGGCGGACCTGTCCTAACAGAGTGGTGGACCTGTCCTGGAGTGGCGGACCTATCCTGCAGTGGCGGACCTGTCCTGCAGTGGCGGACCTGTCCTGACAGAGTGGCGGACCTGTCCTGGAGTGGAAGACCTGTCCTAATGCAGCAGCAGACCTATCCTAATGCAGTGGCGGACCTGTCCTAATGCAGTGGTAGACTTGTCCTGACAGAGTGGCGGACCTAACCTCTCGAAGGTGAAATTTCAAGTTTTTGCCGATTGTCTTTTGGTAAATTAGGCACATAGTTTAATTAAAGGGGTCAATAAACCTTGTTTGGCATGCTTGTGGAAGGCTATTTGACGTATCCAATCCCCTTGTGCCATTTGGCGATCCTGGGTGACGAGAAATCGTAGCTTTCCAAGTCTTTTGAGTCACCCTATTTTTCATTTTCTTAGTGGGACCTGCTTGGGGATTTCATCACCCCAAGAGATGATTCCAACCACGTGTACCAGCGGGGTATATAAAGGGGGGAGAGCAAAAGTTGTACCTCAATCCAACCACGTTGTAATTGGCGAAGCGTCGGGATGACGTAAAGAGTTGGTCCGAGCCTTTAGTATCTCGCTAAGGTTCTCGACTCACGCTTGTAACGGGTTGGTGTTCACGGTTTGGGCCTCACGTACTGGGTGTATATCGAAGACTCCTTAGCAACCATGTGCAGCCTAGAGTAGAAGACTTTGTTGACCATACCCGTTTCTACTAATCTTAGGGTTGTGTTGTTTGAATTGTTTTTCTTGTGCAAAAACCAGTGATTGTCAGTTTGGCCAAGTCTTTTATGATTGCTACATTTTGGGTCCTTTGCCTTACCCATCCATCGAAACATCAAGCTTAAACTTATCCTACGGTGGACATGTCCTTATCCTTTGGCGAACCTGTCCTAATGCAGTGGCGGACCTATCCTTCTGCAATGGCAGACCTGTCCTAATGCAGTGGCGGACCTGTCCTTATGCAATGGCAGACCTGTCCTAATGCAGTGGCGGACCTGTCCTTATGCTGTGGTGGACCTGTCCTAATGCAATGGCGAACCTTTCCTGATGCTTTGGCGGATCTGTCCTAATACCAGCCTATATGATCACTTGACATCCCTTGTCTCTCTATTTTGAACATCGATACGACCATTCAGCATCCAAATCAAACATCTGAACATCTGTTCTGAGTCTCCATCCCTTCGTTCTAAAAGTCATTTATCCTGAACACCCTTTTTCTTGTTTCGAGAAGCCATTCATCTACCCTAAGACGCTCCCCATCTGTCCTAAACCCGCTTTCATTCCTGATCTCCGTTATTCCATATAAACCCCGTTGGAGTAGTCATCTGAGTTGACCTAGGTATCCATCTCTAATCATAATCATCGTAACTGGCTTAGGATTGCTATCCATCTTAAGTCAGTTATCCTTTTCGACCCAATCAATCTGCTTCTATCTCAAGTTGGATTTGGTGTCGTTATCATACATCCACCTTTCAAATCAATACCTAGTGTTACCAAGGGTCCTTCTTAAACTCGGTTGTGGATCTCGGTCTTCATCATAGTTATCATCAAATCAATCCTAATAATCAGATCAATCCAACCCTCACATCATCAAATCTATCTAGATCAAAATCCAAAACCTAGACTAATCCAGTGTCATCAAATCGATCCACGTCGGTCTCATCGATCGTCATCAGCTAATCTCCCATCAAAATCGAATCAATCTTCCATCATCCAGGTCTTCCCAATATCTTGATCCCTCTCATCATCTTGCATGCCCGTTAAGACTCGATCACAGGCAAAGAAAATGACCGACCAACAAGCCCTGAATGCCCAATCAAACAACCCTTAAAATCCCACCAACACAGTCAACATCTCATCAGATCCTAACTATGGTGCTAATATCCCTCATGATCCCCACAACGGCACCTCATCGCAATCCAATGTCGATGGTCAAAACAGGTCACCACCTGGGGAGGAAAACATGGCTGATCAACCTAAGCTCACATTCGAGGAACACTTCAGCAACCCTGTTAATGCACAAATGACAGAACGCCTTCTCAAAAGACATGGTGACAAAATCTTGGCTCACTTGATTGATAAAGGTGTCAAGTTGTCGTCAGGTGTCGACTTGTCCAAGTATGGCACCTCCACATCTAATGTACCCCAAGGTTCACATGACATCCACAGTAGCTCGTATGTCCCCAACGTTCCTTCCGTAGAAGGTTGGCATCAACCTGAATTCGGCAACGCTGTCTTGTATCCCATTAGCAATCCCACACATCCCACCATCTCGGTCACAGGAACACCCCAAACCATTGATCCCAATGATCCTTTTTCCTATGGCATGCCACAAAATGTCCCACAACCGCAACCATTAATGCTACCGACACCACTCCCCTCGAACCCACCTCCTGTCAACACTGGGGGCAACCCTTTCGCCGCCTTGCCCCCACATCCTGGGGCTACCAATCCTCCACCATCGTCATTCATACCCCAACAACCGCCCCAATCTAACAATCCTCCACCATCGTCATTCATTTCCCAACAACTGTCCCAATCCAACATCCCTCCTCCATCGTCATTCGTATCCCAACAACCTCCCCAAGCCTATGCTCCCACTAGTGCTCAACAACCTCCATCGCACAACATCTCAATTGCACCTCTACCTCAACAACAACCATTGGTCAATCCCCTATTCTCAACACAACCATCACAGCATCAACCGCAAGGAAATCAACCTCGGCCTTCAGCCCCGACCATATCTCCATTCCTTGCATCCATTTTACGCCCGCAAGTGAAACCACCACATAACATCCCATCTCGCCCACCACAGCCGCCAACTATGCATCAACAACCGCCCCATCATTACAACTATTATAACCAGCAACAATACCAACAACAACCCTCCTATGTGGCATCGCAACAGTCATATCAGCACCCCCAATATCTGCAAGCCAATCAACAACACCTTCTCCCTACTTCCCAACAGTACGCCACCCATAACTACCTGACCCATCCATATCCCACCTCGCAACAGCAACCTCTTTATCAACAAGGTCCCTTGGCGTATCAGCAGGGGATATCACCTCCTAATTATCCATACGCCCATCTCCAAACATCATCTCAGAATCCACAATCGTCCTACCATCAATATCTGTCCAACACACCGGCCAATGCGGACATCCTAGAAATCAAAGCCGCTCTAAAAGATCTCCAGGTAGGGACTGGCAAACAATCATTCAAGTTTGAAGATATATGCCCATATCCGTATGATCCCTCCATCTCATTGATTCCCTTCCCCAAACATTTTGAAATGCCAAAGTTTGACAAATATAAGGGGAACAAAGATCCTAAGGCCCACTTACAGGAGTTTTACTCCCAGTGTCAATAAGTTATCCACAATGACAACTATCTCTTGCGCTTGTTTCCTCAAAGTCTGGCGAGCAATGCGCTAGGGTGGTTCATGACCCTCGAAAAGGGATCTATAAAATATTTTGTAGACCTGTCAAAAAAGTTTGTATCCTACTTCTCCTTCAATTTGGAGAAAGATACTGATACCTTGGATTTTCTCAAAGAGAAACAACATGAAGGGGAAACCTTCACTAACTATCTCCAGAGGTGGCATGCCCTAGCAAGCCAAATGAAAACCCCTTTGAAAGAAAAGGACATGGTCACCCTCTTCGTGGAGAACTCCCATCCCGACATGGCTCATAACTTCCGACTACATTGTGTCGCCACTTTCGCGGAGGTAGTAGAGAAGGGACCCATCCTTGAGCGTGCCCTTGTTGCCAAGGGGCACATCAAAATATATAATCAAGATAAGGAAAGGTCATTCAACGACAAGCCACATTTTTGGAACAAGAACAAAAATGTAGTAAATGATGGTGTCACTAATACTAAACATGTCCACGTGGCCAACACATCCCAGAAACAACAACAATCCATACCTAATGCCATATCTGTATCGCAAGGGACACCCCGTCCTCCCCAACAGTCCAATCAAAATAACCAAGGGAACACTAAACGCCAGTATGCTCAACTAGGAGAGCCCTTGAGTGTCGTCTTCAACAAACTGTTGCAGATCAGCTATCTGATCATGTACCCTGTCACCAAGCCACTCGACGAATCCAAACCTAAGCCTGCATGGTTTAGGGAAAATGAATATTGTGAGTTCCATAAAATCAAAGGACACTCTTTGAATAAGTGTCAGGGTCTGAAAAACTACGTCCAGATCTCATAGATCGAGGTGATATCAAGGTTGACCCCAGTCAAGCTCTGTCATCCAATGCTCAATTGCAGATCTATCAAAATGCCTTTCCAAACCATAATCAAGGCCCGAGCACCTCCAACAATAATCCTCAAAACAACAGCACAAATAACGTGAGCTATAAGAATGTACCCCTCAATTACGAGGGTATTATTCATTACATTGAGCAGGTAGAACCCCGTGTATCCATGATACATGTCAAAGCTAAAGACCCTCAATGTGTTGTTACCACACGACGAGCCCGCATCACTGTTCCTGCAGCCTCTGCACCCGCCCAATCGACTCCTGTAACCTCCCAGTACAACATCCTTGATCACTTAGGAAAGACCCCTGCACATATCTCCATTTTGGATTTACTTAAGTCTTCCCCAGTACATCAAGAAATCCTCAACAGAGCCCTACATGAAACCCATGTGCCTAATAACATTGATCCTACACAGTTCCAAGCCTTGGTAGGACACCTAGCTTCATCTCACCAACTGCACTTCAGCCAAAATGATATGCCAAACATTGATGTTAATCACAATCGCCCCTTGCATATTGAAGTCGTGGTTGCCCGGCATAAAATAAAAAGAGTCTTGGTAGATAATGGCTCTGCCCTCAATTTGTGTACTTTGAAATTCATAAAACAGGTGGGGTATACTCAAGTAGACTTAAGTAACCAGATTATTACAATCAAGGCTTATGATAATGCAAAAAGGAATTCATAAGGGATCATCAATCTTCTTGTCCAAGTGGGACCGGTGGTTCAGTACATTACCTACCATGTCCTTGATCTAGACTTGCCATATAATCTCCTCCTCGGCCGTCCATGGCTCCATGCTATGCAAGTTGTACCCTCCACCTACCACTAGTGCCTCAAATTCCCAATCAACGGACAAGAGGTCACCATCTATGCCGACCCCCAACCATTCGAATATTGCCGCGCTCTAGAAGCATCATTTCCCCATTTACATTATTGTCCTGGGTTGAAATGGGGGCATCTCAGTCATCACCCGTTAATCCACCATCCACCGTGATAACCACTCTATCCTCCACCACTGATCCTACAGTCACAAAAGTCCAGATCATTGACAAAGGGTGTGGCGAGTACGAAATGCATACTACTCTTAATATAGCGACCATGCCACCATCGCCACACAAGTATGGTCAACCTTCCCATGCTACCCCAAAGGAAGACAAGACTGTCACCTTCCATGGCAAAAACATCCCTACCACCACTTTCGTATCCCCGAGTATCAAGACAGATGCGCCAGAAGAAGACATAAGCCAATGGGTTTACCGAGAAGAGCCTCAGTTGGAAACTCCTCTCAAAGAATACTTTCAAGAAAAGTACCCCTGGCCAACAAAGTTCGTAGAAAAGCATAACTATCAAGGAAGGGGCCTAGGAAAAGAAGAACAAGGGTGGTTGCAACCCATTGATACATCTCAACTACCAAAAAACATAGGCATTGGGTACGACAGAAAGCAGAAAGGCCCCGAAACATCATCTAATACTTCCAATAGTGTCGTCGTGGACAAGGGCTTATTGGAAGACATACCGGAGGAGGAATCCATCATACGTGCGTACGATGACGTTGATCACTCCGACCTATCATGCATGTTCGAATGCCTATCCGTCTGCACTATTAACCTATCCCTTTGCCACCCTGAGCTTATTGATTGGGACCTACGTAATAGCACACCTGTCAATATGTCTGCTGATACATATGTCAACCTTATGGGATTGGGGGAGGATGAACACTCCAGTCGCAAAAATAAGAATAAGAAAAGTAACAAGCGGTCATCCAGTGAAAACCTCACTAAGGCACTTCTTGACCTTGAAAAATTAAAAATAAAGGACACATCTGATGGTGAAAACCTCGAAGAGGCGCTAGAAGATGGAGATGTTCATCTTCCCCTTATGGGAACTCAGTTATTTTCCCGATCGTCTATTTTGATCGAAGAGACTCAAGAAGTCAATCTGGGAACTGCAGAAAGTCCTAAGGTCACCTATGTAGCTAAGTCACTCTCAGAGCAAGAGTATCTGGTCATCGTGCAGCTACTCCATGAGGGAATTGTTAACTTTGCTTGGTCATACTCAGACATGCCAGGCTTAGACCCCGCCTTGGTGGTTCATCACTTGGACATTCGCCCAGACGCCAAACCTATCAAACAAAAGCTCCGCAAGATGCATCTGCAAGTTGCGTTGTTAGTCAAGAAGGAATTGGAAAAGTTACTAGAGGCGGGTTTTATCAGACCAATTGACTACTTTGAGTGGATCTCCAATATAGTACCAGTTGCTAAACCAAATGGAGACATTCGCGTCTACACAGACTTCAGAGATCTCAACAAAGCCTGCCTAAAAGATGACTTCCCCCTGCCTAACATTGACATGTTGGTCGACCTGACGGCAGGACATGAGATGTTGTCCCTCATGGATGGCTTCTCCGGGTATAACCAGATCTGAATGGCACCTAAGGACCAACACAAGACCGCCTTCACAACTCCTTGGGGCACTTTCTGTTACAATGTTATGCCCTTCAGTCTCAAAAATGCGGGGGCAACATATCAGAGGTCAATGACGATCATCTTCCATGACCTCATACACATCATCATGGAGGACTATGTCGATGACCTATTAGGAAAATCTAGAATACGAGCAGAACATCCTGCCATCCTGAAAAAGATATTTGAACGGTTAGAACACTACGAGTTGCGGCTAAATCCAAAAAAGTGTGTCTTTGGGGTCACTTCAGGAAAGTTGCTGGGTTTCATAGTCTCTCGCAGGGGCATTGAGGTTGATCCCACCAAGGTAAAAGCTATCCTAGACATGCCACCTCCACGCAATCTCAAACAGTTAAGAAGCCTCCAGGGGAAGATGCAGTCCATCCGTCGATTCATAGCCCAGCTGGCAGATAAGTGTCAGCCATTCACTCATCTTCTGAAAAAAGATTCCACCTTCTGATGGAACCAGCAATGTCAGATGGGCTTTGATAAAATTAAGGAATATTTAGCCCATCCCCCGATATTGATGCCACCTATTCCTGGCAAGCCCCTCTTGCTTTATATCTTCGCCACTTCAGTTACGCTGGGGGCATTGTTGGCACAACATGATGAATCGTCGAAAGAGAGGGAAATCTACTACATCAGTCGGACATTGGTTGGCTACGAGTTAAACTACTCCCCCATGGAAAAATCCTGCCTTGCACTCGTCTTCAGCACACAGAAGCTTCGACATTACATGCTTAGCCATACAATAAAATTAATCACCAAGATCGATCCATTAAAGTATCTGTTATCTAGAACCACTCTGACTGGCTGCATGGCTAAGTGGGTCATGCTCCTCAGCGAATTCAACATAGAATATGTGGACCGCAAGGCTATTAAAGGGAAGATAATCGCAGATCAGTTAGCTCCTCTAGTTGATACTCATCCATTGATCACGGAATTCCCTGATGAGGAAGTCTTCTCCGTTGATGAGACCCCCACGTGGACACTGTATTTTGATGGATCATATACACATAATGGATCGGGGGCAGGAATTTTATTAGTTACCCCTCAGGGTGACTACATTCCCAAGTCATTCAAGATAGCATTCCCATGTACCAACAATATGGCCAAATACGAAGCTCTCCTCACCGGCCTCAAAATTGTGAAACAGTGGCACATAACTCAGTTGAAAGTCTTTGGTGATTCTTTGCTAGTCATTAGACAAGTTAATGATGAGTTTCTAACCAAGGATGATAAGTTGTTACCCTACAAGCGCATGGTGGATGATTTCAAGAAATATTTCACCTCTATACAATTTGAACAGATTCCCAGGGTACGAAACAAAGCAGCTGACGCAATGGCCACTATTGGCTCCCTGCTGGACATGCCCAAAGACCCAACAGAATGTGAGTTTCCTGTAGAACAACTTTTAATCCCAGCATATGATATCCTTGAGACTGACATGGTGTGCGAAATTGTGGGTCCCACCTCCCCATGGTACCAAGATATCTACACCTACCTCCATGATAACATTATACCCCCGGATCTTACACGTAATCAACGCAAATCCTTCGTTCATCGCTCTTCCCGATACGTCATTGTCGGTGATATGCTTTATCATCGCGGGTATGATGGAATCCTCCTTCGATGTCTGAATGAGACCGAAGCCCATGCCACACTAACGGAGGTACATGGCGGTGTTTGTGGAGCACATTCAAATGGTATGGCTCTGGCCAAAAGGATCCTACGAGCTGGATATTATTGGCCTACATTGGAACACGATGCTTGCGAGTTTGTGAAGAAGTGCCTTCCATGCCAACAACATGCAGATTTAATCCATGCCCCAGCACAAGATCTTCAACCCCTCCTGGCACCATGGCCGTTTTCTCAGTGGGGTTTCGACTTGATTGGCAAGATTCACCCACCATCATCTGACAGCCATACATTCATAATTACCGCCACTGATTATTTCACCAAGTGGGTGGAGGCAATGCCCCTTTCACAAATCACCGGCATTCAGATTTCCAAATTCATCCTTTACCATATTCTCTGTAGATATGGTATCCCATCCACCATCCTTTCCGACAACGGAAAACCATTCAAAAACCAAGCCATGAAACACCTCTGCGATACCTTCCATATCTAGCACCGTTGGTCAACGCCTTATTACCCCCAGGGTAACAGCTAGGCAGAGGCGACCAACAAAACCCTTATCCGTATTCTCAAAAAGGTTGTCAATAACACTGGACGAGATTGGCACCTCCACATTCATCCTTCCCTCTGGGCATATCGCACATCCATCCGCACCCCGACAAGCGCCACCCCCTACTCTTTGGTGTTTGGTGCTGAAGCCATCTTGCCAATCGAAGTCGAACTTCCATCATTGAGAATCTCTCTGAAGAACCTTATCAGTGAAGAGGATGCTTGTGTTGCACGGCTCGCACAGCTAGAGTTACTGGATGAACGAAGAATAAAGGCCTATGATCATCTGCAAGCATACCAAAATTGCCTCAAGCGTAGTTACAACAAGAAGGTTTGTCCTCGACAATTCCAGGTGGGTGAGCTTGTCCTTAAGGAGAACCAACGAACTCAGCAAGATCGGGACAAGAAAGGAAAATTTGAGGCAAATTGGTTGGGGCCCTATATCATAGCTGCTAAATATGGATCTAGAGCATACAGGTTGACTACTCTTGAAGGAGACCCCCTTGACGATCCTATCAATATTGTGCATCTCAAGAAGTTCTACGCCTAAATCTGCTCGGTTACCCCACCCGGTCAAAAAAATCAAAAAAATAAAAATAAAAAAATTTCAAAAAAAGTCAAGAGAAATAAATCCATCCTATGGTGAAAACCACCTTTTCATGGTGCCTTGGACAAGTATGGGTGGTGAAAACCTAGTAACAGGCATCATCCATAGAGGGCTTAATCATTATCTACCTGACATCCTAGTTATTTTATGCCTTCATCCGCACTATTGTCCTCACCCACCTCATCCTAGGCTGCTTGGTAAATAGTGATTGAGCATTGGATGACCCATCTAGCCTATCCCCTGTTCCTAAGATTTTTGGTGTCCCACTCTGGGCTTACGTCATTCACGTTCGTGTCATCAGGTAGGATCATCCATCGTGTTGGTCTTCACCTAGGACCCATCCCGTCGCATCTGTCAGTCGAACTACGTTGCCCCTGCGCTGTCACGTAGGCAAGGTTGATCATTTGATTCATCCCCCGGGGCATTTTTCCATCATCATCAGTTACCATTTGTCTCCTTTTCGCTTTATCCATGGTCTTTTTCTGGAACTACGAGGGCTCTGCGCTTTCACGTAGGCAAGGCTAATCTATGATTGGCCCCCGAGCCCCTAGGTCTGTAGGTTATGTTGGTCTTTTGTGCTTCATCATCAAGTTATGCCCACATCTAACCAGTTCTTAATAAACAAAATTCCCTTGTGTTACAAGATCTTGTCCCTCGGCAACACCCCGCGTCAACTGGGTCATCCTAATTTCGCATCCATCTTTGGTCTCAATAGGATGAATCATTCCTAGCAGACCTCGCCAATCACATCCATCACCTTGATCCTATGGCAAAGGACCTGTTGTCTTGATTATGATCTCTTGATGCTTTTGAGTTTTGTTTATCATTTTGGGTTCCTTCCCATCACTTGTCAAGGTCGCCTTGGTCCACCATACCATGGCGTGCTCTGACCTGTTGAAAAGGGGGCATACCTTGATCATTTGTTTTGACTGCTGTCTTCTCAGTTATCCCTCGTAAGACCCACCAAGATCTCCAAGATCTTGTGTTACACTGGGACAACTTTGTGTGTTTGTGGTTATTACAACACCAGGCCCGACCGAGGTCATCGCGACCTTGGGGTGTTGGGATAACCTTCTTGGTTGTTGTGTTTGTTTCATGTGTAGAGTACTCGCTCGCCTTGGTTTTCTATATCAAGGTGCTTGGTACCCTATGCTATAGTAAAAATCAATGCTCCAAAGATGGAAAAATCTCATTTTCACTGCATTTTCACCACTTTGCATGCACCCTTCATTTCCATCATGACCATCGCTTATGATTTCGGTTGTGCAAGTACTCTCGTTCTTTTTCCTCTTAGGTCCTCTTCCTCTCAAGATATTAATGGTTTTTTTTGGAAAATGCACTCTTCCATTCGCCTATCGCCTATCTGCATTCTCATAACGGTCTTTATTGACACTTAGATGCATTGTAAGCATTTACCTTTCGCATCCATACATCATAAATCATATAAACATGCATAAATCGTCCATCCACATGTGCATCCATAAATCATACATCATAAATCATATAAACATGCATAAATCATCCATCCACATGTGCATCCATAAGTCATACATCAAAAATCAAATAAACACGCAAAAATCATCCATCCACATGTGCATCCATAAATCCTAAATCATAGAAACATTTACATAGATCATAAACATGTGCATCCATACATCATGAACTATACTTAATTATTCATCTTCATAAACAATTATGCATCCATCATAATCACGATAACACACGTGTGCATCCATAAAACATAATCATAAAGCATAAATCATCCGTATAAACATGTGTATATATATATGAAACCACATCATGAATCATCTCATATAGCCACATAAAAGAAACATCATGCATAATGTCGATAAAGGCCATCGCATAATCAAAATAATAAACATCATGTCATAATACAATACATCCCCATCATATATCACCTAGTAAGATACAAAATCTAGAGGTGTGGATCACCTCTTCCCTCTGGCAACATGGACAAACCATCCATCCTGTATCTGCCAAAAATAACCAATGTCCTGCACCTGTCTACTCTACTGTGAGCTCCCCACATCTGATCTCTGCAGAGAATCGGGTACTGGCCCTCTGTGTGCTGGAGTCCCCTGATACTCACGGGTGGGTGTCCCCTGATACTCACGGGTGGGAGTCCCCTGGTAACCGCCATATGGAGACGGAGTTCGCCGGTAGTCTCTGAAACCCCTGGTGTGTGTCCCTAATGACTGGGATGGCCCTAGTGGCTATGGAGCCTGACTGACGTAGCATGTCATGCGTTGCGCTGGATCTAGAACAACCTGCTCATACACCCCCCCAATAGCTCGCCTGCTGCATAAACTCATCCCTCTACCTGGCTATCAATCTTACGGCATTCCGCTCATACCTATACCGATCTTGATATGCACTGATAGCTCACCGCTCCCGTACCCAGGCCTCCTGGGCTAGTATCAACTGTTGTATCTGCTCTGAACCTCTATCCCTCTCCGCCTGCAATGTCTGTAACTACGTGTGCAGCTCCTGCACATCTGTCCCTGGCCCTCCCCCCTCAACCAGCCCCCTCTGCAACTGAGCTCGCGC
>VDFB02373365.1:159730485-159741826 GCA_007258455.2 Sequoia sempervirens
ACCTAGGAGGACAGGGGGGACAAGAGACAGTGGGAGGGGAGGAGACATACGGAGGCAGAGAGGAGATAGACAGAGACCTAGGAGGACAGGGAGGGCAGGAGACAGCTAGGGCCAGAGGAGGACAGCCACAATAGGGAGCTCCTGGGGTGATAGATCTGGACGAGATGGAGCTATCAGCGGAGAGTGAGGGGTACTTAGCCGAGAGTGAGGGGTACCATCCGCGGGAGATGGAGGTTGACTCAGATGTGCATGATGTAGCACTGTTAGTAGTGGCACCACCCACAGGGGAGGATCTAGTGGCGGTATTGAGAGAGACAGTGGAGAGGCTGCGACTGAGCAAGCAGCGGGTGCGAGAGGCAGGGGCAGAGTGGATCGCAGTAGAGGCGGATAGGGATGAGTGGCGGGCCCGATTTTCTCAAGGTGAGAGAGACTACATGGAGCTAGTCAGGCTAGTATCAGAGCAGGAGCGGAGATTGGTGAGAGAGAGAGATGAGAGCCGGGATGAGGCTGAGGACCTACGGGCTGAGGTGGAGAGATTGCGGGCAGAGGTGCATAGTCAGATGATGCAGATGGAGGGATTGGGTTTGGTGGGAGAGGGGGCGGCACAGCAGGCTGGCAGTAGGGAGACAGGGGATGCAGAGAGTATGCAGAGAGAGTTAGTTGAGCTCAGGGACAGGTTGCGCACAGTGGAGGCAGAGAGAGATGTGGCGCAGGCACAGGTCCAGGTGTTGGAGGCAGGGAGGGATGTGTTATAGGCGCAAATCCAGGTAGAACAGAGTGAGAGGTAGGTGGCCGAGGTAGAGGTACAGTCTCTTCGCAGAGAGAGAGATACAGCGACATCGCAGGCATCTAGCTTGTGACGAGAGCGAGATTCAGCTAAGCTGAGATTGCAGGCCCTGCAGAGGGATAGAGATGCAGCGGTGGCGCGGGGACAGACTGCACAGAGGGAGAGGGATGTTGCAGAGTCGCGGATGCAGACATTACAGGGTGAGAGGGATGCAGCGCGGGCTCAGTTGCAGAGGGGGCTGGTTGAGGGGGGAGGGCCAGGGACAGATGTGCAAGAGCTGCACACGTAGTTACAGACATTGCAGGCGGAGAGGGATAGAGGTTCAGAGCAGATACAACAGTTGATACTAGCCCAAGAGGCCTGGGTACGGGAGCGGCGAACTATCAGTGCAGATCAAGATCGGTATAGGCATGAGCGGAATGCCGCGAGATTGATAGCCAGGTAGAGGGATGAGTTTATGCAGCAGGCGAGCTATTGGGGGGGGTGTATGAGCAGGTTGTTCCAGATCTAGCGCAACGCATGACATGCTACATCAGTCAAGCTCCACAGCCACTAGGGCCATCCCAGTCATTAGGGACACACACCAGGGGTTTCAGAGACTACCGGCGGACTCTGTCTCCATATGGGGGTTACCAGGGGACTCCCACCTGTGAGTATCAGGGGACACCCACCCGTGAGTATCAGGGGACTCCAGCACACAGAGGGCTAGTACTCGATTCTCTACAGAGATCAGATGTGGGGAGCTCACAGTAGAGTAGACAGGTGCAGGACATTGGTTATTTTTGGTAGATATAGGATGGATGGTTTGTCCATGTTGCCAGAGGGAAGAGGTGATCCACACCTCTAGATTTTGTATCTTATTAGGTGATATATGATGGGGATGTATTGTATTATGACATGATGTTTATTATTTTGATTATGCGATGGCCTTTATTGACATTATGCATGATGTTTCTTTTATGTGGCTATATGAGATGATTCATGATGTGGTTTCATATATATATACACATGTTTATACGGATGATTTATGCTTTATGATTATGTTTTATGGATGCACACGTGTGTTATCGTGATTATGATGGATGCATAATTGTTTATGAAGATGAATAATTAAGTATAGTTCATGATGTATGGATGCACATGTTTATGATCTATGTAAATGTTTCTATGATTTAGGATTTATGGATGCACATGTGGATGGACAATTTTTGTGTGTTTATTTGATTTTTGATGTATGACTTATGGATGCACATGTGGATGGATGATTTATGCATGTTTATATGATTTATGATGTATGATTTATGGATGCACATGTGGATGGACGATTTATGCATGTTTATATGATTTATGATGTATGGATGCGAAAGGTAAATGCTTACAATGCATCTAAGTGTCAATAAAGACCGTTATGAGAATGCAGATAGGCGATAGGCAGATGGAAGAGTGCATTTTCCAAAAACAACCATTAATATCTTGAGAGGAAGAGGACCTAAGAGGAAAAAGAACGAGAGTACTTGCACAACCGAAATCATAAGCGATGGTCATGATGGAAATGAAGGGTGCATGCAAAGTGGTGAAAATGCAGTGAAAATGAGATTTTTCCATCTTTGGAGCATTGATTTTTACTATAGCATAGGGTACCAAGCACCTTGATATAGAAAACCAAGGCGAGCGAGTACTCTACACATGAAACAAACACAACAACCAAGAAGGTTATCCCAACACCCCAAGGTCGCGATGACCTCGGTCGGGCCTGGTGTTGTAATAACCACAAACACACAAAGTTGTCCCAGTGTAACACAAGATCTTGGAGATCTTGGTGGGTCTTACGAGGGATAACTGAGAAGACAGCAGTCAAAACAAATGATCAAGGTATGCCCCCTTTTCAACAGGTCAGAGCACGCCATGGTATGGTGGACCAAGGCGACCTTGACAAGTGATGGGAAGGAACCCAAAATGATAAACAAAACTCAAAAGCATCAAGAGATCATAATCAAGACAACAGGTCCTTTGCCATAGGATCAAGGTGATGGATGTGATTGGCGAGGTCTGCTAGGAATGATTCATCCTATTGAGACCAAAGATGGATGCGAAATTAGGATGACCCAGTTGACGCGGGGTGTTGCCGAGGGACAAGATCTTGTAACACAAGGGAATTTTGTTTATTAAGAACTGGTTAGATGTGGGCATAACTTGATGATGAAGCACAAAAGACCAACATAACCTACAGACCTAGGGGCTCGGGGGCCAATCATAGATTAGCCTTGCCTACGTGAAAGCGCAGAGCCCTCGTAGTTCCAGAAAAAGACCATGGATAAAGCGAAAAGGAGACAAATGGTAACTGATGATGATGGAAAAATGCCCCGGGGGATGAATCAAATGATCAACCTTGCCTACGTGACAGCGCAGGGGCAACGTAGTTCGACTGACAGATGCGACGGGATGGGTCCTAGGTGAAGACCAACACGATGGATGATCCTACCTGATGACACGAACGTGAATGACGTAAGCCCAGAGTGGGACACCAAAAATCTTAGGAACAGGGGATAGGCTAGATGGGTCATCCAATGCTCAATCACTATTTACCAAGCAGCCTAGGATGAGGTGGGTGAGGACAATAGTGCGGATGAAGGCATAAAATAACTAGGATGTCAGGTAGATAATGATTAAGCCCTCTATGGATGATGCCTGTTACTAGGTTTTCACCACCCATACTTGTCCAAGGCACCATGAAAAGGTGGTTTTCACCATAGGATGGATTTATTTCTCTTGACTTTTTTTGAAATTTTTTTATTTTTATTTTTTTGATTTTTTTGACCGGGTGGGGTAACCGAGCAGATTTAGGCGTAGAACTTCTTGAGATGCACAATATTGATAGGATCGTCAAGGGGGTCTCCTTCAAGAGTAGTCAACCTGTATGCTCTAGATCCATATTTAGCAGCTATGATATAGGGCCCCAACCAATTTGCCTCAAATTTTCCTTTCTTGTCCCGATCTTGCTGAGTTCGTTGGTTCTCCTTAAGGACAAGCTCACCCACCTGGAATTGTCGAGGACAAACCTTCTTGTTGTAACTACGCTTGAGGCAATTTTGGTATGCTTGCAGATGATCATAGGCCTTTATTCTTCGTTCATCCAGTAACTCTAGCTGTGCGAGCCGTGCAACACAAGCATCCTCTTCACTGATAAGGTTCTTCAGAGAGATTCTCAATGATGGAAGTTCGACTTCGATTGGCAAGATGGCTTCAGCACCAAACACCAAAGAGTAGGGGGTGGCGCTTGTCGGGGTGCGGATGGATGTGCGATATGCCCAGAGGGAAGGATGAATGTGGAGGTGCCAATCTCGTCCAGTGTTATTGACAACCTTTTTGAGAATACGGATAAGGGTTTTGTTGGTCGCCTCTGCCTAGCTGTTACCCTGGGGGTAATAAGGCGTTGACCAACGGTGCTAGATATGGAAGGTATCGCAGAGGTGTTTCATGGCTTGGTTTTTGAATGGTTTTCCGTTGTCGGAAAGGATGGTGGATGGGATACCATATCTACAGAGAATATGGTAAAGGATGAATTTGGAAATCTGAATGCCGGTGATTTGTGAAAGGGGCATTGCCTCCACCCACTTGGTGAAATAATCAGTGGCGGTAATTATGAATGTATGGCTGTCAGATGATGGTGGGTGAATCTTGCCAATCAAGTCGAAACCCCACTGAGAAAACGGCCATGGTGCCAGGAGGGGTTGAAGATCTTGTGCTGGGGCATGGATTAAATCTGCATGTTGTTGGCATGGAAGGCACTTCTTCACAAACTCGCAAGCATCGTGTTCCAATGTAGGCCAATAATATCCAGCTCGTAGGATCCTTTTGGCCAGAGCCATACCATTTGAATGTGCTCCACAAACACCGCCATGTACCTCCGTTAGTGTGGCATGGGCTTCGGTCTCATTCAGACATCGAAGGAGGATTCCATCATACCCGCGATGATAAAGCATATCACCGACAATGACGTATCGGGAAGAGCGATGAACGAAGGATTTGCGTTGATTACGTGTAAGATCCGGGGGTATAATGTTATCATGGAGGTAGGTGTAGATATCTTGGTACCATGGGGAGGTGGGACCCACAATTTCGCACACCATGTCAGTCTCAAGGATATCATATGCTGGGATTAAAAGTTGTTCTACAGGAAACTCACATTCTGTTGGGTCTTTGGGCATGTCCAGCAGGGAGCCAATAGTGGCCATTGCGTCAGCTGCTTTGTTTCGTACCCTGGGAATCTGTTCAAATTGTATAGAGGTGAAATATTTCTTGAAATCATCCACCATGCGCTTGTAGGGTAACAACTTATCATCCTTGGTTAGAAACTCATCATTAACTTGTCTAATGACTAGCAAAGAATCACCAAAGACTTTCAACTGAGTTATGTGCCACTGTTTCACAATTTTGAGGCCGGTGAGGAGAGCTTCGTATTTGGCCATATTGTTGGTACATGGGAATGCTATCTTGAATGACTTGGGAATGTAGTCACCCTGAGGGGTAACTAATAAAATTCCTGCCCCCGATCCATTATGTGTATATGATCCATCAAAATACAGTGTCCACGTGGGGGTCTCATCAACGGAGAAGACTTCCTCATCAGGGAATTCCGTGATCAATGGATGAGTATCAACTAGAGGAGCTAACTGATCTGCGATTATCTTCCCTTTAATAGCCTTGCGGTCCACATATTCTATGTTGAATTCGCTGAGGAGCATGACCCACTTAGCCATGCAGCCAGTCAGAGTGGTTCTAGATAACAGATACTTTAATGGATCGATCTTGGTGATTAATTTTATTGTATGGCTAAGCATGTAATGTCGAAGCTTCTGTGTGCTGAAGACGAGTGCAAGGCAGGATTTTTCCATGGGGGAGTAGTTTAACTCGTAGCCAACCAATGTCCGACTGATGTAGTAGATTTCCCTCTCTTTCGACGATTCATCATGTTGTGCCAACAATGCCCCCAGCGCAACTGAAGTGGCGAAGATATAAAGCAAGAGGGGCTTGCCAGGAATAGGTGGCATCAATATCGGGGGATGGGCTAAATATTCCTTAATTTTATCAAAGCCCATCTGACATTGCTGGTTCCATCAGAAGGTGGAATCTTTTTTCAGAAGATGAGTGAATGGCTGACACTTATCTGCCAGCTGGGCTATGAATCGACGGATGGACTGCATCTTCCCTTGGAGGCTTCTTAACTGTTTGAGATTGCGTGGAGGTGGCATGTCTAGGATAGCTTTTACCTTGGTGGGATCAACCTCAATGCCCCTGCGAGAGACTATGAAACCCAGCAACTTTCCTGAAGTGACCCCAAAGACACACTTTTTTGGATTTAGCCGCAACTCGTAGTGTTCTAACCGTTCAAATATCTTTTTCAGGATGGCAGGATGTTCTGCTCGTATTCTGGATTTTCCTAATAGGTCATCGACATAGTCCTCCATGATGATGTGTATGAGGTCATGGAAGATGATCGTCATTGACCTCTGATATGTTGCCCCCGCATTTTTGAGACCGAAGGGCATAACATTGTAACATAAAGTGCCCCAAGGAGTTGTGAAGGCGGTCTTGTGTTGGTCCTCGCATTCAGATTTGGTTATACCCTGAGAAGCCATCCATGAGGGACAACATCTCATGTCCCATCACGTCGTAATTCAACATGTCATCAGGTAGGTAGGAAGTCATCTTTGGGTTGGTGGCTTTTGTTGAGATCTTCAAGTCCGTGGTAGATCAATGTCTCCATTTGGTTTAGCACCGGTAACGGTTGGCATCCAGCAACACCATTCCATAAAACCCGCCGGTCCCTTCGGACGTACCGGCACCTGCGTATGGTCCCGAGCTTTTGCCGGATGCTGCCGGGCGTCCGCCAATGTCCCGCTTAATGGAAACCACCGCAAGTCCCGCCTGCCCAAAAGTATCTAACAAAGTTGGCCATCTGAGTACTTCGTCCTGAATGAAGTATTCGGAACGCATAATTCCAGATCCCTTTCGTGATTATTCTTGAAGTCCTCATCAAAGATGAATGGGTAAATAATCAAGTCCCCATAAGATAGTTCCCATCTTTCAGCGCCTGAAGGTTTCTACCAATATGTAGTCTTGTTTTTGATTTCGGCACGTCTGGAACAGCGTTCCGAGTGAGAACTTTCAATTTGATGTATCCGCCGCAGCATTTTTCATCCTATTTTGGCATCAGTGTTCTATCCCTCCCTAACCAGACATATGTATCAGAGCACTCCATAGGGTCCGGGAATCCACAGCTTCCAAAGGCGAGTGAAAGTCAAAGGTGGCTTGAATATGATGAGAATGACATCATTTCCAACGCCCACGTATGATGGATTCCTCCTCCGGTATGTCTTCCAATAAGCCCTTGTCCACGACGACACTATTGGAAGTATTAGATGATGTTTCGGGGCCTTTTTGCTTTCTGTCGTACCCAATGCCTATGTTTTTTGGTAGTTGAGATGTATCAATGGGTTGCAACCGCCCTTGTTCTTCTTTTACTAGGCCCCTTCCTTGATAGTTATGCTTTTCTACGAACTTTGTTGGCCAGGGGTACTTTTCTTGAAAGTATTCTTTGAGAGGAGTTTCCGACTGAGGCTCTTCTCGGTAAACCCATTGGCTTATGTCTTCTTCTGGCGCATCTGTCTTGATACTCGGGGATACGAAAGTGGTGGTAGGGATGTTTTTTCCATGGAAGGTGACAGTCTTGTCTTCCTTTGGGGTAGCATGGGAAGGTTGACCATACGCGTGTGGCGATGGTGGCATGGTCGCTATATTAAGAGTAGTATGCATTTCGTACTCGCCACACCCTTTGTCAATGATCTGGACTTTTGTGACTGTAGGATCGGTGGTGGAGGATAGAGTGGTTATCACAGTGGATGGTGGATTAACGGGTGATGACTGAGATGCCCCCATTTCAACCCAGGACAATAATGTAAATGGGGAAATGATGCTTCTAGAGCGCGGCAATATTCGAATGGTTGGGGGTCGGCATAGATGGTGACCTCTTATCCATTGATTGGGAATTTGAGGCACTAGTGGTAGGTGGAGGGTACAACTTGCATAGCATGGAGCCATGGACGGTCGAGGAGGAGATTATATGGCAAGTCTAGATCAAGGACATGGCAGGTAATGTACTGAACCACCGGTCCCACTTGGACAAGAAGATTGATGATCCCTTATGAATTCCTTTTTGCATTATCATAAGCCTTGATTGTAATAATCTGGTTACTTAAGTCTACTTGAGTATACCCCACCTGTTTTATGAATTTCAAAGTACACAAATTGAGGGCAGAGCCATTATCTACCAAGACTCTTTTTATTTTATGCCGGGCAACCACGACTTCAATATGCAAGGGGCGATTGTGATTAACATCAATGTTTGGCATATCATTTTGGCTGAAGTGCAGTTGGTGAGATGAAGCTAGGTGTCCTACCAAGGCTTGGAACTGTGTAGGATCAATGTTATTAGGCACATGGGTTTCATGTAGGGCTCTGTTGAGGATTTCTTGATGTACTGGGGAATACTTAAGTAAATCCAAAATGGAGATATGTGCAGGGGTCTTTCCTAAGTGATCAAGGATGTTGTACTGGGAGGTTACAGGAGTTGATTGGGCGGGTGCAGAGGCTGCAGGAACAGTGATGCGGGCTCGTCGTGTGGTAACAACACATTGAGGGTCTTTAGCTTTGACATGTATCATGGATACACGGGGTTCTACCTGCTCAATGTAATGAATAATACCCTCGTAATTGAGGGGTACATTCTTATAGCTCACGTTATTTGTGCTGTTGTTTTGAGGATTATTGTTGGAGGTGCTCGGGCCTTGATTATGGTTTGGAAAGGCATTTTGATAGATCTGCAATTGAGCATTGGATGACAGAGCTTGACTGGGGTCAACCTTGATATCACCTCGATCTATGAGATCTGGACGTAGTTTTTTAGACCCTGACACTTATTCAAAGAGTGTCCTTTGATTTTATGGAACTCACAATATTCATTTTCCCTAAACCATGCAGGCTTAGGTTTGGATTCGTCGAGTGGCTTGGTGACAGGGTACATGATCAGATAGCTGATCTGCAACAGTTTGTTGAAGACGACACTCAAGGGCTCTCCTAGTTGAGCATACTGGCGTTTAGTGTTCCCTTGGTTATTTTGATTGGACTGTTGGGGAGGACGGGGTGTCCCTTGCGATACAGATATGGCATTAGGTATGGATTGTTGTTGTTTCTGGGATGTGTTGGCCACGTGGACATGTTTAGTATCAGTGACACCATCATTTACTGCATTTTTGTTCTTGTTCCAAAAATGTGGCTTGTCGTTGAATGACCTTTCCTTATCTTGATTATATATTTTGATGTGCCCCTTGGCAACAAGGGCACGCTCAAGGATGGGTCCCTTCTCTACTACCTCCGCGAAAGTGGTGACACAATGTAGTCGGAAGTTATGAGCCATGTCGGGATGGGAGTTCTCCACGAAGAGGGTGACCATGTCCTTTTCTTTCAAAGGGGTTTTCATTCGGCTTGCTAGGGCACGCCACCTCTGGAGATAGTTAGTGAAGGTTTCCCCTTCACATTGTTTCTCTTTGAGAAAATTCAAGGTATCAGTATCTTTCTCCAAATTGAAGGAGAAGTAGGATACAAACTTTTTTGACAGGTCTACAAAATATTTTATAGATCCCTTTTCGAGGGTCATGAACCACCCTAGCGCATTGCTCGCCAGACTTTGAGGAAACAAGCACAAGAGATAGTTGTCATTGTGGATAACTTATTGACACTGGGAGTAAAACTCCTGTAAGTGGGCCTTAGGATCTTTGTTCCCCTTATATTTGTCAAACTTTGGCATTTCAAAATGTTTGGGGAAGGGAATCAATGAGATGGAGGGATCATACGGATATGGGCATATATCTTCAAACTTGAATGATTGTTTGCCAGTCCCTGCCTGGAGATCTTTCAGAGCGGCTTTGATTTCTAGGATGTCCGCATTGGCCGGTGTGTTGGACGGATATTGATGGTAGGACGATTGTGGATTCTGAGATGATGTTTGGAGATGGGCGTATGGATAATTAGGAGGTGATATCCCCTGCTGATACGCCAAGGGACCTTGTTGATAAAGAGGTTGCTGTTGCAAGGTGGGATATGGATGGGTCAGGTAGTTATGGGTGGCGTACTGTTGGGAAGTAGGGAGAAGGTGTTGTTGATTGGCTTGCAGATATTGGGGGTGCTGATATGACTGTTGCGATGCCACATAGGAGGGTTGTTGTTGGTATTATTGCTGGTTATAATAGTTGTAATGATGGGGCGGTTGTTGATGCATAGTTGGTGGCTGTGGTGGGCGAGATGGGATGTTATGTGGTGGTTTCACTTGCGGGTGTAAAATGGATGCAAGGAATGGAGATATGGTCGGGGCTGAAGGCCGAGGTTGATTTCCTTGCGGTTGATGCTGTGATGGTTGTGTTGAGAATAGGGGATTGACCAATGGTTGTTGTTGAGGTAGAGGTGCAATTGAGATGTTGTGCGATGGAGGTTGTTGAGCACTAGTGGGAGCATAGGCTTGGGGAGGTTGTTGGGATACGAATGACGATGGAGGAGGGATGTTGGATTGGGACAGTTGTTGGGGAATGAATGACGATGGTGGAGGATTGTTAGATTGGGGCGGTTGTTGGGGTATGAATGACGATGGTGGAGGATTGGTAGCCCCAGGATGTGGGGGCAAGGCGGCGAAAGGGTTGCCCCCAGTGTTGACAGGAGGTGGGTTCGAGGGGAGTGGTGTCGGTAGCATTAATGGTTGCGGTTGTGGGACATTTTGTGGCATGCCATAGGAAAAAGGATCATTGGGATCAATGGTTTGGGGTGTTCCTGTGACCGAGATGGTGGGATGTGTGGGATTGCTAATGGGATACAAGACAGCGTTGCCGAATTCAGGTTGATGCCAACCTTCTACGGAAGGAACGTTGGGGACATACGAGCTACTGTGGATGTCATGTGAACCTTGGGGTACATTAGATGTGGAGGTGCCATACTTGGACAAGTCGACACCTGACGACAACTTGACACCTTTATCAATCAAGTGAGCCAAGATTTTGTCACCATGTCTTTTGAGAAGGCGTTCTGTCATTTGTGCATTAACAGGGTTGCTGAAGTGTTCCTCGAATGTGAGCTCAGGTTGATCAGCCATGTTTTCCTCCCCAGGTGGTGACCTATTTTTACCATCGACATTGGATTGCGATGAGGTGTCATTGTGGGGATCATGAGGGATATTAGCACCATAGTTAGGATCTGATGAGATGTTGACTGTGTTGGTGGGATTTTAAGGGTTGTTTGATTGGGCATTCAGGGCTTGTTGGTCGGTCATTTTCTTTGCCTGTGATCGAGTCTTAATGGGCATGCAAGATGATGAGAGGGATCAAGATATTGGGAAGACCTGGATGATGGAAGATTGATTCGATTTTGATGGGAGATTAGCTGATGACGATCGGTGAGACCGACGTGGATCGATTTGATGACACTGGATTAGTCTAGGTTTTGGATTTT
>VDFB02373365.1:159741926-159753807 GCA_007258455.2 Sequoia sempervirens
AATGGTATAATATAAGACATAAAAAATAAAATAGCTTAGTCTTTCACATTTTTATCCACTAGCCTCGGGTCTTGGCAAAAATCCCATAATCTACCCACATCTTGGTTGAGGTCTAGGATTTCATCACATAGCCTTCATCACATGAGTAAACAATACATAGACTTTATCCCAAAAGAGTACTGTACTAGAAGCAGATCTAATGAATGGAAATAGAGGCATACAATTCTTCTTTAATACCTCCACCACAAACATATGCAAGGTGTTGGTTGTTTTTACGGTAAGTAGGTTGATCTTCTAATCTACCTATGGAATTTCCAATTCTAATAAAGAGCATCTCTTAGGACCTGGGCCAACTGACGAGGATTTGAAAGACCTCCTACACTTTGGGCTCTACAAGATCTTGGAGGGTGATCCCTTAATGCGTTTACAACCTCTGCACCATCATCATAAACAACATTAACAACAACAGATAATATCATTTAATAGCTCAACATAATAGGATAATAGAGAATAGAATTGGTTGTTTATCAATAATATCAACTATTTGGAGTATGAGATAACTACAACAACATTTCACAGTAGAAGATAGTCATTGATTTGCAATTTGTAGCAAGCTCTAGGTAAAGGAAAATAAATACTGAACCATATGAATAAGTACAACTTAGATCAGTGCCATATATCCATTGGAGGAGTCAAATTTATAAGCATCTAAGGGTTTATGACATATTTAACACATAACATATAGGATCCTTGATAACATTGCTTTACAATCTCATCAATATGTATTCTAACACAATACTACTTATCAAATCCTTATACAAAACATATCCACCTACAATCTCATTCAAGCATTTTAATTAATTCCTTGAATTAAACCTAAAACAAGAATCATACACACCACAACAGTGAGATGAATGAAACAACCCTTGATCATTTTATTCAAAATTAAGATATGCTTGTACAATGGAGAGACATGAGTTTGAATTAATCATATCAATTCAAATGTCAGTACTGTCATAAAACATCAAATCCCCATGAATTCAAAACCTACTACAGAATGACTCAAAACCTAAATTGCATTTTCTAAAACCATCGACTTTACAATTTGCTCTCTAACTTTACGAAATTTGACCAAAAATATCTAACTTTAACCCGTACTTCTGGCCTTGAAATCCTTCTTATAGAAAAAGAAGGAGCAAACAAGCATCAGGCCAGAAAGCACATGTGTCACCAGCCAATTGGACCGCCTTGTGATATTCCAAAAAATTGTTACAACAGAAATCTCCCCAGAGAATCTTCCTATTCATCGTGCCCACTGAGAATGGTTGATGCAGCAACAAAAAACTTTAAGAATTATGCGCCTAGACAGTCACCAAAAAATAAAACTGGAATCTGTTGTAACTGCAATAACTAATTTTTCAACCATTAGCAGCCTACTCCTTTTCACTCTTCCTCAGTTAAATATACATTTACCCATTTCTGGTACTCTTCATCAATTGGCCAATCAAAATTGATCACCTCATTCACCTTGACACTATAACATTTGTACTTAATTTCCACCCGATTCACTTCCCTTTCAAAAGACTCTAAGAATGAGCTGGTGCTAATGATTTTTTCCATACAGCTCACCAAGAAATCATAATCTGAGTTACCCTATTTTTGAGGGTTTTATAGTCCAAACATGATATAAAGGGGCTCTTACATTTTTTGTGATTACTGTAGCTTGTGTAAGAGGCCCCATGGATACTATTGTAATTGTAGGATGCATGAATAGGGCGTAGGGTGAGAAATAAATAAGATATAGCTGTTGTCCTCAATAGTTTTGTGAAGAAAAGCATGTGAAATGAGATGTTCAATCCTAGGTTTCAACAAAACATGTATAGGAGATATGATTTTATGAATTTTTATTCATGTGCAGACCTAATGGGTTGCTTCTAAACACTGAATATAAATGATATGCATACACACACACACACACACATATATATATGTATGTATGTATGTATGTATGTATATGTATTTTTAAATGTAAATGTAAATGCAATTACTGGATGCTCTCCTAGAACAATAAATGCAACATATCACTAAAGAAATTTATATCTATTTATATAAATGTGTATTTCTAAATGGAAGTGTAAATGCAAAGAACATATGGTTGTGTAGTGTTATAGATACAAGATATCCATAAATAAATGTAATTGAAATTCTAAAGTCTTCAACACATATAATATGAAATCGATCAAACTATTAAACTACATGAGAAATAAATGAAAATAGTAAATGCATATGTATGTGTATTTGTAAATGTAAGTGTAAAATAAATAAGAATAATGAAAATTATAAAATAATACAAGGAAAGGTATCCTCCCTTCTTGGTAGTGATAACCTCCTCCACACACAACCCTTAAAAATTATGACTAGAGGAATATAATCTTTGAAGAACTCAAAGTTGATTCTCTCCTACCTGATGCAATTAGTCATTTTATCCTTACAAATATTTATAGTGATTACTAGAGGCACATAGACCAATTCTTCATAATAGAAGAATTTGATCACACTTTTCCAATGATGGCATTATGAGAAAACCTTAGGTTAAATGAATAATTCCTAGCTAAGTTCTTTAAATAATGTCCAACCGTATAAGAGAAGACCGTTGCTATGTGTACCTGGATACCATGGAGAAAGGCTAGTCTTGGGCTCTTTCATCAATCATCCTACCTTAAAACATACCAAAACTCTTCTAGCAATTAGACATAGGAAGATTTAATATGACTTAAAAAAAATTTATTGCCAAAGCATAAACTTATGATGACTTAACCAGGCCTAGTACACACTTCCTCCTCGTTAACCACTTAGACATATGGAAATTAAATGTAAATTTTCTGCTATTTTAGTCATGTAGGTGTCCAATAAACCACTTGGTGGTGTTTTCCTTCAAGTTTATTTACTTGAATGAAGAGAAAAAGTCCTTTGATTACAATTAGAGAATGTATTTGAGGCCTTGGTTGTGTAACTGGTGGACCATAGTCACATTTAACACTTGTTACAGTTTGGGAGCGTAAAACGGTGTTAAGTAGTAGATTTGATTTGTGATGGACACATTTGGACGGTAGTAACAATAGCTTGCAATCTATCAAGACTTGATTACCTTATAACCTGTGAAATTCTAGCCATGAAATGATAGATTAATCATAATGTCACCTTGGGATCACATCACCATGAAAGAACTTCATCCAACATCCTTATGAGTGCATGTACCACCAAATAGTTATTTGTCAGATCTATCTTCCTCGAAAAGTAAAATCTTAAAGAGAAGAGGAAAGTTAGACATGTAGTAGGTCTAAAAGAGGGAGATCAACTAGAGGTCAAAAGAATAGAAGAAAATTATGTAAATGCATGGAATTTTTCTTGCTAAAGGGGGTCATGTTCTTATGATGATCAGAGCATAGGTGACATCAAGGTGCCCTTGAGGTACAAACATCTACGGAAACAATGGGTACCCAAGGAACTTCCTCCAATAAACACTGATTTTTGTGTAAATGAGAGGATATATCGCATAGCGCCATCGTCATTACATGGTTTGGGCCTATTTTGCATGGACGGCATAAAAGTTTGTTATGACAAAGTTATTGAATTGATGGAGTATGTTGGACCCTGTTACAGTTACAAAGATTGGATGCAACTGGTTCGATATACACGAAGTATGTGTAGGTATGCACTGTCAGCAAATTATATACAACTAAAAGATAAGGATCAAAATAAAGAAGTGGCTATGTACAATGATGGAAGGCCAAAAGCATCAGGGAATATTGTAGGGTTTATAAATAGTACATGACCTAGGTCAACAAATAAGCAACCCAATTGCATATTCGAGGCACGCGAGGGAAACTGTGTATTCATATGTGCGATAAAATCAATAACTGCAGGGGAAGAGTTGCTAATCGATTACAATTTGAATCACTTAGTTACAAACACAGTTACTATGGGGGTGGTACATACTATGTACCATTTTACCCAACCTCCAATTAATGACTCGAATATACCATTTTATTCTTATGTTTTTTTTGTAAGTCTATTGGTTTCATTTCGGTAATGTTTTTTTATATTTAATTTTTGTCACAGGGGGACATTGATTGTACGGAGAAGGCTTTGGCCCAGAGCACAGATCGTGATGTATCTTCAGGCGCTTCTACCTGACAGGTTTACCTCATTGTAATTGTACAAATTAGATACGAGAAAAATGTTTTATTATTATGTTTTTTTCATAAGTTTTTTGGGTTAATTTTGATAATGTTCTTAATATTCTTGTTGCAGTCGACTGATCAGGGAAAGGTACCAGCAGTAGAGGAGAGCATCCATTGTGAGGTGCAGTCAATATTTTGTGATGATGACATCGCTTATTTAGCAAACCCTCTCGATACGATAAAGAAGATCCAAAAAAAATGCAATAAAGAAATGGTTAAGTTGATGTTCATAGTGCCTCAAACAGATGAGATAAGAGAGAGGGTTAAAATATTGACTAAGAGATTACAAAAATTGCAAGTAATTTTTCATGAGGTCTTTAATTGTAACATAAGTTCATTCATAGTTTTATATTTTGTACTCTTTTATGTGATGAACTAAAATATGTGTTGTTTTTACAGGGTTATTTGCCTCCTCATGATGCTCCTGAACATGATCAGGGTACTGACAGTGCTGCCCGAGGAGTAGGGGTTGGTACAAGTGTCCATCCTGATCTTCCTACACATACATCACATCATCTAACCCCATCATTTGTGCCTATATTGTCGTCTGAAGCATCAGCAACACATACCATGCAGGCATCCGTCAATGCACCCTCTGGCAGTGAACACATGCCAGAACATGCGTCAGGACATGTCCCTGGGGATGCAAAGGCCACTAGTACTGGTGATGTTTTAGCAACATTTCCTATATCTTCCCGTATTACTAGTACGGGAACATTGCCGGTCACACTTGTGGTGATCGAGGATTTCATTCCCATAAAGATAGAGAAGGTCCCAGGTACTTTAAAATGTTTTAATTATTATTATATATAATCCAATTGAAATTTACTTATTGATCGCTCTTTTTAGACTATTGATCCCATGATCATTTTGCAGGAAATGATGTTTTTTATAAACATCTAAGTGATATTACATTGGAGCTCTTCGTGCCCACCATACATACATGGTGGAATGCCCAAAATCAAGATTTAAAAGATGAGCTCATTAACCGTTTTGTTGTGCTATTCGGTGATAAAACATTCAACTGAACCAAGGTCCTTAAGAAAGCTAGTACCTATCTAAAGTATGCGAGGGACCAATATAGGTCACATTTAGAGAAGAACAAAAGTATGAGCATCCCCCCATGATTCTGGAAGGGGAGTGGAAGGACCTCGTGTCCGATGGAAAGGAGAAGGGGTCAAAAAGAAAAAAAAGGAAAGACACCGGGCCAAGCAAGGTATGTGATACTATTAACAATGTAATTATATACTGATTACTCTTTCTTTTTACATAATCTAACGTATTTCAAACTTATCATAGGCTTCCTGAAACATCGAAGGCAACAAAGGAAAGACTAGAAAAAAATGAGCAACACAAAATTGGCTCTGGTGGTTATATGAAATTAGCCGCACGAATTGTTATTATCAATAAATGAAATATAGTATCCAAATAATAAATTGAAAACAATTTTGGTTTTATCACACCATAGAAGCAAAATTCATGATCTTATGCAAAAATGTAGGGCTCTGAATTCAACGGAGTTCCCACAGAAGATGACCTGAAGATTGCCTTCCAGCAAGGCTATGGAGTTGTGGTTGAACGCCTAAGAGTATTGACTGGGCAAACACAACCTTCCACTACATCCGACACATAGGTAAATAAACTCAATAAAGTTTATTTAAAATTGAATACTTGTGTAATCTATTCAATATTAATTTCCACCATAAAGTAATTACATGCCTATTTTTTTTAAACATTCAAGCAATGATAATACTGCACATGATCCCGGTAATTTAGATCATGTAGAGTGATCAGTTAGAGAAGATCAGAACATGATGTGGCCCCATCAGGAAAAGAGGACCACTCTAAAGTTCTTTTAAACATATTTAATTTCAATTGGTGTATTAATTAATGTAACCTTTCGTGTTTCAACTTTAGAGCATGTAGATCGTGATCAACGTGTTGAGCATGATCAGGCTAGAGAAGATCGGGAACATGATGTGGCCCCATCAGGTAAAGAGGACCACTCTCATTTTCTCTTAAACATATTTAATTTCAATTGGTGTATTAATTAATGTAACCTTTCGTGTTTCAACTACAGATCAAGATTTAGAGGGTGTTCAGCATGTTGAGCATGAGTATATAACAAAAGTTCAGGAAAATGATGTGAACCCATCAGGTAAAGAGAACCACTCTAATGTTCTTTTAATTAATGAAATACTTGTAACAATAATAATAAAACATATCAGTTTAACATTTCTTTCTTATTGCAGCAGACCCACCCTTGCAGCAGCATCCACGTCATGAGCAAACGACTAGGTATACATTAAGATCACGAGCAGAGGGAAAAACAACTAAAGGGGGGACATATATTGATTTAGAAAATGATACTCCACTTCAGATTTTTGTAGCTTTAAAAAAGAAACAAAAAAAAAAAGTGATTGTAATCATATCATGACAACCATATTTTTATAATATGTAAAAACTAAAAGAATGAATATTATATGTTAATGAATGAATGTGAATATGTTAATTAATGAATGTTATATGTTAATGAATGAATGTTATATGTTATTAATGGATGAATGAATGATTAATGTTATATAATTGGGTATGGGGAATTGAGAGTGATGTGAGGGGGGGGGGGAGGGGGAGGGCCAATGAGCTTCCACTGTCACGTGGTTGGTCCTGTTAAGTAGAGAATATTAAACTATTCTTGAAACAAAGAGAAGCTCAATAAGGTAATGAACTTTTCAATATAAGAAATGCATCATTTGAAGCATCAAACCAATATGCAAAGATGAAAGAAAGTGCTAACTTTTCACTATGGTGGCAGAAAAATGCATTCTTTATACCGTAATCCATGCTCACATCATAATTTGAAGTTGTTTCATCCATGAAGGAAACAGATGATTGACAAAGAATTTTGGCCTGTCGATTTAAAATTACTTCCAGGCATGCAAAAGTTTCTCTACTTACATTCATTCTTGATCATAAATGTTGTAAATGATATTAATACTTCAAACTTAAGATTTATTTCATTGTTATAATGATCAAAATGTTATACTTTGAAATACATTCAAGCATTCTCTTGCCCCCTACCCTTTGCTCTCTCCCCCCTCCTTTTAATAACTTTCTTTGTCATAAAAGATTCACATTTCTATCTCATTTACACAAATTTATCTGAAGCGCTAGGAGTGAATAAAGATATGTAAAATATGATGGATTATGTCTAAACAACAATTTTCCATCTTATAGCTAATTAAATCCTTAATATTTGAATAGTTTAGAGCTCAAATAATTCAAAGAGCTCAAATAATTCTTGTATATGCATGTGTAGCAATAAGGGAGCCTATGTGAAGATTGAAATTTAAAACACCACTTTGGTATTTTTCCTTAGGCAGTGAAATGATATTTTGAGTAATACAAACCTACACACACATTGATATTTTTCAGCATTGTATTGAAGAAATTTTTTTCTCTTATACCTACCCTCGGCTAGACATGGAGGTATATAATATTGGTTTTTGGGTTTATTTTGTAAGTAGTTAATTTCACAGAGGAAGACTAAAATATTCTTAATGTCCTGTGTCAGGTGTGAAAGCATATGAATCACTTGCTGAAGGCACCATTTTGTATTCATCCAAAAAGAGGTTTGTTCTTTTTTTTAGGCTCTAGAGATGTAGCTCGGCTCTTTCCTTTGCACTTTTCATCTATTTTGATGATTACAGTAGATTGTCCTCATAATTTTTCATGTAGATATTTTTGTAACCTTATTTTCTACCAATCGATTTGCAAACCACTCACATACTAAGGACCATTTCACTAACTTGTATTCATCCATTACTTCATATGTTGCAGGTTGTGTCTATGTGCCAATAAATCCTGATGATTGTGAGAACTTTAATCCTACAAGTGTACCCAATCTTTCTCAAGTAAAAGTCTTACCTTATTTTATAGTACTTTAAATGGTTAATTGAAGGTGCTTTTAGATCCGGTAGATAGTTGGAACCCCCGATTAAACATGGTATTAGATGGGCAGTATAATGATAAAACTGAGGTCCATTGAACACAAATTACGAACATAATTTACTGGACTATGAATAGTGTTACAATTATAATTATTTCTCCTTTACCTACCTCTGCATTAATGAAAAGGATAGCAGATATTAGAAGTTCATTACATGTCTCATGTATGTGTTAGTATTTTAATTTTGTTTAAGTTGTTCAAGAGCTTGATTAGGTCAAGAATATGTTCTGCAAGCTCTGTTCTCTTGACACTGCTCAGCATTTTCCCTACACATTTTCTCTTCAATCCAGACGTTTCTTAACTCCTTCCCTTGTTAGCCCTTGGTTGTTCTCAAGTGTAATGTTTTTTCTATACATCTTGCAGCCTGTATGTATGATCAGTCATCTCAAGTGTAATTCTTTTTCTATGCATCTATGCATCTTTCAATTTGTATGTATGATCAATCATCAGTCTCCGCGATGGTACATTTCAACGAATATTTTTAAAAAAAAAAAATTGCATTGTTTTGTCGCAATTTTGACAAAAATGACCGACGAATCACTGAAAAGGTCCGACGAAGTTGCTATAGCTGTGACGAAGGCTTCGTTGTAACTCCTTGCCCATTTTGTCACAATTTTGATGAACTTTTGTTGTTTTTTCAATGCTACTCCTTGCCCATTTCTTCACAATTTCGACAAACTTTTGCTGTTGTTTTGATGCTACTCCTTGCCCAGTTTGTCGAAATGGCAACAAACTTCTAGTGTTGTTTCGACGCTACTCCTTCCCCATTTCGTCAAAATTGCGATGAACTTCTAGTGTTGTTTCAACACTACTCCTTAGCCATTTCGTCGGAATGGCGACGAACTTCTGGTGTTGTTTCGATGCTACTCCTTCCCCATTTCGTCGAAATTGTGACGAACTTCTGGTGTTGTTTCGCCGCTACTCCTTGCCCATTTCGTCGAAATGGCAATGAACTTCTGATGTTCTTTTTACGGTATGCCTTTCCCATTTTGTCGAAATTGCGATGAACTTTTGGTGTTTTTTCGACACTACTCCTTGCCCATTTCGTCGAAATGGCAACAAAATTCTAGTGTGATTCGTCGGTGGATATACGAAGTTATCGTCGATATTATGACGAACATCCGAGTCATTTTATGATGCCAACGACTGATGAATCTACACCGTTATTTCGACATTTAATTCGTCATCGTCCTTTCGACGAAAAAATAGTGACAAAAATGTTTTTGTCATTTCATCGCTTTTCTAACAAAGATTTTTCGAACGATCAATGAACGTCCATCGAAAAATGGTGTCAAATTCAGTAGTGTGGAGATGAATTTAGATGCAGTGTGAAAATAAAAACATACTCAAAGGTTCTTAACAACTCTAATAGTTGTACTAGGGGCCATGTTTAATAAACCAAATGCAATTGCGAGATAAATGATTTTTTTTCTTATATTCCACAACATTAAGTGAAAGTATTGAATCTAGAAATACCCTGTTGCCTTCATTTTCCAAGCCAATTTCTCCAATTTTGCATAGCTCTCCCATGTTATGAACAATTTATCCTGATTTGGTGAAATTTATTGAGCATTTGTTCCATCCAAATTATATATGGCATGCATTATCCCCTTCACAAACCCCAAAAAGTTCAATTTGATTGGAAAGACAAGCCAATGTAATCCACTACTTTTCACTTTCTACATATTTCAGTACTTGCTAAATTTTGTATTAGACATCTAACTGAATATAATCTTTTTGAAATCTTTGAAAAGGAATTAGACTGAGAGAATAGTGCATGTAATAGTGGTCAGTAATATTTCTCATCTCAGACAACTATAATTTCACCTAGCTTTTATACATACATTTTTAATTCCAAGGCTAGAAAATTTTTCTTAGTAGTGTTTTTATTCCTTTCCCATTTCCTATGACCAGACATTGTGAACATGTATTTTTTTGCTAACATCCTCTATTGGGAACATCAAGGAATATCTTCAAAACTAAAGTACAAAGAATATGATGGGTTTAATAATGACCTAAATATTGTACATATTTGTGAAATTTCATAAATTTATAGCACAATGATTTCATCACAAGAACATGAAAAGGGGATGAATATCTAGAGTCTAGACAGACAATCAACAAAACTGATTTATAAACTGTAAACATAAATGGCTTCTAATGTCATTTAAATCAAAGGTAAAGTTATGAGTTCCTTAGAAATTTTTCTAGTACTCTATTCATTGGAATGTTTTGGAAATGGGTTCAAAGATTAGGTTAGCATCCATGAACAACAATGGCTTTAAGTTTTAACAGATGAAATTACGTTTTAACTAGTATGTCTAGCTCCACAGACCCATGTCTAAGGGTCATCGAGGGATGATTTTGTGACATTAGGTGTCTCTTTAAGTGTCCATGGAAAACCATTTAAGACACTATCATATGACTTTACAATCCATGATTAGTATAACACAGATCGTCTCTACTTATATGATATATTAGGTTCAAGGTTTTAATATAGGTATTCCACTTACAACAAGCTTGAAAATAATTTATAATTATCCATAGGCTCTAAGAAAATTTTAAATAAGAGCATGCTTAATCATTAGTTTATCTTTAATCTCTAGATAACATTGTAGGAATTAGCCAGGGCATGTGGCCTTATGCATAAAGATATTGTTGTAAAGTCCAAGCCTAGTTTATCCCACTTTCAAGCTTTTGTTCCTCTTATGGAATCTCTTTTTGCTTTTAAAAAATTAAAACTTAACAATCATTTAGATATCTACTAAGTTTATTCTAATATCAATCTTTGTAATTTGTAGTCTTGTACAATATGCACATGAAAGCAGTGGTAAGGAATTATTCACTAGCATTATAATTAATAATTTTCTATGCTATTTTGTTATAGGAAATTTCAGAGGATCTAGACCTACATTGTATTGTTGTAAATGATTGGAAGGAAAGTGTGGATGCAGAGAAAAATGTTGTTTGAATTTTTGTACCAAGTGTAGTAAGTCCAAACTTGGCACCTAAAGGGAAGCATGTATTACATGCATACACCCCTAGAACAAAACCATATGATCTCTGGGAAGGATTGGATCATAGGAGTGTCGAATACAAGCAGCTATAAATATTGAAATAAATTTCAGGAATGCTATGGCTCTATTTTTTATTACTAGAGAAAAACTTTTATCTTGTCTAGACAAGATATCAATATTAAATCTTGAAAGCATGTATAAATCCAGTTATTCATATTGGTGATGTAGGTTTTCTTTAGAGATTAGAGTATGTTTTTCTTGTGGACATATTGAAAAATACCTTGAAGTTCATGAGACTGACAAAGTTATATATTGCATATAAATATCCTTCATAGAGGTTTCATGCTAGATTCTTACTAGAGAGAGACAGATAGCAATTATCAGGTCCAAAAATGTTCAAGTATTGTTGAACGAGGACATGAATTTTTTTAACTCATATGGAAATAATGGAGATATTGTGAGCCAAGGGTTAAGTGATGTGCTACTTATTCAATCTTCTTTGAGTGAGAAAGTATGTTCCCATAACTTTCATATTCTTGAAATTTATGAGATAAATGCTAGCATTGAGAAGGTGATATATTGTTTAATCCTCCTAGTTTTTTTTTTCATTA
>VDFB02373365.1:159753907-160059255 GCA_007258455.2 Sequoia sempervirens
CAATGAAGAGTTTGGAGGAGTGAAAACAAGGTTAATATCAGCACCGAGGAAGAGTTTGGAGGAGTGAAAACAAGGTCAATACCAGTGCTGAGGACGACGTTGAGGGAACTCAGGGAAAATTGACGACCAAGGGGCAATGAGTATTGTAAGTTCGACACCCCCATTCTCTTTAACCTTCAATTTTCATGCCTAGTTTCCAAAGATCTTCTCGTACATTGGCACCCCCATTCTCGTAAAATGGTATAATATAAAATAGAAAAATAAAATAGCTTATTCTTTCACATTTTTATCCACCAGCCTCAGGTCTTGGAAAAACTCCCATAATCTACCCATCTTGGTTGAGGTCTAGGATTTCATCACACATAGCCTTCATCACATGAGTCTGAAGCAATTGTAGACTTATCCCAAGTATATGCTAGGCTAAGGTAGATCTAATGAATGGAAATAGAGGCATACAATTCTTCTTTAATACCTCCACCACAAACATATGCAAGGTGTTGGTTGTTTTTACGGTAAGTAGGTTGATCTTCTAATCTACCTATGGAATTTCCAATTCTAATAAAGAGCATCTCTTAGGACCTGGGCCAACTGACGAGGATTTGAAAGACCTCCTACACTTTGGGCTCTACAAGATCTTGGAGGGTGATCCCTTAATGCGTTTACAACCTCTGCACCATCATCATAAACAACATTAACAACAACAGATAATATCATTTAATAGCTCAACATAATAGGATAATAGAGAATAGAATTGGTTGTTTATCAATAATATCAACTATTTGGAGTATGAGATAACTACAACAACATTTCACAGTAGAAGATAGTCATTGATTTGCAATTTGTAGCAAGCTCTAGGTAAAGGAAAATAAATACTGAACCATACGAATAAGTACAACTTAGATCAGTGCCATATATCCATTGGAGGAGTCAAATTTATAAACATCTAAGGGTTTATGACATATTTAACACATAACATATAGGATCCTTGATAACATTGCTTTACAATCTCATCAATATGTATTCTAACACAATACTACTTATCAAATCCTTATACAAAACATATCCACCTACAATCTCATTCAAGCATTTTAATTAATTCCTTGAATTAAACCAAAAAGAAGAATCATACACACCACAACAGTGAGATGAATGAAACAACCCTTGATCATTTTATTCAAAATTAAGATATGCTTGTACAATGGAGAGATATGAGTTTGAATTAATCATATCAATTCAAATGCCAATATTGTCATAAAACATCAAATCCCCATGAATTCAAAACCTACTACAGAATGACTCAAAACCTAAATTGCATTTTCCCTAAAACCATCAGACTTTACAATTTGCTCTGCAACTTCATTTAGACTTGACCAAAAATATCTAACTTTCTAACCCGTACTTCTGGCCTTGAAATCCTTCTTATAGAAAAAGAAGGAGCAAACAAGCATCAGGCCAGAAAGCACATGTGTCACCAGCCAATTGGACCGCCTTGTGATATTCCAAAAAATTGTTACAACAGAAATCTCCCCAGAGAATCTTCCTATTCATCGTGCCCACTGAGAATGGTTGATGCAGCAACAAAAAACTTTAAGAATTATGCGCCTAGACAGTCACCAAAAAATAAAACTGGAATCTGTTGTAACTGCAATAACTAATTTTCAACCATTAGCACCTACTCCTTTTCACTCTTCCTCAGTTAAATATACATTTACCCATTTCGGTACTCTTCATCAATTGGCCAATCAAAATTGATCACCTCATTCACCTTGACACTATAACATTTGTACTTAATTTCCACCCGATTCACTTCTCTTTCAAAAGACTCTAAGAATGAGCTGGTGCTAATGATTTTTTCCATACAGCTCACCAAGAAATCATAATCTGAGTTACCCTATTTTTGAGGGTTTTATAGTCCAAACATGATATAAAGGGGCTCTTACACTTTTTGTGATTACTGTAGCTTGTGTAAGAGGCCCCATGGATACTATTGTAATTGTAGGATGCATGAATAGGGCGTAGGGTGAGAAATAAATAAGATATAGCTGTTGTCCTCAATAGTTTTGTGAAGAAAAGCATGTGAAATGAGATGTTCAATCCTAGGTTTCAACAAAACATGTATGGGAGATATGATTTTATGAATTTTTATTCATGTGCAGACCTAATGGGTTGCTTCTAAACACTGAATATAAATGATATGCATACACACACACACACACATATATATATGTATGTATGTATATGTATTTTTAAATGTAAATGTAAATGCAATTACTGGATGCTCTCCTAGAACAATAAATGCAACATATCACTAAAGAAATTTATATCTATTTATATAAATGTGTATTTCTAAATGGAAGTGTAAATGCAAAGAGCATATGGTTGTGTAGTGTTATAGATACAAGATATCCATAAATTAATGTAATTGAAATTCTAAAGTCTTCAACACATATAATATGAAATCGATCAAACTATTACACTACATGAGAAATAAATGAAAATAGTAAATGCATATGTATGTGTATTTGTAAATGTAAGTGTAAAATAAATAAGAATAATGAAAATTATAAAATAATACAAGGAAAGGTATCCTCCCTTCTTGGTAGTGATAACCTCCTCCACACACAACCCTTAAAAATTATGATAGAGGAATATAATCTTTGAAGAACTCAAAGTTGATTCTCTCCTACCTGATGCAATTAGTCATTTTATCCTTACAAATGTTTATAGTGATTACTAGAGGCACATAGACCAATTCTTCATAATAGAAGAATTTGATCATACTTTTCCAATGATGGCATTATGAGAAAACCTTAGGTTAAATGAATAATTCCTAGCTAAGTTCTTTAAATCATGTCCAACCATATAAGAGAAGACCGCTGCTATGTGTACCTGGATACCATGGAGAAAGGCTAGTCTTTGGGCTCTTTCATCAATCATCCTACCTTAAAACATACCAAAATTCTCCTAGCAATTAGACATAGGAATATTTAATATGACTTAAAAAAAACTTATTGCCAAAACGTAAACTTATGATGACTTAACCAAGCCTAGTACACACTCCTTCCCCATTAACCACTTAGACATACAGAAATTAAATGTAAATTTGCTGCTATTTTTAGTCATGTAGGTGTCCAATAAACCACTAGGTGGTGTTTCCCTTCAAGTTTATTTACTTGAATGAAGAGAAAAAGTCCTTTGATTACAATTACTGAATATATTTGAGGCCTTGGTTGTGTAACTAGTGGACCATAGTCACATTTAACACTTGTTACAAAGTTTGGGAGTTAAAATGTTAAGTAGATTTGATTTGTGATGGACACATTTGAATAGTAGTAACAATAGCTTGCAATCTATCAAGACTTGATTACCTTATAACCTGTGAAATTCTAGCGATGAAATGATAGATTAATCATAATGTCACCTTGGGATCACATCACCATGAAAGAACTTCATCCAACATCCTTATGAGTGCAGGTACCACCAAATAGGTATTTGTCAGATCTGTCTTCCTCGAGCGAGGGAAATTCAGGAAGAGAAGAGGAAAGCGAGACATGTAGTATGTCTAAAAGAGGGAGATCAACTAGAGGTCAAAAGATTAGAAGAAAATTCCGTAAACGCATGGAATTTTTTCTTGCTAAAGGGGGGTCATGTTCTTATGATGATGAGAGCATAGGCGACATCGAGGTGACCTTGAGGTACAAACATCTACGGAAACAATGGGTACCCAAGGAACTTCCTCCAATAAACACTGATTTTTGTGTAAATGAGAGGATATATCGCATAGCGCCATCGTCATTACATGGTTTGGGCCTATTTTGCATGGACGGCATAAAAGTTTGTTATGACAAAGTTATTGAATTGATGGAGTATGTTGGACCCTGTTACAGTTACAAAGATTGGATGCAACTGGTTCGATATACACGAAGTATGTGTAGGTATGCACTGTCAGCAAATTATATACAACTAAAAGATAAGGATCAAAATAAAGAAGTGGCTATGTACAATGATGGAAGGCCAAAAGCATCAGGGAATATTGTAGGGTTTATAAATAGTACATGACCTAGGTCAACAAATAAGCAACCCAATTGCATATTCGAGGCACGCGAGGGAAACTGTGTATTCATATGTGCGATAAAATCAATAACTGCAGGGGAAGAGTTGCTAATCGATTACAATTTGAATCACTTAGTTACAAACACAGTTACTATGGGGGTGGTACATACTATGTACCATTTTACCCAACCTCCAATTAATGACTCGAATATACCATTTTATTCTTATGTTTTTTTTGTAAGTCTATTGGTTTCATTTCGGTAATGTTTTTTTATATTTAATTTTTGTCACAGGGGGACATTGATTGTACGGAGAAGGCTTTGGCCCAGAGCACAGATCGTGATGTATCTTCAGGCGCTTCTACCTGACAGGTTTACCTCATTGTAATTGTACAAATTAGATACGAGAAAAATGTTTTATTATTATGTTTTTTTCATAAGTTTTTTGGGTTAATTTTGATAATGTTCTTAATATTCTTGTTGCAGTCGACTGATCAGGGAAAGGTACCAGCAGTAGAGGAGAGCATCCATTGTGAGGTGCAGTCAATATTTTGTGATGATGACATCGCTTATTTAGCAAACCCTCTCGATACGATAAAGAAGATCCAAAAAAAATGCAATAAAGAAATGGTTAAGTTGATGTTCATAGTGCCTCAAACAGATGAGATAAGAGAGAGGGTTAAAATATTGACTAAGAGATTACAAAAATTGCAAGTAATTTTTCATGAGGTCTTTAATTGTAACATAAGTTCATTCATAGTTTTATATTTTGTACTCTTTTATGTGATGAACTAAAATATGTGTTGTTTTTACAGGGTTATTTGCCTCCTCATGATGCTCCTGAACATGATCAGGGTACTGACAGTGCTGCCCGAGGAGTAGGGGTTGGTACAAGTGTCCATCCTGATCTTCCTACACATACATCACATCATCTAACCCCATCATTTGTGCCTATATTGTCGTCTGAAGCATCAGCAACACATACCATGCAGGCATCCGTCAATGCACCCTCTGGCAGTGAACACATGCCAGAACATGCGTCAGGACATGTCCCTGGGGATGCAAAGGCCACTAGTACTGGTGATGTTTTAGCAACATTTCCTATATCTTCCCGTATTACTAGTACGGGAACATTGCCGGTCACACTTGTGGTGATCGAGGATTTCATTCCCATAAAGATAGAGAAGGTTCCAGGTACTTTAAAATGTTTTAATTATTATTATATATAATCCAATTGAAATTTACTTATTGATCGCTATTTTTAGACTATTGATCCCATGATCATTTTGCAGGAAATGATGTTTTTTATAAACATCTAAGTGATATTACATTGGAGCTCTTCAGGCCCACCATACATACACAATGGAATGCCCAAAATCAAGATTTAAAAGACGAGCTCATTAACTGTTTAGTTGTGTTGTTCAGTGATAAAACATTCAACCGAACCAAGGTCCTTAAGAAAGCTGGTACCTATCTAAAGTATGTGAGGGACAAATATAGGTCACATTTAGAGAAGAAAAAAAAGTACGAGCGTCCCCCCACGATTTCAGAGAGGGAGTGGAAGGACCTGGTGTCGGATGGAAAGGAGAAGGCTGAAAAGAAAAAAGGAAAGACACCATTGGGCCAAGCAAGGTATGTGATACTATCAACAATGTAATTATATACTGATTACTCTTTCTTTTTACATAATCTAACGTATTTCAAACTTATCATAGGCTTCCTGAAACATCGAAGGCAACAAAGGAAAGACTAGAAAAAAATGAGCAACACAAAGTTGGCTCTGGTGGTTATATGAAATTAGCCGCACGAATTGTTATTATCAATAAATGAAATATAGTATCCAAATAATAAATTGAAAACAATTTTGGTTTTATCACACCATAGAAGCAAAATTCATGATCTTATGCAAAAATGTAGGGCTCTGAATTCAACGGAGTTCCCACAGAAGATGACCTGAAGATTTCCTTCCAGCAAGGCTATGGAGTTGTGGTTGAACGCCTAAGAGTATTGACTGGGCAAACACAACCTTCCACTACATCCGACACATAGGTAAATAAACTCAATAAAGTTTATTTAAAATTGAATACTTGTGCAATCTATTCAATATTAATTTCCACGATAAATTAATTACATGCCTATTTGTTTTAAACATTCAAGCAATGATAATATTGCACATGACATTGGAATGCAACTGGTGAGGGTGGAGCACAACTGCAGATGAAGGTCATGGTGTGCATCCCTACTTTAGATCATGTAGAGCGTGATCGCTAGAGAAGATCAGGAACATGATGTGGCCCCATCGGTAAAGAGGACCACTCTAAAGTTCTTTTAAACATATTTAATTGCAATTGGTGTATTAATTAATGTAACCTTTCGTGTTTCAACTTTAGAGCATGTAGATCGTGATCAACGTGTTGAGCATGATCAGGCTAGAGAAGATCGGGAACATGATGTGGCCCCATCAGGTAAAGAGGACCACTCTCATGTTCTCTTAAACATATTTAATTTCAATTGGTGTATTAATTAATGTAACCTTTCGTGTTTCAACTACAGATCAAGATTTAGAGGGTGTTCAGCATGTTGAGCATGAGTATATAACAAAAGTTCAGGAAAATGATGTGAACCCATCAGGTAAAGAGAACCACTCTAATGTTCTTTTAATTAATGAAATACTTGTAACAATAATAATAAAACATATCAGTTTAACATTTCTTTCTTATTGCAGCAGACCCACCCTTGCAGGCATCCACGTCATGAGCAAACACTAGGCATACATTAAGATCACGGCAGAGGGAAAAACAACTAAAGGGGACATATATTGATTTAGAAAATGATACTCCACTTCAAATTTTTGTAGCTTTAAAAAATAAACAAAAAAAAGTGATTGTAATCATATCATGACAACCATATTTTTATAATATGTAAAAACTGAAAGAATGAATATTATATGTTAATGAATGAATGTGAATATGTTAATTAATGAATGTTATATGTTAATGAATGAATGTTATATGTTATTAATGGATGAATGAATGATTAATGTTATATAATTGGGTATGGGGAATTGAGAGTGAAGTGAGGGGGGGGGAGGGGGAGGGCCAATGAGCTTCCACCGTCACGTGGTTGGTCCTGTTAAGTAGAGAATATTAAACTATTCTTGAAACAAAGAGAAGCTCAATAAGGTAATGAACTTTTCAATATAAGAAATGCATCATTTGAAGCATCAAACCAATATGCAAAGATGAAAGAAAGTGCTAACTTTTCACTATGGCGGCAGAAAAATGATTCTTTATACCCTGAATCCATGCTCTGCATCATAATTTGAAGTTGTTTCCATTCCAATGTTTTGAGTTTAGTTTGTTTCTATGGCTTTGTATGAATACCACATTGTGTTGTATGTGGATTTGGTTTCAAAGCTCTGTTTCTTCTATTTTTAGTGCTGACATAACTCTAAAATTTGACTTTTATGCATAACAAGTTAGTGGAAAAATTGACATCTTTGAAGGGTTTAGAGGATCGATTGAGATAGATACACAGATATTTGGATCTTGTTGTTGATGGGAGGCTTTGACTTAACCATGAAATTTTGTACCATTTGCAAGTATGCAAAAGTTTCTCTACTTACATTCATTCTTGATCATAAATGTTGTAAATGATATTAATACTTCAAACTTAAGATTCGTTTCATTGTTATAATGATCAAAATGTTATACTTTGCAATACATTCAAGCATTCTCTTGCCCCCTACCCTTTGCTCTCTCCCCCCTCCTTTTAATAATTTTCTTTGTCATAAAAGATTCACATTTCTATCTCATTTACACAAATTTATCTGAAGCGCTAGGAGTGAATAAAGATATGTAAAAGATGATGGATTATGTCTAAACAACAATTTTCCATCTTATAGCTAATTAAATCCTTAATATTTGAATAGTTTAGAGCTCAAATAATTCTTGTATATGCATGTGTAGCAATAAGGGAGCCTATGTGAAGATTGAAATTTAAAACACCACTTTGGTATTTTTCCTTAGGCAGTGAAATGATATTTTGAGTAATACAAACCTACACACACATTGATATTTTTCAGCATTGTATTGAAGAAATTTTTTTCTCTTATACCTACCCTCGGCTAGACATGGAGGTATATAATATTGGTTTTTGGGTTTATTTTGTAAGTAGTTAATTTCACAGAGGAAGACTAAAATATTCTTAATGTCCTGTGTCAGGTGTGAAAGCATATGAATCACTTGCTGAAGGCACCATTTTGTATTCATCCAAAAAGAGGTTTGTTCTTTTTTTTAGGCTCTAGAGATGTAGCTCGGCTCTTTCCTTTGCACTTTTATCTATTTTGATGATTACAGTAGATTGTCCTCATAATTTTTCATGTAGATATTTTTGTAACCTTATTTTCTACCAATCGATTTGCAAACCACTCACATACTAAGGACCATTTCACTAACTTGTATTCATCCATTACTTCATATGTTGCAGGTTGTGTCTATGTGCCAATAAATCCTGATGATTGTGAGAACTTTAATCCTACAAGTGTACCCAATCTTTCTCAAGTAAAAGTCTTACCTTATTTTATAGTACTTTAAATGGTTAATTGAAGGTGCTTCTTTAGATCTAAGATAGTTGAACCACGGATTAAAATATGGTATTAGATGGGCAGTATAATGATAAAACTGAGGTCCATTGAACACAAATTACGAACATAATTTACTGGACTATGAATAGTGTTACAATTATAATTATTTCTCCTTTACCTACCTCTGCATTAATGAAAAGGATAGCAGATATTAGAAGTTCATTACATGTCTCATGTATGTGTTAGTATTATAATTTTTTTTAAGTTGTTCAAGAGCTTGATTAGGTCAAGAATATGTTCTGCAAGCTCTGTTCTCTTGACACTGCTCAGCATTTTCCCTACACATTTTCTCTTCAATCCAGACGTTTCTTAACTCCTTCCCTTGTTAGCCCTTGGTTGTTCTCAAGTGTAATGTTTTTTCTATACATCTTGCAGCCTGTATGTATGATCAGTCATCTCAAGTGTAATTATTTTTCTATGCATCTATGCATCTTTCAATTTGTATGTATGATCAATCATCAGTCTCCGCGATGGTACATTTCAACGAATTTTTTTTTTAAAAATAAATTGCATTGTTTTGTCGCAATTTTGACAAAAATGACCGACGAATCACTGAAAAGGTCCGACGAAGTTGCTATAGCTGTGATGAAGGCTTCGTTGTAACTCCTTGCCCATTTCGTCACAATTTCGATGAACTTTTGTTGTTTTTTCAATGCTACTCCTTGCCCATTTCTTCACAATTTCGACAAACTTTTGTTGTTGTTTTGATGCTACTCCTTGCCCAGTTCGTCGAAATGGCGACAAACTTCTAGTGTTGTTTCGACGCTACTCCTTCCCCATTTCGTCAAAATTGCGATGAACTTCTAGTGTTGTTTCAACACTACTCCTTAGCCATTTCGTCGGAATGGCGACAAACTTCTGGTGTTGTTTCGATGCTACTCCTTCCCCATTTCGTCGAAATTGTGACGAACTTCTAGTGTTGTTTCGCTGCTACTCCTTGCCCATTTCGTCGAAATGGCAATGAACTTCTGGTGTTCTTTTTACGGTATGCCTTTCCCATTTTGTCGAAATTGCGATAAACTTTTGGTGTTTTTTCGACACTACTCCTTGCCCATTTCGTCGAAATGGCAACGAAATTCTAGTGTGATTCGTCGGTGGATATACGAAGTTATCGTCGATATTATGACGAACATCCGAGTCATTTTATGATGCCAACGACTGACGAATCTACACCGTTATTTCGACATTTAATTCGTCATCATCCTTTCGACGAAAAAATAGTGACAAAAATGTTTTTGTCATTTCATCGCTTTTCTTACAAAGATTTTTCGAACGATCAATGAACGTCCATCGAAAAATGGTGTCAAATTCAGTAGTGTGGAGATGAATTTAGATGCAGTGTGAAAATAAAAACATACTCAAAGGTTCTTAACAACTCTAATAGTTGTACTAGGGGCCATGTTTAATAAACCAAATGCAATTGCTAGATAAATGATTTTTTTTCTTATATTCCACAACATTAAGTGAAAGTATTGAATCTAGAAATACCCTGTTGCCTTCATTTTCCAAGCCAATTTCTCCAATTTTGCATAGCTCTCCCATGTTATGAACAATTTATCCTGATTTGGTGAAATTTATTGAGCATTTGTTCCATCCAAATTATATATGGCATGCATTAGCCCCTTCACAAACCCCAAAAAGTTCAATTTGATTGGAAAGACAAGCCAATGTAATCCACTACTTTTCACTTTCTACATATTTCAGTACTTGCTAAATTTTGTATTAGACATCTAACTAAATATAGTCTTTTTGAAATCTTTGAAAAGGAATTAGACTGAGAGAATAGTGCATGTAATAGTGGTCAGTAATATTTCTCATCTCAGACAACTATAATTTCACCTAGCTTTTATACATACATTTTTAATTCCAAGGCTAGAAAAGTTTTCTTAGTAGTGTTTTTATTCCTTTCCCATTTCCTATGACCAAACATTGTGAACATGTATTTTTTTGCTAACATCCTCTATTGGGAACATCAAGGAATATCTTCAAAACTAAAGTACAAAGAATATGATGGGTTTAATAATGACCTAAATATTGTACATATTTGTGAAATTTCATAAATTTATAGCACAATGATTTCATCACAAGAACATGAAAAGGGGATGCATATCTAGAGTCTAGACAGACAATCAACAAAACTGATTTATAAACTGTAAACATAAATGGCTTCTAATGTCATTTAAATCAAAGGTAAAGTTATGAGTTCCTTAGAAATTTTTCTAGTACTCTATTCATTGGAATGTTTTGGAAATGGGTTCAAAGATTAGGTTAGCATCCATGAACAACAATGGCTTTAAGTTTTAACAGATGAAATTATGTTTTAACTAGTCTGTCTAGCTCCACAGACCCATGTCTAAGGGTCATCGAGGGATGATTTTGTGACATTAGGTGTCTCTTTAAGTGTCCATGGAAAACCATTTAAGACACTATCATATGACTTTACAATCCATGATTAGTATAACACAGATAGTCTCTACTTATATGATATATTAGGTTCAAGGTTTTAATATAGGTATTCCACTTACAACAAGCTTGAAAATAATTTATAATTATCCATAGGCTCTAAGAAAATTTTAAATAAGAGCATGCTTAATCATTAGTTTATCTTTAATCTCTAGATAACATTGTAGGAATTAGCCAGGGCATGTGGCCTTATGCATAAAGATATTGTTGTAAAGTCCAAGCCTAGTTTATCCCACTTTCAAGCTTTTGTTCCTCTTATGGAATCTCTTTTTGCTTTTAAAAAATTAAAACTTAACAATCATTTAGATATCTACTAAGTTTATTCTAATATCAATCTTTGTAATTTGTAGTCTTGTACAATATGCACATGAAAGCAGTGGTAAGGAATTATTCACTAGCATTATAATTAATAATTTTCTATGCTATTTTGTTATAGGAAATTTCAGAGGATCTAGACCTACATTGTATTGTTGTAAATGATTGGAAGGAAAGTGTGGATGCAGAGAAAAATGTTGTTTGAATTTTTGTACCAAGTGTAGTAAGTCCAAACTTGGCACCTAAAGGGAAGCATGTATTACATGCATACACCCCTAGAACAAAACCATATGATCTCTGGGAAGGATTGGATCATAGGAGTGTCGAATACAAGCAGCTATAAATATTGAAATAAATTTCAGGAATGCTATGGCTCTATTTTTTATTACTAGAGAAAAACTTTTATCTTGTCTAGACAAGATATCAATATAAAATCTTGAAAGCATGTATAAATCCAGTTATTCATATTGGTGATGTAGGTTTTCCTTAGAGATTAGAGTATGTTTTTCTTGTGGACATATTGAAAAATACCTTGAAGTTCATGAGACTGACAAAGTTATATATTGCATATAAATATCCTTCATAGAGGTTTCATGCTGGATTCTTACTGGAGAGAGACAGATAGCAATTATCAGGTCCAAAAATGTTCAAGTATTGTTGAACGAGGACATGAATTTTTTTAACTCATATGGAAATAATGGAGATATTGTGAGCCAAGGGTTAAGTGATGTGCTACTTATTCAATCTTCTTTGAGTAAGAAAGTATGTTCCCATAACTTTCATATTCTTGAAATTTATGAGATAAATGTTAGCATTGAGAAGGTGATATATTGTTTAATCCTCCTAGTTTTTTTTTTTTCATTATTCCAGATTAAATTCGATATGTATCCTTCACAAAACTAACCAAATGTGTCCTATACAACTTGGTCACATATGCCTGGATATTTTAAAGGACAAGTGGAGTCCTGCTCTTCAAATTTGAATTGTTCTTCTGAGGTTTGTAGTTTTTTAAATTGTAAATGGTGGTAGCATCCAAAATTCTTTTGTTAGTGTAATTTAATTACGAAGCTGGTACTATTTTTCATGATTTCTATATATTCCTTATGTCAATTTGGTTAGCATATAAGCATTGTTGAGTGCACCAAATCTCGATGATCCAATTTTTTAGAACATTGCAAAGCAATGAAAATCAAATGAAACTAAGGCTATGGAAACAGGTGAATATTTGCACTATTGGTCTCTATAAATATTCTATCTATATTATGAATCTCTATTTTCATTATGTGTTTCTCTTTATGGTTGGATTGAATTCAATTAAATGACATGATTTCTAAATCATTTGGATGTCTTTTTATTACAACAAAAGAATGGACAAGGTTGTATGCTAGTGGGGCTTGGCATTCTATAATAATTCACTTCATATCACAATTGTAACATGTATTACAAGATTGCATTTTTGAGAGCCTTAGTGAACATTCTTTTTTGTGGTTCTTACATTTCAGTCTAACACCTACAAGAATGCATTCGGTCTCTGGCTCATAAGAGTCTCAACCACATAAAAAAGTCCTTGTTGTTATGCTTTGATGGATGTCCCTTCGTTATTACTGGATATCTAATGTAGTGCATATTATTATAGTGCAATCCTATTTTTCATATTGTTTCATTTAGCACCACCAATATTCTCCACAAGAACATTGACCCTATTTAAAATGATGAAAATGGTTCACATTTCTTAGAAAAATTTATTTTGCAATTGTTTGCATTTTCTTAATTATCCTAGATTTATATAAAAGAGATTGTTTCATAATGGTTATGACTCTCATGGATTTATTTTTACAAACCTATCACCTCTATCCCATCATGCAAATTTTGTCCTATATTCATGGGAATTTTTTCCAATGATCAGTCCCTTCTTCTTTGTTATGTACCTCCATCCTACTATTCATGCCATGTGGAGTCTGACTGTCCATCATTGAACTACTCCCTATCTAGTTTGCCACTGTGATGTCTTTTGTTTAAGTCACTGTCATGCATGATTGAAAATTGTCATGTTAATCTTCTCATTTATCTATCTACTTTTACTATGCATTTCAATAGCTTTACGAACCACCTCTTTTAAAATATTTGGCAATGCTTTGTAATCAAAATATGCACAGTCTCCTAAAGTGTGAAGCCAAATATTTCTCATGTGGGAAATCTCCTATGAATAGTGGATAAACATCATACCCTATGAGTAGTGGATAAACATCATACCTGATTTCAAATAGATAACGGCATCATCTTGTTGACAATTTTCATACACCCTAGGGCTTTAGAGCATTCAAGGTTGTAGATTTGAGCTAGGATTTGGTGTAAAGGTCAACACAAAAAGAATATATTTTTAGATTCAAAGCATCAAGATTGGGGAGTTGTTAGACATTCATGGTTTTCTAGAGGGATTGCCATGATCAAAGAGCCAATTGTTGGAAAATTTATTTTTAGCCCAAGCTATTTATGTAGCCAGCATTCTTTTTAGTTGTCATTGCTTATAAGGAGATTAACATATTTTCAAATGTCTATTTTTAGTGGCTATTTATAGATTGACTATTTTTAGATGGTCTTCTAGAATATTTATTGTTATTTCTAGTTATCATCAAGAATCTATTTGAAGATTTTGTGAGTTAGGATTGATTATTTGTGGACAAATTTTTTCATAAGCTTTCTTTGCACACAAGAAATCTATTCTTAGGGTAGAAAGTGTTATTTTTTTAATTATTTTCATGCAACACATTGTAAAATATTTTAAATAAGTGCTTTTGACACTTAGTTTGATGATTCAATATCATTCAATAGAATTCAGTAATGCCTATCCTCTAAATTTTGTTGAAATATTTTTTATTATTATGATTTTGTGAGTTGAATATTGCTCAACATTTATTGAAAGCTTTGTATTTTAGGTGTAAAGTTGGTGATTATATCTTAGAATGCAATTATTGTGTTTAACTTATAATTTCTTGTATGCTTAAGTAAATTAAATGCTTTTCAATGATTTTGTAAGTTTTATGTTGTAGGTTTACTCGAGATTAGAGCTTTAGGAAAGAGGTAGATGATGAATATTGCTCATATTTATATTCCTCATGCTAATAAGCACTTCCCACATGATGCATTAAATGATATTTTTGAGTGGATAGTAACACTTGGATGTGATTTATTTGAGGTGAGAAAATAAGTGCATGGAATAGATTGGCATGAGTGGAAGTAGAAAGAAAAGAGTCCAATGACAGAAATAAGCACAAACTACTAGCTTGCCATAGATCAAAGAGTTTTATCTTTCTCACCTATATGTCAAAGCAAATTGCGCAGTCATAATTGATCCTAAACATTGGAATATTTGGGTTTCCCTACCTCATCGGCAACATGTTCATCCATATATCACCTGCACTATCTTAACATGGATTGCATAGGTTTGTATGTATGACATTGAAATGCAGAAGAGATACTTAAATGTTCATTTGTATAGTAGATGTCATCCTACTTTGTTTGAGAACTCTTACTGAATTCCCAAAAATAGGAGTTCCCAAATGATGCCAATAGATATTATAAATAGAAAACAAACAACAATATTTTTATATAAAAACAACAAGATCTAATTCATAGGCCCTATGAAAATCTCTAAATTTTTGGCTCCCATTTGATACTTTTTTGCATACTTACAAACTACATCTTCATGATTAATATGGGTTGGAAGGGTTGAAAGGGCACATGTTAGTCTTTTCCATTTATGGGGAAATAAAGAGTCTAAAGTGACTAAAAGAATCAAATGTAGCACTTTACTCTAGATGATTTATTTTCATTCAGTTATTAATATATCCATATATAAACCATGATGACTTAAATTAGAACTAGAAGAAATCTCATGAAAACTACAAGAAGAGATTAGTGATTAGATGAATCATGGAAATGAAACCAACTCCATAAGCCACAACAAATAGAATATGCAATGAAAATGAGAATACAAAACATGGATAAAGAATCATCCTCCCTTAGATCTCTTGTGAGAATGCCTGAAAGCTCTTCAGTTATCCACAATATCCACATGCTATGAGCTTTGATACAAAGATTGTGCATAGTTCTTCTCAATTTATTCAATTTGGTCCTATTGTTTTTATCCTGTGATTGAGGCTTCAAATCGACCCCTCTCATTAGTATTTATCTTCCAGAACTGTCTAGAAGAGGGTAATCAAAATTAGTGCTGGAATATTTGAAAGTCGAAGATCCTTTCCCTGAAATTGAAACTTTGTTCTCAACAAACCAAAGCTAAGATTATCCAAGAACTAGTGGAAGGGAAATTGAATGGAAACTAAGAGCAACTAAAATCCTTCCTAAGAAAACTGACTTTTCCACTATAACTGTCGATTCTAGTGTCTCCTTGTTCATTTTTTCTAGCATCTCCTCATTTTTCATTTCTTGGTAGAGAGCTTCTAAAAGATGTGCAAGATGTTCTTCAATCTCAACAATCAATGTTGAGATAAAACCGAAGCATTTCTCTTGCAAATAAGGTGCTAAATCATTTATCCATGAAGGATATTTGTGTGCATGAAGAAAACTTAGGAGGTCTTCCAAAATATTCTTGGACCCCTCATTTATGGTATCTTTTATTTGACTAACCTCGGTTCCAAAATAAGTGTTAAGGCGACCAAACCAATCTTCATCATTTGTCATCATAAATCTAAAACTCAGCCCAGGTAAATTGACACTTTTTAGGTCCCCTCTCTTGACAAGCCAACCCTCACTAGTAGTTAATTTGTACAAATGGGTTTCAACATCTTTGTAACTTGCCAGAGATGTAACTATGGCTTCAAGGCATTTACCAACCTTAACTCTCTCACACATATCTGCAAACCCATCGGCTATAATTTGTTTCATCCTACTAACAAACATGCTTTCAAAAAATTCATCCCACAAAATCTTTGAGTGCTTCAAAATAATCTCACACGCATTGCCATGGAAACTCAAAATTTGAACCAAAAACCATTTTTAGCCACTCCAAGCTCCCTTCAAATGCATCCAGACTGTCCAATGTTTCTCTAATAAATTTCTCATTCTCTGCAAGTTCCTTGCTACTTTTCACAAGATCAAGAAAATAATTTCCCCCAAGCCCATCTGCAAAGAGAATATCATCTGCACATGTCCTAATCCACCCTAAGCAAGGATTTGATATAAATTCGCTCAGCAAAATCATCATGGTAGCTTGTAGCTTCTCTCTATGAGATTTGCACAACTGCACCTCATTTTTGGGTTTGGAATCCCACCAAAAAATTGTGATCTAGGTTGTATTGCCAACACAGTCTTATAAAAAAGAGGAAAATCATTTAGAACCTCCAAGAAGAGTTTCCCAGCCTGACATAGCATTACCTATATGACTCTTACCACATTACAAAAAATGGAACTGACTGCCCCCACCTTATTAGTCTATCGGTGGAGCTATGAGGGGAGTTCCCCCGATGTAGTAATGTTAGTCCAATAATGTCCCTATTTAAAATCATGGAAATGGCTCACATCTCTCAAAACAATTTCTCTTGCAACAATCTTGGAGATGAATTTAGATGCAATGTGGCAATCAGAACATACTTGAAGGTTCTTAACAACTCTAATAGTTGTACCAGGGGCCATGTTTAACAAACCAAATGCAATTGCTAACTTTTCACTATGGTGGTAGATAAATGATTCTTTATACCCTGTTGCCTTCATTTTCCAAGCCAATTTCTCCTACTTTGCATAGCTATTCCATATTTTTGGATGTGATTTGTCTCCTACACAAAAAACATGTACGAGTTTATTGCCTTCAATCCAACTACATCTAGGTATATTTTTAATTCCTCTATCTTTCATCAATCTCTTTACTATTTGAACCTCGTACAAATGTTTTAGAGAAGAACATAAGTTGCAGCATTTTTTAGGATCCAACTAAAAAAGTAGTGTTGCTAGAAATACTTAGGCTATATTCACTATCGGCCTAACATTACTACATCAGGGGAACTCCCCTCATATCTCCATCAATAGACCGATGAAAGCATATCGACAACACTAGAACATATCAGTGGAAGCTAACACAACATCCCACCGATGGGGCGATAGCATGCTTAGCCATGATAGCAATATAATCATCAAGTTACTTAATTGGTTAGCTAGGTTCATTGATTAATGTTTTTTGATGGATTTGTGGATGCTCAACTGTTGTGCAAGCTCTTTGATAATATGACAATGATTTGATTCAAATATTCATAAATGGATTAGGGACTTTTTCAAAATGCTCCGTGAATTTTTGTAAGGAATGATGGATTTATAGATTTGGAGGTGAAAATATGAATGGTTGATCAACCATGCACACTTAATGATCAACTATATATGTAAATTGTAATGCAATAAGGGTTACTGGCCTGTGAAGTATGTGCATCCCTCATCCACTAAACCTGCATGACTGCATGCACCTAGAACCCAAGCAAAGCTTACAATGTTAGGATGTGTTCCAGAGTGCTTCATTAATTCAAATATTTTGAGAGGTTCCTTGAAAAATTCATTTTGTGTACATTTTGTAATCAATCATTTCATTCCATGAGATGACATCTCTTTGAGGAATTATGTCAAAAAATTCGGGTGTTTTGTCTATGATTCCACATCTTGCATATATGTCTACTAGAGCATATCCAATAATAACATCCAAGTATCTTTTTAATTCCTCTATCTTTCATCAATCTCTTTACAATTTGAACCTCATATAAATTTTTTAGAGAACATAAGTTGTAGCATTTTTAGGATCCAACTAAAAAATTAGTGTTGCTAGAAATACTCAGCCTATATTCACTATCGGCCTAACATTACTACATTAGGGGAACTCCCCTCATAGCTCCACTAATAGACCGATGAAATCATATCAGTAGCACTAGAACATATCGGCGGAAGATAACACAATGTCCCACCGATGGGGCGATAGCATGCTTAACCATGATAGCAATATAATAATCAAGTTAGTTAATTGGTCAGCTAGGTTCATTGATTTATTTTTTACGGATTTGTGGATGCTCAAATATTGTGCAAGCTCTTTGATAATGTGACAATGATTTGATTCAAATATTCATAAATGGATCAGAGACATCAGCTAAATGTTTTTCATGCTTCCTTCTACCACCAAAAGATCACCTACAGATAATACCATTGTTTTAGAAATTTATCAAAAACCTACTAGCACCCTAATCTACTGCTTCGAATTCAGAAAATTTTGCATCAACAGTTTCACTGCAAAAAAAACTTATACCTACCTCGACCACCTAGTATTTAACTGCTAACCCATTACATCACTCATAGGGCTAAACCCAAAATTTAGCAACATGTATAATGGAGAAACAAAATTTATTCACAAAAGACAAAAAAATGGTTTTTCTCATGCCGAGCTACCTAGGTCTGCATCGCTCCCTGACACACTTGTCACCTTCCTCTTCTGAGGACACAACTCTTTTCTTTCCATTCAAGCAACTTCTGCTTCTGCCTAGACAATCACCACTTCGACTTCCATCAGCTCCACAAACAACTTCAAGGCCTCCCACCCACACCTGGCTTCCTCTCTCCATTGGGCTTTAAGGCTCCATTCTAGCTATCACACGAAAGGAATGCAACCTTCAAATTCATTACCTTTTGTAGTCACCAATGCTTCACACACATCCAACCCATTACCCGAAACAACCCATTCCAAAATCGATTCCATTCCCTTCAAGTAATCATTGTGCATAATCACTTTCATCACCTTCTTGACTATTTTCACCTTCTCTCCTAAATCCAACCCCCATGCCATGATCAAAGAGTACACATCCATGTTTGTGTGAAACCTATTCCTAAGAATTCCAAACCTCATTCCCAAAATCAATTGCACACACTGCACCAACCTCTCATCACTTAATAAAAACATCCCTTTCAGTCTCCTCTTTGAGACTACACCGTGAAATGGACAAACTTGTCGCTTTGTCATGAGCGTGAAATTTTCCTCCATTGTAATTTTGTAACTCCAGAGCCAACACCCAAAACCAGACCATTTCAGTAATTCCTCTCCACCACAAAAATTTGAAAAGCATCGAAAACTAAGGACTTAGAGGGTTTAAACCACATTAAATCTCCACACTCAACCATTAATGTCGAACGTACCAACCCTACCACCACCCAAAATGTCAATATTCTTTCAGTTGCATTGAATTGCGATCCACATGTGTGTTACATCTTGGTATTAATTGTTGACACTAACTTTGATCATGCATCATTCATTCTTTCCAAATATTTGGCCCTTTGTTGTTTGTGTGGATAGACTATACACTTGTTTCTTGTATTATTTATTGTTAAATACTTCCCTCCTCTCACTAATCTATCACCTCAAGATCCAATTGCCTTAAATCATAGATCTTGCAAACTATAATTTTACGTAAAACCAAACATGGAGTTTTTCTAAGCATAGTATATTTGGTCTTTTAAGAATTGTGCTAATGTAAATAAAGTTTTCCTAATAAATAATTTTGTTCCTTATAAAAATGTTTGGAAGATTCTCAACTTATTATCTGTTTGCTTGCAATTTTTGTGGTTCTATGCATTTTTGTTGCATAGGTATTGTGGACATTCCTCATATCTACTCTAATTGACTATGCAATACTCTAAAACCCTCATTGAAATCTTATTTTCAGGTTGCAGCTCGTCAAATTGGAGAGATGAGCTCGTCAAATGGGAGGGCAAGGCTACTCTGAATTGAGTGATATATGCACCACAAATAATATAACTAAAGCCATGAGATTTTGTTAGAGCTTGAAAAAGTATGATAAAATATTTCAAATTTCAGCTTCATTGATTTTTCTTATTCCTTTATTTGGCTACTTTTAGTAGTTATCTTTCTCCACCCTTTAAAATAATCATACTGTATGAGGCAGATTCAATGACAAAAGATGCTCAAGTATACAATTTTCTTATATCTGTGCTATGAATGAAATTTATTAGTTTTATATTTCGTTTACCTTTATTGTGTGAAATATGTTTGCATAAAAAGTACCCACAATGAGTAGCATTTTTCTTACCAATTGATAGAATGCATCCATGAAGACACACTCTAAAGTTACAATATTATGTTTCATTTGCAAATATGTTAGCAAGTATTATATTTGTACTTTTTCCTTTTCATTGTCTATATAGTGAAGAGGAAATCTAAAACTTCAGAAGTATAATAGTTATATCTAATTTTGATACATTCACTATATATAGCGCCTAAGTTTAAGGTGCCATAGTTGGAAAGGAAAAGAATTTTATCCTCTGTATTATTTGAATTTTCTGAGTTTTTGATGTGCAAATTTTGAAACCTTATTTTCAGGCTGCAGCTCCAAATTGGAGAACTGAAAGGTGAATACCATTGAGGAAGAGATTGGAGGAGTTGAAACTAATAGCGACAGGAAAGTTGTAGATTTGCAAGGGGATTAAATGGGTCAAGCCCCTATAGGAGGTTGCTGCCCTTCCAAAAGGACTATAGTTAAGGAAGGGGAAAACAGTATAAGTATACAAAAATAAGAGTATTATGTTTATATAGTGTCTGTAAGTTGCACAATGTCACTAAGACATTGAATTTAACCAATAAAATTTTGATTTTCCAATGAGGCTTAATGAAGTAAATTTTCAAAGTGGTTTTTTCTCCACTCATAAATATTGTGTTGTGGCTCCTCTTGATTTGTAATATGTTAGTGTTTGTGTGATCAATCATATTTGTTCAAGCATTTTAGTCTTCATTTCATGGTGCTTCTTCAACATTTGAATATTTATGATACTTGAAGTTTATATGCATAAATTTGTGAGGATTAACTAAGTTAGATTTGATTTGTAATGACTAAAGTAATGACTAAATACATGACTAAATTAATGACTAAATATATGACTAAAGTAATGACTAAATATATGACTAAATATATGACTAAATAAATGACTATCATGACTAAATAAATGACCAGTTAACAACAATCAATGACTAAATATATGACTAAATTAATGACTAAATATATGACTAAATAAATCACTACCATGACTAAATAAATGACTAGTTAACAACAATCAGTGACTAAATTAATGACTAAATTAATGACTAAATCAATGACCAAATCAATGACTAAATAAATGACTAAAATAGTTTAGTCATAAATTTGGTCGCGTTATAAATGACCAACAATAAACTACTAATAGTCACGTGACCAAAATTAGTCATTTATATGCAATTTTTAGTAGTTTATTTAGTCATATATTGTCATTTTTGTACTAGTGTTATTTGTGTGTATTTGTTGAAGAGAAAAACCTAATTGTTTCTCCATAAATGATTTGAAGGTCTTAAAGACTGTGAGCACCTCACTCTTGAGATTCAAAAAGTAGACCCATGTGCATTGATAAAAATCATCAATGAAAGTGAGCACATACTTAGCCCCTAAAAAGGAAGGAGTTGGAAAGGACAAGGTATGTGCAGGGTCATGATTGGCCAAAAGGTGGCGATGTGATGGGTATGTGTAGGGTATGTGGCTGACGACTTTTTTTAACCCAAAATTGATGAAACAAAAAGGGTTTTTAAAGGAGATTCTCATATTTCTACCAATATAAATTATGCTTTACTTTGAATTTAATAAATAATTATTATTCATTTTCTATTTGAATTATAACTAAAGTCTTGATTGGCAAGCTAATTGAAAAACATCTATAGCTTTCAAATGGTATCACATGTTTTGAATCTGAAACATGCATCACATTCTATGCTTTGCATACTATAAGATTTTTTTTTTAAAAAGAATTTCATGAAGTTTTGACCAAGTTAAGGTGGTCAAACATACGAGTTTTTATATTTTTTAAAAGTTGTAATAAAAAATTAACAATTAATTATTCATTTGGAAAAAATTTACAAAAAAATATGCATCACATCAGGACATGAGTCCTCTACATATATCTAAAATATTATAAAAAAATATTATCACTTTATTGTGGTTAGGGTGGTTAGACAAAGACCTACTTCTTATTTTTTCCGAAATTTAAGTACTACTACATTGAAATTTCAAATTTTCACCAAATAATTTTTTTATTTTTAAATAAACCTAATAGTTTAAAAACTACATTCAATTTTCTAAAGATTCTATTCTTACATATTTTTGAAATAATATAGATAACTTATTCAAATTTTTACGTCAAGTTGCCTAACTCTATTTTTTTGAATTTTTCACCACTTAAGGGCCTGTTTTTTCCATGATGATCCTGCACATACCTAACATGAGATCACTATGTACCAAATCAAGGGGTGTGGATGCACATGTAGCTTAACCCTTAGGAAGAGGATCTTAATGTTGTTTTCTAAGAACACAACCTTGAAAAACACCATTTATACAAGAGATCTTTGGAAGTGTAATGGAGTGAATTTGTACCCCTTGAAAATTCCTCATTTACACCCCTTAGCTTAGAAAAATCAAACCCGAAGATGTTATTCCACCTCATCCATCTGCTTTCCACCCACTTGGCGGTTTTATGTAGTGTCGGTGGGGGAATTTCTATCAAGGACACTATCGCAACGCACAGACGTCTGCATAGCACACTAATGTCCTGACAAGATTCTCGTCTCTAGAATCTATAGAGGTGTTACACTTCTACATTGACGATGAAGCGTAATGCCCCTATGCCCTTAACTGACCTCGAATGGCTCTTTTGTGGTTTTATTCATCCTCAAAAGACTATCTCTCACATTCAATTCTTCTTCTTCACACTTCTTCAATTTGATTACACAATTCTACATTTCTTACTATTCTACACACTTCATTCTCATAGCACTTCTACCATTGTTGAAGTTCTAATTCAACACTCTACTGGTTGCATTCCTTCCCTTGTTGTGGCAATATTGGCACATACAAGCTTCCAAGCTTGTATCTCCCTTCATGTGCTTGAGGGAATCTTGTTGGGGAGGTGATATCCATTTTACTTAGCATTATTGTTTGATTAAGTAGCATATTATTGTTAGCATTGCTTGGTATTCTTCCTTTCAAATCTTTTCTTTATCATACTTTCTCTATTGTGGATATTCTAGTTGATTGTAGAGATGGGAACATCAAAATGGCAGTTTGACTACGCCAAGCCCCGAAACAGCCCAACATTTTTCCCCATTCTATTGTGTGTAGGTACTTTTGATTGTGTGGAGCTTGTGGGAGGCTGAACTAACCGTAAGTTTGGTTTTTCCACCTTTGTTGTTATCAAATTCTATCTTTTAAGTTAAATTATTCTTCTTTCTATTTTAGTAGTTTACCTCTTTTATGCTTTCTTTCATTGTATAAAATTGTATCTGTCAAGTTGTTAGTGAGTTCCCTGTTAAGTTTAGACTGTACTTCATACTCTCTATCCGTATGGAGACCAATGCCCAACTAGGATGCCAGTGTACCGTGCGGTCATCCGTCTTTTGCATTGGAGTCCTTTGGGAAAGAGCTACCTAGCTTACAGTCCAGACTTGGGAATTTTCTCACTTGGTTTTTGAAACTCTCAGGTTGATAAAAGGATAATGATAGATCAGTTGTCCTTCCTTTTCACCCCTCTTGAAACATTAAACTTACCTTAAACAATCCCTTATTGTGAGGTAGATAAGGGTAGTTGATTGTTCTAGACCCTCCCGTGATCTGGGGTCCTGAGCAGTCAATCCCCCTCTACATTTTGGTGAACCTGACATGAACTTGTAATATCCATTTCCTTATGTTGAGGTTCTTTCTCTCATATATACATAGGTTTTGGGCTTGTGCGTTGTGATGCTTTATGAGCTTCACAACTTAGTCTATGATTTTTGGATATGTTGTTAAAAGGAGCATGTGACATCGACACTTAGATATGGAATTTATGACAGTCACTTCGGCTCTTGCCTTCGAGGAGATGATATGGACAACAGAGACAAGTTTCTTTGATGAAGCCACTTGTGCCCCTACTCCTCATGTCTCACTTTTAGCTCTACCTCTGGATTAGAATGAATTCATCCCTATTCTTGTAGAGCACCCCATGGCTCTAGATAGGAGGCTATTGGATCTTGTAAATCACTTAGTAGGAGATCAAAGCATGGCTAGGCCCGCTAGGGTTGTTAATGAGATCAAATATATGCTAGAAAAGGATTGGATAGGCATAGAGTTTCTCCATGGCCTTACTAATTTAATGGAAGCATGCATCCCTTCCTACAACCCTAGGCCATGTGCTCGTTGCTTACAAAAGACAAATTTGTGTCTTGATGCCTATGACATCGGTATGATTGGCTGAAATGAGCCCTTCTGTCAACATCTTCATTTTGATCTATCTTCTACTATCAAAGCAAGTAGAGTACCCCTTGGATTCAATGTTCTTCCTCTTCAAGATATCTCTATCCTTGGTAGTAGGATTTATAGTGGAATGGGGTCTGGTGGTCTTGATATTTCTAGTGGCTCTGACAGTGGCTCTGGTGGTGGTCGTGATGGTGGCTTTGATGGTGGTCATGTTGGTAGCTACGGTGGTGGCTCTAGCGATGGCTATGGTGGTAGCCTTAGCAATGGCTCTGGTGGTGGTCATGGCGGTAGCCCTAGTGGTGGCTCTGGTGGTCTTAGTGGTATCTCTGGTGGTGGCTTCACTGGTTCTATGTCTTTATCTAACCCTATTTTGAATTCCCTACTCTAAAATATCAGTCAAATGCAAAACCAGTCGGCAATCCTATCCCTAGCCTTGGCCCAGCCTATCTTTCAACCTTTCTTCTGACATAGTCCTTTTTTGGTGATGATATTGAACAATCCTTCCCTCAAGGGATGAAAATTCCTAAGTTTGATAAATATAGTGGTAAAGGAGACCCTCAAACACGTGTCAACTTTCAATGCGATGTGTATAGACTTTTTTCACCATGATGCTCTGATGGCCAAATTATTTCCTCAGTCTCTCAAAGACGCAACACTAGAATGGTACTTTTCTTTGCCTAAAAATTTTATATTCTCATTTGATCAACTTGTTAATTAGCTTCTCCAACAATTCTAGGCTAACATCAGGCCAAAGATGACTTTCTTGGATCTCATCAGATGTAAGCAAGGAGAGCACAAGAAGATTACTGATTTCATTGCTCGATACCAAACACTCTTTTCACAAATCTCTTACCTACTACCTGACTTAGATGTACAAAAGGTGTTCATTGGAAACCTATAGAGACCTTGGCGGGAGAATTTTTCCTTAATGAAGTATCCTTCTTTCACACATCTATGTGTGGTGTTGCGGGAGTATCAACAAACAATTGCTTAGTTTGGGGGATCTTCCTTGATCTCTCATCTTGAAGGAAGATCTATAGTATCAATTTCAAGAAAAGGAAAATATGTTGCAAATGTGGTCATTGCGTCTAATGACAAAGGCCTCAAGTGCAAAAAATAGTTCACTAAATTATCTGAATCTTATTCTTCTATTCTATAGAAGTTGTTGAAGGATAAGGTTATAACATTGGAAGATCCTTGACCATTCAGAGAACCTTATCTCGACTGTAATGATGGAAATGCATTCTACCAATACCAACGTGTCCATGAACATGATATAGAATTTTGTATGCACATGCATCATGAGATATAGGATCACATCGACTATCGATACCATTCACCTCGATTGTAAAAAGTAGAATGCGAACAAGTCGATGCCTAAGGCAAATAGTGAATTGCAGATTTATACAAACCCGTTTTTGTCTCACTCTATCAATTTAATTATCGATCCTTTTGGTGCTTCTCCTAAGGCCTCAATATACATAAGTATGGTTTTGTTTACTCACATTCCTCCCCCTTGACCCGCGACTAGTTCACCAGATGTGACTTTTATATCACGGGATTTACCTATGAATAATAAAGCTTCTCCTCTATACATTCCCATTTGTGTCAATGGAAACATTGTGCTAGGAGTCCTTATGAACCCTGCAAGTCACATGAATGTTGCTACGGAGGAGACTCTATTGCTAAATTCATTGCAAAGGGAGGAATATGAAAAGATCAAAACCACTATACATACTCATGATGTCCTCTCACTTGCTCCTTATGGCTCTATAACTCTTTCTGTCCTAGTAGGATCTAAGGCTGTGAATACTACCTTTGATGTCATCTCAAAATTTGACTTATTTAGAGTGAAGCTAGGCATCATGTGGCTAGTTTCTATGAATGGAGTCACTTCCATTATTTATAAGTGTCTAAAATTCTCTCTCAAAGGTGCAGTGCATGTCGTGCATGACACTAGGTATCAGCCATTGGTATCATGTGGGGGGTATTCACTAGATCATTTTTGGCCCTCCCTGGTTGGTCCACTTCCTCCATAAACGAACTTTCTTTATTGGAATTATGTTAAGAATAAGACCTAGGGAAAGGTGTAGCCAAAAATGATTTACCATGTAGCACAACAATAGACTACCTCTTCCTCTCAAAAACGGATAGGGAAGCCTACACATGCTCAAGGCCTTTCTTCTTCTTCCTTTGCCTCTCGCCCTACTATGGCGCCTTCAACTTATGCCCCTATGCATCTCTTGGGGGGTCCGATGGTGCCCACTTGGCAGAAGGCCAAGTGTCAGGTGTTTGACCTATTTATCTTTCCCACAGAGCCTCAACCCGTTGTGTATGGTAAGGGGAAGGGCCCCCGTGGAGCTACCTCTACATCTCGGCCTTTGCAACCTCCTACTGCTCCTACCTCTAAGGTAGTGAATGGAAAGAGGCCCACTACTAAGAAACTTGAGTTTTCTCTCCCATCTACTATTGCATCTGCTCCTCCATCTCTTCCTCTTGTTCCTGTCCAGGAGTCACTCCCTCCACCAAAAATAGCTATGATGGATACCTCAATGATAGAATAGGAGCCTCCTACTTCCTAAGTTGTAGCCTCTAGCTCTTGGAGCTACAGAAATTTCCTTGCATGTGAGTGTAATCATTCGAGGAAGGCCATAGCTGTTGAGTAGGCTGCCATATAAAAGGAGGAAGAGGGGCCAACAACTCTTGTTTCGGTGTCTTCATTTGTGTCCTCTTCTTCCCTTTCTAATTCAGTTCCCTCTGCATCAATCTTGCTTTTTGCTTCCTCTACAAGTGTGAATGATCATCACCCTAAAATGGTGCAAGTATTCATTGCTCCTTCGGTTGAGCCTCCTCTTTTGATGTCCCTTCTGAACATCCCACCCTTTCCCAAACTTGTGGATATGTCGAATACCTCGATAGTGTCTGTTGTAGTTTTCTCCTCTTCCTCCTCGCCTTTGGCCTCATCTATGGGGATCTCAATCCTTCAATGAAGCAAAATTTAGAGGAATACCCTACTCTTAATGGGGGTCAGAAGAAGGAATCACCTTCTTAAGAAGTTGGTTTTTCTCTGGCTTGTGTCATCTTGGTCATGGAGGCAACCTCAGTGTCCCTAGAGTTTTCCACAACCCCCGAGTCTTTTGGTGAGGTCGACAATGGATCTCGGGAACCTCCTCCAACGCCCGCTTAGTTGACACATGACACTCTCGTAAAGTGCATGTTCAACTCTATAGATGATGTCTTGTCTCTATTAGTTATTTTTACAAGATCATTGGAATTCACCTCACAAGAACTGAGTGTAGAATACTTCGAGGGGCCCTCTTCCTTGGCTCTTGGCATAGGAGATTCAGAGGGTACCCCCCTTGTTATCCCTCCCTTGCAAGCTCATCCACCCTCCCCTTACAATGATCTAGATTGGGAGAACGATGAACTCTTGGTTGATGAGGACTAGGGGTTGCCTCTTCTTTATCTATAGATTAGATTGTGTGTGTGTGTGTTGTGTTTCCCCCATGCTTGTTTTATGTGTTCCTAGAGGACCCTTGTCACCCTCATAGGTTCTTGGATACAAGAGTGTTTTTGTGTCGTAAAACTTCTTCTATTTGTCACATCATTCTTCTCTTTGTTATGTCTTATTTTTGACAATTGGGGATGATGCAAACTATTGGGGGAATTTAGGCCTCCCTTCCATGTTGACCCAATTTTTTATTTTCATTTTTTTTTCACGTTCCTTTCTTCACATGGTATGATATAGTAGAAGGTTGATGATATTGCATTTATATATTATATTATATCTATTTATATTTATGAGCAACTCTGACCCCGAAATACCAGATCCCCCTATCTCTTGTTTGTTATGTCATTGTTTGTTCTTTCTCTTTCTCTCTTATTTGATTTCTTTGTGATTTTGTGGTGCTTATATGTGTTTTCCCTCACATGCGTGACAACATTACCATGGTTACATCTCGTCATGTTCTACGGGCCACAACATCAATTTCATTCTTTATTTTCTCTCCTTACGATGTTGTGTGCCTCTGAGTTTAGCAAACATCATCCTAAGGGGGGGCTATCATACTATTCCAATTTTCAAAAGGTGTATTTGGTGGCCAACAAATCACTCACTGAAAATCCTTTATTTTTCAAAAATTGCATTCTTCAACATTGATCCCTAGCGGAATTTTTCTTTCATCATATATTCATAAGATAGAATCTAAAAAAATTCCTTCACAAAGGGAGTACTTTTCTGATAAAGAAGTCTAAAAACTTTCCCTTGCAAGGGAGTATTCTTTCTCTCGAATTCCTTAATGAAAGGAATCTTTCAAAATGATTCCTTGATACTAGAATCATTGGGGAATTTTTTTATCTCTTTTCAAAAATGTTACCATTTTTAAACAGAGTATCCCTTGAGTGGACCCCTTTTCTTTTGAAGGGTTCCTGAGGGACCCCTTTGAAATCTTCTCCTTCAATTTTTGACTATCTACATGACTGTTTTTTTGTTTTCCAACATGGATTTTTGCTATCTAACATGTTTTTTCTACAAATTAACATGTTGCTTTGTAGGGGCACCTATGAAGCTACTTTTTCAATCGACCTTACAAGATTGAGCACTTGTAAGGGCCCATCAAACTCTGTGGAGCCTCTCACATCTAGCTTCCTTCAAGATTGAGCGCCTGGAGGTGCCTCCTTTGTAATTCTGAGGACCTATGCAGTGCTTACATCCTAAAGGATCTCTTTGTTCAACTCTGTAGGACCGAGCACTTGCAGAGCCTTTTGTTCACTCTTTTGTAAGTCTATGGACCTACGACACATTTTTTTCAACTCTCCTTGAGATCAAGTACCTATGGATCCATCTCCTCTTCATGTGCATTCGAGTGTGTCAGATTGCAGTCTTCTTCCTCAACAGTTCAAGTATACTTTCTTTGAAATTTTTTGATCTGCTTTACCTCGCATTTGGTAGCACATATGCTTGCTAAAGTGGGGGGAAATGTAATGGAATGAATTTACGCCCCTTGCAAATTCCCCATTTACACCCCTTACCTTAGAAAAATAAAACTCGAAGATGTTATTCCACCTCATCCATCCGCTTTCCACCCACTTGGTAGCTGTCTGTAGTGTTAGTGGGGGAATTTCTGTTGGGGATGCTAGTGCAGTGTGTGGACGTCTACACAGTGTGCTAACATCTTGATAGAATTCCCACCTCTGGAAGTTGTATAGGTGTTACACTTCTCCATTAGCAATGAAGCATAACACCCCTATAACCTTGATTGACCTCGAACAACTCTTTTGGGCTTCTATTCATCCTTAAAAGACTATCTCTCACATTCAATTCATCTTCTTCACACTTCTTCAATCTAGTTAACACAATTCTACACTTCTTAGTATTCTACACACTTCATTCTCAAAGCACTTCCACCATTGTTGAAGCTCCAAGTTGACACTTTGCTAGTTTCATTCCTCTAGTTGTTGCAACAACGTTGGCACATACAAGCTTGTGAGCTTGCATATCCCTTCATGTGCTTAAGGGCATCTTGTTGGGGAGGTGATATCCATTTTACTTAGCATCGTTGTTTGATTTAGTATTATATTGTTGTTAGTATTGCTTGTAATTCTTCCTATCAGTGTTTTTCTTTATCATACTTTCTCTATTGTGACTATTATGGCTATTCATGTAGGTGGGAACACCCAAATGGTGGTTTGACTATGACAAGCCTCGAATTATCCCTAACATTTTTCCCCATTCTGCTGTGTGTAGGTACTTTTGATCGTGTGGAGATTGCAAGAGGTTGGACTGATCGTAAGTTTGGTTTCACTATCTTTGTTGTTATCAAACTCTATCTTCTAAGTTAAAGTATTCTTCTTAATATTTCAGTAGTTTAGCTCTTTTATGCTTTTCAAAATCATATGAAATTGTATCTATTAGGTTGTTAGCGAGTTCCTTGTTAAGTTTAGACTATACTTCGTACTCTTTGTCTGTACAGATGCCAGCACCTAACCGAGATGCCACCATGTCGCACTGTCATTCATCTTCTCCACTAGAGTCCTTTGGTAGAGAGCTGCCTAGGTTGTGGTCTAGACTCGAGAATTTTCTCGCCTGGTTTCTCAAACTCTCGGGTTGATAAAAGGACAGTGATAGATCAGTTGTCCTTCCTTTTCACCCCTCTTGAAACATTAAACTTGCCTTAAACAATCCCTTAACATGAGGTAGATCAATGCAGCTAATTTTTCTAGACCCTCTTGTGTCCTGGGGTCTTGAGTAGTTGGTCCCCCTCCTCTATAGGAAGACCAACCACTAAGTTATGTGCATGTATCTACTAAAGATATATGTAGTTCATGTGCCCAAATATTTCATGCCATATTTTTCTCATTGAATCAGCATGAGCAATAAAACATGAACCTGTTGAAGACTCAAAGCCATCAAATCGATATAAATAGTTCTCATGATCAACTATCCCTATAGAAAGAACCTTCTTAGGATCTTACAACTTTCTAATAGTCACATTTTGTGGAGTAAAGTCAACAATCTTTCCATCTCCAGAATGACAAATACGATATATGGAAAGTCAATTCACTCAAATATTAGGAACAAGAAGAACATCCTCAATGCAACCATCTAGCATCTGAAGGGAGCTTGTCCCTAAAAATGGAATCTATGAAGAGTTCCCAACTACAATTTGAGAAGTATAAGTATGAACAATGGAATCAAGAAGATCACATGAATTGGTCATGTGATGTGAAGCACCTAAATCAAGAATCCAACTATTAGTAGATGAATGCAATGCACGTGCTAAAAGAGCTTGCCCTTTACCCATGGAAGAAGACTTAGGCACTGAAATATTATGTCTCCTCATAGTTTCCTCCAAGGCCTCTAGTCTCTTGAGAAAATGAGACTCATCATGCCCAATTTTTCCACAAAATGAACAAGACTCTCCTTTCTTTTTCTTAGACTTGGAAGAAGAATCTCCAAAGGTAGAAGAAGGAGGTGGAGTGGACTTCTGATTGTTATTTTGCTTTGGTTGGAGGGATACTCACTACCTGATGATGATTTTTCCTAGGGCTTCTTCTTATTATTTCCTTTACCCTTAGAAGATTGATCCATTAGAGCTTGGTTCTTAGAACTAGGAAATTCATCCATCTAAATCAACTTGGCTTGCTCCCTAGTAAGACACTCACAAAAAAATCAAAAGAAGGCATTTATAATCTTTCCCCATGGCATCTATAGTAGAATAGAAAGTAGAAGAGAACACTTGATAAGGGCCTCTTAGCTTAGACTGAATCAAGAAGATACATTCATTATCAGATCTATCATGCCCACATCCCTTTAATTGTGATAAAATCAATTTGAATTATGCAAGAAAATCTTGAATAAAAGGAAATGCATCTAGAGAGAGTGATTGTAGATTTTCTTGAAGATGCAAGATTATGAACTGGTTGACTTGACCATACAATTCTTCAAGTTTTTCCCAAACATTCTTCGGTGTTTTACACTCAGCAATATGAAACAAAAAATTATCAGATACATGTAAGCTATTAATAAGCCCCTTTACTTCATCCATTTTACATCTATGGGTAAATTTTCATATTCCCTTGTGAATTCGGGTTGTTGTGCTTCTAACATTTTTCATAAATCCTTAGACTGTAACAATTGAGTCATTTTTAGCTTCCATGTATGATAATTGTGTGGAGTGAGTGCTTCAATTTTCCTTAGATCTGTCATGTTAAACAGAAGAAAACCAAGACAAAGAAGACAATGTGGCACCTAAATTGTGCCTTTCACCCCCACAGAATGTATTAAAACTCAATTTGTAACCACCCCAACAAATTACAATGAATAAATTTTATAATTTGTACAAGTGATAAGCTCAAATCAAACTTTTATAACATAGTAACTTTTACAATTTTCAAAAAAGATGGCTTGCCAAACCAAAAAAAAAAAGAGGCTACAAACAGATTCCTTGTGATTGTCTAAGAAATTTTAAAAAAAAATTGCCAATTTTTTACTTTGTATGCAAAAGTTATGCCAGTTGCAAGTAATAAATGCAAGTGTACCTTCGAGCTGAAAAAGCTAACAAAAAAATGGCAAAATATGCAAAAATCACCTGCACCACAATGAAGCTCATTGAAGCACCTTTCTAACGATATCTCATTCACAAAAAATGACACCCTGGTGAAAAGTTATAGTAGTTTGAAAAAAAGGCCTAGTTGGGAAAAAACGAAAAAAAAAAATTAGCCCCTGGGTTTGGGAGCTGGTCACCCATGCGACCAGGAGTATGGGTTATCAGAATCGGTTTGCAACAAATAACTGGGAGTTAAAAAAAATTGTTGTAGTTTAAAAAAAAAAACTAGTCACAATTTTTTATAACTGCTAGCAACTTCTACAAAGGCCACATAGTTTAAAGGGTTATGGGCCCTTAAGTCGCGGGTGGGGGTTTAAAACCCATAGGCTAACTTAAGCACAATGCTTTTTAAGCACTATAAAAATGTATTATATATATATATATAATTTTTGCCTACAATAGACGTAATTATGAGACTGCATAGGGTGGTCGTATGGCTGCCCTGCTAAAAATATTTTGCCTCAAAAACAAGTTTTGCCAAATATACCTAAAAATTATACATCAAAATTCATGGAATCAGCCTCCTAGATGCAATGGCAAGGTTATTTTTGACCAAAAATGCTCCTATAAAAATTTATTTCCCATATCTAAGCTTCAAATCCATGTTTACCAAAGTTGCAATGGTGACCAAATTGAGTGAAATGAAGCTAAATCTAACTTTCTCGAGCCTCTTGGACACAATAGAACAGTAAAAAATATTGCCACTATAGCCAAAAGTGTTGTAATCACTAGATCTCACCAAAAAGCATACATGCAATATAGGATTAACAAATCTTTGCAAATCCTTTCTAATTCTCCAAATCATATTGAAACACAAGAGAAGAGCATATAGGAATTTACAAGATCACAAAAGAAACTCAAATCACAATAGGAAACTTGATGGTAGAAACTTTCTAGGAAAAAAGAAGGGGCTTGCTAGACTCAAAGCTCTAATACCATGTTGAAGTGAGCAACCAAGATCTTCAATCTGCAACATCAAATAACCTCCACATGCAATAGAGAGAAGCAACAATGAAAGATGTTATTCCACCAAACAAGAATTGCAATATGATACAATATGATCAAGATGCAAAATATGTTATAGATTCCTTGCTTATAAAGGCAAGGTGAGAGATAGGATTAGACAACATCATGACAAGTGTGTTAATCCTATCACATGAGCAACTAACTCATAACTACATAGGATAATGTAAAATCTAGAAAAGAAAACTAAGACTTCTAGAAGAAAGCTTATATCCTATTTAAACTTAACATGTTAATAAGTCCCCTAAGTCCCCAGTAAATAATTAACTAGGTACAAGACTTTATTCACATTAGCATTCTTATGTCTCAAAATATATCCCAACTTCAAATCAAATGCTCCACAGTATAGAACAAGGAATATAGTTTCATATAGCCTCACCTTAGGAGGCACTTTCCTTATTTTCATAATGAATTTATTTTTGAAATAGGAAACCAAATTATTTACCCCTTTTCTAATGGTATTCAATTCATGGATTGCAAATTTTGGATCCACTCTTTCTCCAGAGACACTCATAAACTCATTCCATGATTCTACATTTTTATCTAGAAGACTTTTATACCATTATTTTTCACTTTCTTCTAGCGACTACATAAAAATATTCATCATGACATCATCTTCTATCTCATATTCATCAATGACATTAATAAAATTCCTTAAGTGGTCTTCACCAGTGATGGCATTGCTACCTAGGAATTTTGGCACCTTCCCTCTAATCTTAGCTAGAATTAGGTTAGGATAATTAGGAATGCCACAAATTCACAATTGTTTGTATATTTATAACCCCAATGGTGGTTTCACTAGAATAAATCTTTAAGCTTTTCTTTTAGGGTTGACCCCAATCTTTTGTACTATATTTTGTTTTAGGGGGCCTATTGACTTTTCTCCACAATAGGGACTTTTTGATTCATAATAGCTTGTGCAACATTTTGAGGTAGAACAACATTTTTTTAGGGCCTATTGAGAAATATTATAATTTTAATTTAGTAGTATGGATTGATGAGCTACTTGGGTATGTTGTAATGCAATTTGTGCCTCTATTTCATGCTACCTTTCTTTGAGATGGCCAATAAGATCTATGTGTTGATCTAATTCCCTTTCTTTTTGCTTAGTTTCCAACTGAATATTTGGGTTAACATCTTGGATTGAGGTTTCCACCTCTTGATTAGAAGTATGAGGAGTATCATGTTTTCCAAGTTCCCTCTAATTTCTTAGAGGTTGAGGAACATGATTTATTGGGGGTGGAATCAAAGGTACAATCATATCTATATTTTATGTACTAGGATTTGTTTCCTTTCCATACCTAGCATAATCAAATCTAAAAGTTCTTATAGTAGTTCTAACCTAATTATCAACTAAATCATTTTATGTATATTTATCAAATTATTTGGAAGAAAATATTCTACCTAACTTATCTAAATTTTTTAGTATTTTTTAAATCATGTAAAGGTGATTTACTTGGATTTTTTTTCCTTTCATTGTTCTTATTGCAAGTCCTAGCATCAAAAGAGATAGCCTCAAGCATTTATTGACCTTTAGAACATTGATATTTTTCCATTGTTTATCTTCTAATACAAACTTCTGAATATTCCTTGATAGAGTCATCACTCATTAAAGGAGAAAGTAATCAGAATAAACAACTTGTGATTTTACAAACCAAAGAAAACACTTTCATGGTTGCATCATTGTCACGAAGTAACTTGGGTCTTCAAGTTGATTGTTGATTTATATTTTCCTCAACAATGGCACCAATTTGTTGGTGATCTAAGCTATAGGCTCCAAGTCTATAAGGATTGGTAATCTCCCAAGTGCTAGGAGTTTCAAACTTGTGAGTATCACCACAAACCCATATTTAGGCTAGGATGCTAAGGACTAATTGTTGAGATGGGTAAGACCTCCTTCACTTATGGCCCTGCAAGACCAAGGGGGATTTCCCTAAGGCGCTATATGATTATTGAAAGACTAAATACCCTCTTAAAAGGAAACTATTTCCACTATATAGTGTATCCCAATATTAGTGTCACAATATACTTATGTGCTAGTTTGGATATGTAAGGCTTATCACCCTATTAATAGATAATCTACCATATGTTTATCAATGAATAAGTTTTTTATAACCCCTTAGATATTATAAATATTTAGACATGGTAGTTGGAACACACTAAGCTAAAGAAAATTAGAAGATGTTTAAATTGATTTTATTTTGAGTGTGTTAAGGAGAATGGGGAGAGAAAGACAATAAGAAAGTGGTGCCTTTATCTAGTTGGGAAATAGAGTGTCTATTCTCATTAAAAAAATTAAATAATTGAAACCAAGGTGATGAATTAGTCAACAAACCATAAAAGACTAGGTCTTCTAGAATGGACAAGCAAGTTGGGCTCTACACATACATTAAAAAAAACCATAGATAGTTACAAAATATTAAAAGAGTCTACTTAGTAATTTAGAAGCATGCAAATACATTTCTTATATTATTCTGGAAAGATACCTTATAAAGGCTTTGCAAGGATTTTATAGTCTTTTAGCTGGTCAACTAAACAACACACATTCATAAATGCATAACATATACATGGGGACACTTAATGAAGGTTGATTCTTCCATTAATCATTTGATATACAATAGTTATTTAAGTGTTATCTCAAGTTTTGGGATGAACCTAGATCATTATAATGCAAAAATATATACCCAAAACTAGAAGTTGAAACCTTAGGGCTTCTTGTGAATATCTCTCTTCTACTAGCTTTGTAATTGCTTCTCTCTATAAGATATTATTCCTCCTCCTTTCACAGTGGAAACCAAGGAAAACATACCCATGACCAAAAGGTCTACAAAATGTTAGAGGGTTAAGTCGTATAAGAAACCATAACCACAACCTCCACCAATGCTCAAAAACCAAGTGTCTACTATAAATATAACCCAATTGACAAGGTGTGCAAGAACATTCCCCTGACCTGTGGCATACATCTAAATTGATAATCCATGGGTTTGAGTGCAAGAAATAGAATAAATCTCCCACAAAATATGATAAAATGGCATCCAAGAAGTGTTTCATGATAGAAAACTCTTTGCAGGTAATAAATGAGACATGTGTGCCACCTTTCCTCATTGAATTCCCACAAAAAATATTTACAATGACTCATAGAGCATTGAGGATAAAAAAAATGTATTTGTAGTGGTGGTTACCATTAATGGTGGTAGTTGAGAGCTAATCCTTCATTTGTACATATTGTAGAAATTTGACCCCTTATTGGATGTGAGACTTTGACAAGATCATAATGCAACACGAGAATCAAGCCCCTATAGGAGGTCTTCTCATCATCAAGCAAAAAACTAGCTTGAAAATGGCTCTAGCGGAAGTTTGGGCCCCAAGTGGATACATTCATATGCTATCACGATCCTCGCAAGCTATGGTTGACCTTCAAATACTCACAAAACTTTATCTATGTGAAAATGACTTGTATCGAGCTCAAGCAAAACAAAGACCTGGTATTGAAATGCACCTTGCAAAAATATTATCCAACTCACTTAGGAATACCCACAAGAAGAATTTTCCTTCATACTTGTCCTTCTACGGAACTTAAACTTCCATTGGGTCACATTGGAAGTTAGCATCTTTGTCTTTTTAGTCTTTGCAAGGCTTCAACTTGCTACTAGACATATTAGAAGATCAACCTTCAACATGATTTATGTAGGGAAAACAACTGAACTTCCAACTTCACAATGCACATAAGACATCTAGTTTGGATGGAAAGCTCAGCTAGTGATGTCAAAAAAGGTAAAATCAACATGAATTAAGTAATGTGGGATGATATTAGTATGACATCATCAAGGTATAAATGCTAGTGAATAAGGTAGAATAGGTTTGTGGGTAGAGGAATTTGAACTAGATGAAGTGGAAGTTCATATGGATGGAAAAAATCCACAAAAGGAAATATGTAGGGAAATGATCATGAATTGGACAAGTGCACGAGAAGGAAAAGTTCACTTAGAAAATTTTGGAAGAGGAAGATTACATCACTGTGAGCATGTTAGAAGATAGGCTCCATTTTCCTACAAAGATTTAACTTAGCCAATTTCTGATATTTATTGTACTTGCAAGGAAACCATCACTAAGTGGTCATACAGTTCACAAAAAAATTACCTGCAAAGCTGAATGTGCACCCTTTTTCTACAAAGTGGGAAAATTCAAGTGAATTGGATGAAAATAAAAAATGAAGTTCGCTTAGGCATTGGGATCCAACAAGATTTATAATTAGCATATTTTTTTTAATTTTTCAAGACCTATTGTAGTGATTTCTAGCTGAACTAAACAATCAAGTAGAAATAACCAACTAGAAGAGACATTGTGGGGAACTAGGACAAAATCGGATGGCAAATAAAACTTGCATGGGTATAACTTTCACTCAGCAAATTTTACAAAACTTCAAAAAGAAACTAGGATTAATTTTTCATGTTTTATCCATTTATGCTTAGAAATTTTGTAGAGGACCATCTAGATTACATTTCTCGTATTAGTTATCAATAATGGTTGCTTAAAGGCATGGGGTAGACAAACAAAGCAAAACAACACAAAAAGACACTCAAAATTTTGGGGTGCCAACAATACATATTGGTGTTTAACAGTCAACCCATATATGTGAAACAACTGAAGGATCAATATCCATAATTTACGCTTCCATACACATGTAGACTATTTTTCAACCTTTATGCCATAAAAAATGATCATGCATCTAACACCATACACATGTTACACATAGTGATGTCATCACTATATATCATAGTGACCCAGTTGGCATCATACTAGTTTGAGATTTAGTATCACCTCATCTATAGAAGCATCCTGCAATATGTGTTAGATAGTTGTCAACATGGATCTATGTGGAGCTTAGCTCTAACCTACTTGTATAAATACATGCTTTGTATATTCTATAGAGTAGAAGAGGAACACATAGATTTTAATTTAACATCTATAAATGTTTTTCCCTATTATTTCTAAATGGAAGTAGTATATCTACCTAAAAATTATATCTTGGTCATGTTTTGTTATGCATATATCTATTATCCTTGATACATTTTGTAATCATGTCACATTACTATATAACATACATAACCATCCACTAGTTCACTCTAGGAATTAGATTAACATGTAACATCTTGGAATGTGGAGAGACTCTTGGGAGATATCAAGAGTCACACATGAGTGTTTGGATTCACTTTTTGAACATGAAGATACATGTGTGGGGCATGAGGGATCATGTGTAGTACATGAGGAGACATGTTGAATATGAGTTTTCATAGCCAAGGGTCTTGTACCTATTGTGCCATAAAATTATTTGGTGGTTTCAAATGATCTTTATGCATATAAATAAAAGCTTGTGAAAATATAAAAATTCATGAGCCAATTGCATATTGTTGTGACACGGTCCACAAATTTATGGAAATGGATTTATAGGTAAATGGTCTTGTAATAGGTTTATAGATGCTAATGGGTTGAGCACATGAATGAGAGCAACACATAGAGTGCAATGAAAATAAATTCTTGGATTAATGACAAGTTCTTTCATAAGGTGCATGATATTAGATTTGATAGGATGAATTGAAACTATTTGAGCACAAGTGGCTTTTTTTATATGTTGTAATCTTGTTCCTTAGATAATATAATTGAGTGGTGTTATGTTTCTTGTTTATATTTTTTCTTAAAGAATTTTCTAAGCTAATTTGATATATTTATGTTCTTTACTTTAATGTGTTATTATGTTGCACTTGTTTTTAATTGTGTAACCTATACAACACATTTCTCCTCTTACAAATATTAGTAATTTCCTAATAATTTTTAGATATAAGAAAACACTTAGATGTCAATCACCAATGGGTTCCCTTCTCTTTCTCTAAATGCAAATTGAAATGGATGAGCTAGAGTTAAATAAGTACATGGGTGTGTTTTATATTGCAGGCCACTCTTCTTTTTCTAATGCATGTCTAACATGCACTTTTGTCATTTTGACAAAAGTTGTAGAGCTATCAAAAGGACACTTAAGTATTTAGGCTAAATTAAAATTATACAAAAAATCAAAATACTGAGAAGTATACATTCCACCAAAATCATATAAAAAATAATCTTAATCTCATCCCTTTAAAACACGATAGACCTTACATTCATAAAGACTTGATCTTTAATAAACTCTTAATGCATATTTCAACCTGAATAATAAACCAAAGCCATGTAACTAAACAATACATTTCAACTATTGCAACTTTGAAAATGAGCAGCTTTATTGAAGTCTATGGACCATTAATCAAAGTGTAGTTATTAGGAATCTCCCACTTCATCTCTCTACGGGAGAGGACCCGGTAGTAGAGCACCCTAACTTCGCGCTTCTAAAATTCTATGTGGAAATTTCAAAAAATTCCCAATTTTTTACAGCAACTTGCTTGGAAACGCACCTACTTACAACTAAGGTTTGAGGGCCACATCAGCATGCTTTTTGTCAAGGTGTCCAAAAAGTCCCAAAAAAAAGTGAGACCGATACTTGTGCACTAAATCATGTTTTATTGATGTGCTGATGTGGCATCACATGATTTGTTGCTTTTTAGATCTAAGGAATACATATTATTCAATTATTGGTAGTTATCATCAACACTAACAACTTTAAAGTCACAACTATTGATTCCATATCTTAAAAATATTGAGCATTAAATCAACAAATACTATAACAACGACTGAAACATGCTCAACTATTGGATCCTTCCCCCTAACATTTTAGAGGTAGCATTCAGTAATGGTTGGCGTAAAAGAAATTGGAACTGCTGATTTGCAATGTAACCTGATGGCAGTACTATAAAGCAATTACCCTTCTTGTAATGACTGTATAGTAATCTGAAGAAGGATCTGTTATGACCAACAAAGAGGTTCAGAGCATAAAAGGTGGGGAACTTGAAGACATGTTCGTTTTTCCCCATTTCTAATCAATGATAATATTTTCTCAACGTATAGAACACATTTGGGATTTACACTGTTCTGATCATAAGACCTTTCATTCCTAATAACTGAGATAAAAAAGAATCCATTGAAAAAATATGAGTTTGTACATGTCTGCTATAATCAGAACTATGTCCCTTTTGGAATAAATGAATAAGGTCAAATGGGTGATACAGGATATCCGATGCCATGGCGAGTAGTGGGAAAGACAACGAAGAGCAGGCTGCATGTAACAGCAATACCAACTGGAAGAACATCCAAGAGCTCGGCTGTCTCCTCCTGAGGCGAAGGATACAAACAACTCACCACCTTATCATCCAAAAGCGCAAAAGCAGAAAACACCAGAGCAGAGAGCACTGCATGGATGAAATCAAGAAAGCGAAGCCGATATTTGCCGTCTTCTTCCTCTGCTAAATCATCACAATTGCCCACATACTCAAACGTCCATAGCCCTTTGGGAGTGGCAATGCCGTAGTATATCTTGCCATCAGAGCCCCGAAAGCTGTCGGTAAAACAGGCAAGAAAGCAAGAAATGCCGCAGAGTAAAACAAGACATTCTGTCATGAAGCGGCTAACCAGATCACATTGGCCATCGTTGGAGAAAATGGGGACGAGGACTTGAAAGGCCAGGAAAGTCCCTGTTGGAAGGAGGTTTGCAAGATGTGCAGTGCTTGCAAATGTCTGTGTGAGAAGCTTCTCAATCATGCTCTTCCGTCTCTGTTCTGTCGCCCCCCGCTCCAGAAGACCCATTTTCTCTGCGCCCACTTGGGTTTCCATATCTTCTCTTGATGAGTCGATCTCTGCAACGATGTCTTCCATATTATTATGCTGATCACCACATTATTGCTTTGCCTTATCTGAGAGCGTCATACCCAAGTAATCGATCGGACACGGAAGAACTTTCGTAATCAAGACGGATCAGAGAATCTCCCAACAGAAACCAGGCATTCCATTAGTTTATGACTACCATGTTTATCTGTTGTGATTCAGATTCAGATTACAGATGGCTTTCATACTGCAAAGATTGTGACTTGCGGCTCCAACGGAAATGTGCTTTACAGCTCATGAACTTTGAGATATGGAGTGACAGAGTGCGTTTGTTTTGCGTGGAAGACATGTAAACCTGAGAAACAAAGAGCGTGGGTTGGTTTCGTGTTCTTTGATGTCGTCCACCTTGACTTTTTTGTTATTCCTATGTTCACGTCATTCCTCAACCTTGTATCAATATTTCGCCATGGAAGTCGCTTAGCGCAGGCAACTGCATCAGCTTTGCATTTAGCCTTTGTGTGTAGTTAATAAGGAAAAAAATTACTTCATTTGCATATATTACAAATCCCCCCAACAAAATGTTTAGAGAATAGTGCCAAAATTTTCTTTTAAAGAACACACTTCAAGCTTTAATTTTTGTTGAGGTAGGTGGCTCATCACATTCACTTTTTTTGTTAGGATCAATTTATTAGTATGATAGTATGATTAGAGATGGTAGGTGGGTCATCTTCAATCACACTTGCTTATTCGGTAGGGTCTACTTAGTATGATTCTAGAGGACTCACCTAAACAGGTCAAAACTTAGAGTGTGTTGTTTAAGTTTAGTTGTGACAAAAATTATAAATACAAATGAAAAATAACACAACCTAATTGCTTCATATGCACTTTGCTTATATTACAAATTTTCCCAACAAAAAGTCTAAAGATTAGTGACAAGAATTGTATTTTAAAACATTGTTGAAGTGGAAATGGAAATAACACATCCTAATTACTTCATATGCATTTACTTATATTACAAATCCTCCCAACAAGAAACCTTGAGACTAGTAACAAATAATATATTTTACAACATAATGGAAGTGGAAATGGAGAATAACACACCTTATATAACTAAATTAGGATAATTTAGTATCTAAGTATTTTAAGTTAAAGAGTTAAAATGAATTATATTATTGAGATAACTTTTTGGAAAATAAATAATAAATTAGAGTTTAGTTGGAATTAAATTGTTTTGTGACATTTGTTAGGTTTTGGGTAATTCAATAGAATAGTAGCACACAAATGCTCTTTACATATTGTTATTTGATTCATCAATATGATTAAAAGTTTATGTGATGCCAAATGAATGTTTCTATAAGCATTATATTTGATGTTTTAGGTCATATTCACAATTATGGAATTAATCTCTATGAGTGTAAAGTCAACCTTATGTTGCAAGTTTGAACTATATTGATTTAGATGTCTAGAACTTGTTTGTCATAGTGTCTTCGACTTATTCCTATAAAGGTGTGGTCTCTATCAACACCATTTAGGAGCTTGCTAAGCATAAGGTTCTCCCTTGGTCAAATCCCTATTAGTAAGACAACAATATAGAATCAAAGACTAAAAATAACACACAAACATCCAATTATGCACAAATGTTAATATAAGTATGTTGTGCAATGATGATGATTTAATTATATTATGGATATATCACAAATTCTCATACCTAGACGTTCTCTTTGATGGGTAGAAATAGATTGGGAGAAATTAATTTTGAATTTTGAATGATTTTGGGTCATTTTTTGCTTTTACAAAATTATGACTATGAATTTGACATGGGGCGATGCAATTAAGGTCAAAACCAATTACTTGAGATGTTATGCCAACACTACACTTGAATATGCTACTTGTATACTATCACAACCTCATCCATTGGGTCATAAGACTAACAAAAGAACTATGGTTTTGGAGTAATTTTCTAAATGTCTTCTAAAAGTCTTAAATTATTTCATGATGCATTTGTCACAATCTATGGAATACCACATGAATGATTCATTTATTTATGTTTACAAAATTCATCTGTGTGCACTTCCATTCATTAAAATGGTATGGCCAGTGACTACTTAAGTTCATGACCATTTATAATTTAGAAATTCAAACTAAACTATTTATTCAAATTCATATTTTATATAATAAGAATAATGGCTTAGTTCATAATACAACTAAAGTAGTAACATTATGAATTTACTCAAGTACTACATGAATTGAGACAACAATTAATGTTTTAGCCTTCCTATTTGATTCAAAGCTATAAGTAAATAATTTCCATATGACATATTGTTAGTTAACAAATTATTCACTATTGTAATTTTTAACTTATTCCCTCTATGTCCAACTATAGGAATAACTTCCAACCAATAGTTGGGAAAATTATCTCTCATGGAAATAATTCTCCTTTTAAATTTAAGAGGTACAAATCCCTTGTTAGATAAAAATATATTCTTTTATAAAAATAAAATTTACTATAGGTGTGCTTTTAACCAAAAAAACAATGAAAGGTCAAAATAGTGTATCAAATCTAAAAAATATTTACACGACTAGTAAAATCTCATATAATGTAAAAAAAAAACTATCCATGAAACCAATTAGAATACAATTTAATTTAAATTCCAAAGGATATGAACCTATGAATTGATTAGTTTTAAAGATAATTCCCAACTTGAAACTTGACTGAACACCTCAAATAGTTCTTATATTCACACAAGAATATAATAATAGACGATCAACTATAACACACTAATCATAATAAGTTTTATTTCAAATGTTCAATACTATACGCACACAAACTTATAGCATCTTCTAAAAATTTGACAAAACATGTTCCTTATTTCTTCCCTTATAGGCTATTACTTTTTCAAAAAATTCTAAGAGAGCTTCTTCATAACATCATTTCTAATATTTACACATGCAAGAGTAATCGTTTCTTGAAACGTAACTAAAACTTGGAGGTTAAAGAATCCTTTAAACTTCTCAAAAACTTTAACATTCCTTACAACCCCATAATATGAAATAATAATAGATATTATTGTTGAGGAGACTATTGCTAGCATCTTTATCATTCCCCTTTTCTATGATGATTGGGCCAACTGTGCGACACTATTTTCTTCATACACGTGGAAGGATTTAATGGCTAGAAGCATTTCACTATGCTAAGGAATTTAACAAAAAAAAACTAGTTCTTAGCTTCCACAAAGCTTTGTTCCCTCAAATCAATTCTACCTTATCGGAGAAGTTTGCCGCATGTCCAATATATTGGGACAAGATCGATTCAATGTTACTCAAATTCCTTAAATTATCAACATTGAAAGATTATTTATCAAAAAAACTCTCAACTACCTCTATAAAACTTATCTTCAATGTTTCTTCATCCTTGTATTGAGAATTGTCTTCCTTTCAAAGGTGAACACTGATAGTTGAGAGATATTTTTGAATCTCGGCCCTAATTTGATCGTATTCTTTGAGAATTTTATTTTGTTCCAATATTTTTTTGTCTTACGAATGAAATTTTTCATTCTATTATTTTATTCCACATGAAACATCAATTATCATCAGTAAATTAGACAATATTCACTCGACCGATAGCTTATCCAAACCTAGATCAATCATATCTTTCAAGTCATTATCATTCTTTGGCCATATAGATTCATCATGCTTAGATGCAACAATCTCACCATCCATTTCCTTCCCCGATGCCTTAATATCTTCACAAATATTTTTCATTTCTAGAATAAATTAAATCCCCCTCACTATGATATCCTTAGTCCATTCCTCTATAACTTTACCATAAGATTTGTAAGAATGGACTTTATCAATCACTTCCTTTCCGTTAGCTGAGCTAGGATCAAAAGCAACTTTGATATGGTTAGTGATTTGATCTAATAAATCGATGAGGAACTTCAAACAATTGGTTAATGCATTAACTTTAGAACTATTTTAGTTGATCTTTAGTATGTTTGTCCTTCTCTGCTCTTTCCACTAGCCTGATAGCTAACACTTGAAATTTGTGAACATCTCCATCTCTTGTAGATCTTGTAGAATGTCTCAAATTGATCTTGGGTATACTAAAGTCCTTTGTAGTCATTTGACTAGCATCCTTCTATGCAGATGGGTAAGCAACTTCAACATACATATTCCTTGAAGAGGGATAATTTAGCAATTGGGATGTAGTTTTAGGCTTTTTAGATTGAGGGGTTCTTTGGAGTATCTATTATACAATACCTTTATTAGGAACACTTAATTCAATGATCTCTCTTTTCTTTGTTAAAGTCTTCACCAACCACAAAATAGATGGAGGTGTAGGGACATTTGTAGTCCCTAGAGAAGAAAATTAGACAAATCTCTTGAGAGGAAATGTATAAAATACCCCCACCTAAGGAGAATATGGTGGATTTGTCTCAACTTGAGTTGAAGGATTTTTAGAAACATTATGAGGAGGAGAGTTGTGAGAATAATGTGAGGAATATTTTCTTACTTTGGATGGGGATGAAGATATGCAGATGGCCTCTTCTCCCAAGTCTTATATCATCAAGCTCAACTTTTCTTTATCTTTCTCCTTTTGGGTTGTCTCTTATGTAGGTCCCCCACAAGTCTTTTCTAGTTGTCTTCTTTCAGGTGAGAGGGGATGGGGCCCATTTTTCCATGCTCTCTATTTTCTTTGTAGCCTTCTTAGTTTTTTGAGGAGAGAGATTTTGTTTCTCAACTTTCTTCTTCACTACCCACTCTTTGGTTCATTTGAGAACTATTGCATTTTAAACTCAACTATTTCAATCTCTTTGATGCTCCAATCTATTGGTAGAATGGGTTGAGTTTGTATATGTTTGGTAAAAATAGGATAGACCAAATCTATTTCATCATCCTCTAGATCTTGGATATTACAATTTAACTTGAAAGCAAAAAAATTCCTTAAAGACAACCTCATCCATCCTCTTCTTACTTCAAACTCATTAGTAAAATCTACCCAATAGTCTTCAAACTTTGGAAGATGATTGAGACCAGGTACCAACTACAAATTATTTCTAACGAAGTTCTTGCTAAGTAGGAGGTATTTTCCATAGTGTGTCAAATTGTGATGTTGCTATCAAGATTCAACCGTGTAGTTTTAGAAGTCAAACTACACAGTTTGACTCTTGATAGAAATATCACGAAGTTCTTGTTGTCAAATGGGACTATTTTTTCATAAAATCGTGTTATATACTTCACCAGATATTTTTCTATATTTAAAGCATAAGACATGGAATTACATTGATAATATGATAAGAAAATAGGAAAAGGAATCCCCTCTTTCTTCCTCTCATGGAATATCTTATTTAATTTAGCTACTTGTTTACATACCTCAATAAGGACAAACTTGTCATCTTCATATTTTGGTAATTTATAAGGTAAAACATCAAAACCTCCAACTCTTATGTAGGTAAATATCTGGAATTGTATGAAGTAGTTTCTATAATTGTTGATCAACTGAGCATCTTTTGGGGTTATTCTCAAGCTCGTGTCTCCTTGAATTTCTCTTATAATTCTCATGGTAAAGGCACTATTAACTCTTCTAAAAATCTTACAGATCCTCTTCAACTACAATTGAATATAGTAATTATAAATTTGAGTATATTCCTCAAGTACACCCATCAAACGAATCCTTATCCAAGGTCTTGTACAAGAGATGTCATAGAATAGATAAGAAAACATGTAGAAATCTTTATGTAATTAAAAACTGTGTAATATTCATGTGAATTTGATTGCTAATAAGAGTGGCCCAATTAATGAACTATTGTCCATGAATTATCACAATGATAAACAAATGCATCCATTCTTTGAAATGTGTATTCTCATTACACTTTAGCATGTGGATGAAGACTATTATGTTTGAAATCTCATCTACAAAATGAGACCAGTGTAACCTCTTTGGCAGCTAAGACTATCCTTTCTTGGTTGTTGCTAACCATTTGGTGGTCAATTGTGTTTTTGCATTGGATTTTATTTTTAGTAAAGTGTTGGTAGGTGATGGTGTATTCAATGGTGAAAAATTCATCTATTTGAGATAGCTGAAGACAAGTATTGAAATTTTTGTTGCTCAACCTAACCACCAATCTATTGTCACTTGTTCTCACTTCCTAGGTTTGGGGGTCATAACGATTTATACATTCCAGGACTAGTTCAGAACACTGTTCTACTACAAGAAATGAAACTACATGTAATAATCCACTCTCAATAAATATTTACATGATGGAGGACCTATCCTCCCTCTCCATTCTTTCCCATAAATCCTTTAAATTGACATGTCCTAACTTCATGCCAACAATCTTTGAGAGGGTACTAGATAGTCCTAGCAAATGTTTGTATCCCAAATACTTGAATTTCATCTTGACAGATATACGATTGAATGTATGGGAGATAATTATGGTTAACTCTAAGGTTCTAAACTTCTTTCCAAATTCTTGTATCACTTATGTTCCATTAAATTATCACATTTACCATAATTCTCCTTCTAGTGAATAATGAATTTTAGGAAAATGTAAATAAGTACCTTTAATTCAGCCATGATGTTTGCTATGAAAATTTCAGTGGTGCTATCTTTACAATCTTTTTTTCCCTAATATTTTCCAATTCTCTGTCAGCTACTTGTTGAAATGGCCCTTGTTAATTCTCAAAAAAAAATTTGATTAATGGCCTTAAAGTTGGGGAGGAAGAATTAATGACACACCTTAATATTGACATGTGTGAACTTTCTCTTCAATACCCACCTTTGACACATTTTGAAATTTTAAAAAGTAATGGCTTTGAAGCTTTGTTAGAGATTTTGTTGGTTATGAGATCCTTGTTGGGTTCCTATGAAGGTTTTGAAACAGGTCTCAAATCTTCCAAAAAATATTTATTTTCAAAATGATCTTTCACCATGAGCTTTATACGAGGACTCGAGATCACTTCTAAGAGAAATTTATAAAATTGTTGGCTTTTCTTAGGGTTGTGAAAACCTTTTTGAGTTCTAAAAAAGGTTTTGAAACCCATAAGAAATAACAAAATTCCACCACTTTTGATCTTTCAAAATCCTTCAATGTTGTATTTTTCATGATATTTTATGAAACTTCAGACATGATAAGATTGAGTTCTCCACTTTGTATCAGCTCCAAACTTGGTTATGAAAACCTCATTGGATGTCGATGGGGTTCTCGAAGCCTAGGTAAATACCAAAAAATAAAAAATAAGAAAAACTCAAACAAAGTGGCATCAGATTGACACAAGTTTAGGATAACCTTGTTAGAACTCAACAAGGTTCTAAGAACCTCATTGGAACCCAACAAAGATTATTAAACTTATTAAAAATTGGACAATTCTTTATCAACAAAAGTTGAAAAAAATTGAGGCAACACATATGAATGTTCATCATAAAAAATAATAATGAGATATTACTAATGGAACCATCATAATGATGGATTTATAGCAAAGAAGCAACATTACTAAGGAAAATAACTCATTATATAGGTAACTGTTGACACTTTGTGCCCCCTTGTTTTACCCATTCATTATAATTGATCTAAGAGATTCTATGTGGGTTTCCCATGTCACTTGTTCTTTTTTGTTGAGGTTTTTCCCTTGCATTATCCCTTAGTTAGTTACTCAAACTCAAATATCCAAAAAAATGGCTATGGGTTTTTTTGAGTCTTCCACTTTGTAGAATTCCCAAATGAGTACACCCAATTCAAGTTTGGGGGAAATTGGGTGAAATTGGCTAATATATAGCCAATTGATTCTTTTATTGGTCCCACGAACCTTGTCAAGCCCTAACCAAGTTCCCAAAACCATTAGAACCTCCAATCGAAGGAAAAAGAAAGGAAAGAGGACAAGGGAAATTATCAAAGCCTTTAGAGGTTCCCAAAACTTCTGACAATTCCTAGTTCTAGGTGACCCCCCAATAAAGGAATTCAAGGGGAACATGGAATGGTAAAGCAAGAAAATAAAAAATGATTAAGTATTTTTCAAAGCTTCTTATGGTTCTTGAAACCATAGGAACCTCTTATAAAGTTCTTGGTTCCCAACCAAGCTCCAAGAAAGGAAAGAGGAAAAGGTGGTGTAAAGAGTGAAGGGAAGCAAATGGCATCAATTTTTTTTGAGGTTCCAAGAACCATGGGAACCTCCAATAGTTCCTGGTGAACCTTTAACACATGGAAATGGTAAAGAACATAGTAGAAGGAACCAAATACTAAGGTAAAGAAGTGTCATAAAAGAAAAATGTTGAAGGGAAAGTAAGTTGTCAATGTTTCTAATGGTTCCTAGAACTACCAAAACCTTCTATGGTTCCTTGTTCTATGGGAACCCCTAACTAAGTAGTGAAGTTTTAGAATGTAAATAAATACAGTGAAGAGTTAGAGCTTCCCGTGATTATTAGAACCATCAAATCCTTTAATGAGGTCACTAGTTCCCTTAGAGTCCTCGATCACTATAAAGAAAAAAATAAATAGTTAAAGGCTTCTAGGTAACAAAAGGAAATGAATGAAATCCAAGGTATTAAGAACAAAGAAGGCCATGTGGTGAGAAAATTATAGGTCCAATTCAAAAATGTAAAGGCACCAAGAGTTGAAAGACAAAAGGAGTAGGTAGGCCAAGAGGGAGGAAGTTTTTGCAAAACTTTGAGTCTATTGGATGTTGTAAGATTTTTCTAAGTATAGAGATATGTCTTGATGCTAGTGAAATTTCTTCAAAGGTATTGATGCATGTCAAAGTTTTGTATATCTCAATGCTAGTGAAAGTTCTGCATATCCCAATGCTAGTGAAAGTTCCACATATTTCGATGCTAATGAATGTTTTACATATACTAATGCCAGTGAAAGTTTAGCAAGGTTCAAATTCCAACCAAATCCTCAAATATAAACTTGTATGCCAAATTTCCACATGGTCTCTATGTTGATGGATGTTCCACATATCCTATTGAAGGTCATTTTCTCACAACATCACAATGGAGGAGCTAATGTCCCACATGATGAAGTTTTACAAGAATTTTCATGCCTCGTGGATTTTGTGGAATTTTTTATCTATCAGGATATATCCAAATGGGGCCTAATTTTCTACAAGATGTAGTAAATTGGAAAGGATGCTATATTTTATGGGTGTTCTAAGGATAAAAAATCCTTCAAATACTAAATCTTGACTATAATTTCACTTGTTTCACTAAAACGTTAGCAAAGTTTCATACATCCAAATGAGGATCAAATCCCCACAAAGGAGAAAATGAAAATATGGCCCCTCTACAATGCCATTAATGTTGCAACCATCCCTTAGCTACCAAATCTCAACCCATAGAGCTCTAGAAACAATTTTTAATGCATTGTTCGTGGATTCCAAAGGGGAAATTTGTGTCCATTTTTTCATTTATTGAGTTGTAGTCCCTTTTTGTTAGGAATTCATTTTTGAGCCATGATTCACAAGGGATTTTGTGGGGGTTTCTTCACTTCCTCCTTATAATAATCAATGAAAAAGTATGGGGGGGTATTTGGGTTGATATTCATGCCTTCCAAATGAGAATTCTCATGTAGATATGTCAAATATCTTTGACAAGGTTGTAGCTAGGGTTTCATTCCTTGCAACATGATCCTTCTTTCTCCTATGCGCTTTTGAGATTTAAAAGGCACTTGTGTGCTTATTGTAAGGGTTCTTCCCTTATTTCTCTAGAAAACACATGTATTTTACATCTACACAACTATAAATTAGCTCCATACCTTTAGATAAATAAAAAAATTATTTTCACCTCTTCTCACAACTTTCATATTGTGCATTTGAATCCTTTTGCCTCTAGGATTGTATTATTGTTTATAAATTTTATATGATTGGATATTTTGTTAAACTTGTTTGTAGGTGCTAACTATGGATTATTTCTTTCCCTCTCAATGTTTGGAAAAACCTAACCTCCATGCTAACATCTAGGGACTAGCATAATAGAGAATTGTGTGAGTTATATATGTTGGATGCTATGGATATGGCTGCTGATATGTGGTTGTCATTAATGTCAACACTATTAGCATTTGGTTTATCAGAGGTTGTATATGTTGAGGATATTGAGAAAATTGTAAAAGGAAATGTTCTAGGTTCCCAGTGGAACTGTGCAGGTCATGAAGGTGTTTTGTTATGTACGTTGAATACTAGCCTGTGTGGATTAAAGGGTTTATTTATAAATGTTTCTAGATCATCTACCAGAAGTTTCAAAGGTCCACGTAAAGTTTTGATTGTGTTGTGGCTTGACAGTGTTTCTATGGTCTCTGTTAGTGTTCCTGAATGAAGATTGTATGATTCTGGTAATCTCAGTTGTTGTGGATGCTTCTCTATTATTTCTTGGTATTCTTGGATGTCTCTAGATCATTCTCTATCTTTGTGGTATGTCCATATTACTTGGTGAGCTCGTGGTTAAAGATATTTTCTTGTGCATGCTCATTTTTTCATGTTCTTGGACAACATGTTGATGGTAGTGTGTTGTGGATCTTTTTGGTGAAATTAATTAAAGTATTTTTGTGTTGGAGACATTAATTTGGGTCCCCACTATGTTGTGGCCAACCTTGGTGGTTTTGCATTAGAAATTTATTTGTCAATTTGGGTCGACATTGAAAATATGTTCTATTTTTATGTTCGACTAAGTTGTAATGAAATCCCATGAAGCAGATATATAAGAGGGGTTGGTTGAGAAAAATTAGTGTGTGCATAAGTGTGAATGTATGCCAAAGAAAGTGTAAGTGTGCGAATAATGTTTCTATCATACGATCATTGAGTAGAGAGTGAAGAAGATTGAGGAAAGTGTGAAGAAGGTTTTTTTAGCTTAATTGGAACTATAATCAGGCTTGTGTAGAAGCTATTCTTTCAGTTCATAGTCTATAGATCTAATCAATATTTATGTATTGTTGGACAATGATTCCTCCTTTGTATTTGAGCAGTGAGCTCTAGGAAGTGTGTCTGAATGCATGTGCATTCCCCTTATTATTTCTCTTTATACTTTTAACAGAGTATAATCTTGCGGACTAACATCCACCATGGTTTTTCCCCTAATAGGGTTTCCATGTAAAAAAAAATATGGTGTTATTTGTCTCTCAGATGTGATAATTGCTTGTGGTTGTTTACTTATTCATCAAATCTAATATTAAAGTTAAGATAAGTTAGAAAAGCTGAAGTTTGTCACAACTAATTCACCCGCCATCTTAGTTGTGTGTCCTTATTTTTCCAACAATTGGTATTAGAGCAGGTTCCTCTAAATAATTCTAAAATATTGAGGTGATCCGAGATGGCAACAACATTCAAGAAGGATAGTCTGAGATTTGATGGTACCAAATACTCAATGTGGAAAGCTAGAATGCAATGTCACTTAAAGTGTATTGGTGAAGCCTTCTGGAAGATTACAAGAGATCCATATACTATTCCTCATAATGGTCCCTCCATTGCTGATGAGATCAAAGATGCTGAAAATAATGTTAGGGCTATTGAAGCTTTGGTGAGTGCTCTGAAAAATTCAGAGATGGATAATGTGTTAGGTATAGAGACAGCTCATGAGATTTGGACGAAACTGGAAACTTTGTATGAAGGAGATGCACATGTGAAGATTGCTAGGATACAAAGCTTGAAAGGTAAGTACGAGAATTTGAAGATGGATGAAGATGAAAATAGCACTTCTTTTATGCAGAGAGTAAATGAAATAGTGATGGGTATTAAAGGTGTCAGTAGTTCTATGGATGAGGATGAAATTGTGGCTAAAGTACTCAGATCCTTTCCTCCCTCCTACAAGATGAAGGTCCATGCTATTGAAGAGTTTATATCATTAAACAAGATAACAAGAGACGCATTGATCAGGAAGCTTGTTGCTTTTGAAATAAGTGAATTTGGTGAATCTACACCAAAGACTAAGTCTTCATTCAAGGCCACTATATCCGGAAGTAACAAGAAAAGATATAGTTTGGGATAGAGTTCCAGAAAGATATCCAAGTATGATGAAAAACTAAAACAACTTGAAGATAAAGAAAGAGAGGTAGAAGAACTGGAAGCACTAATTGCTAAGCAAGAAGGCAAAGGAAAAGGTAAGTATGAAGATTTATTTCCTATTAATTTTTTTTCATGTAGTAATATAGGTCATTTTGCATCAAGATGTCCTAAAAGAGTTTCTAGATCTAAGCCTAAGAAGTCTAGATTCCAAAAGAGATGCTACTTTGCTAAAGAAGTAGTGACTGATGATGAGTCTGATAAAGATAATGGAAAGGAAGATGAATGGGCTTTCATTGCTACCATTGAAGATAATCATGTGGCTACCGAATCTACTAAAGATGAAAAAGCTCTTGCAACCCAAGTTGAAGAAAAGGATGAGTGGGTGATTGATAGTGGATGCTCACATCATATGACTAGTGATAAAGGAAAATTCGATGCAAGAAGCGATGAAGGAATCTTCTTGGGTTACTCCACTAAAAGAAAGGCCTACTAGTGCTATAACAAAAGACTAAGAAAGATGGTTGAAAGTGCAAATGTTAGAGTTGATGAGAACTCTATCAAACCATCCAGACATTGTAGTTATGATTCAGATGAAGACATCACAACCCAAGGGAAGAATAATTAGACACAAAATGTACTTTAGATTATTCCATATGTTTCGGTGAAGAAACCTCAATTTGTTCTGATAAATCAAGTCAGTCAAGAGACATAGACAAATGCAAGTATAGAAGAAAGATAAAAAGAGTCAGAATCTCAAGAATGTCCCAAAACTCTAAAGTATGTAAAGTTGAATCATTCTGAAAATCAAATTATAGGAGATAAGAGTAAAGGAGTGCAAACTAGAAGAAAAATTGCAGAAGAATATTGTCTAATATCCAAGATTGAGCCTAAAAGTGTCACTGAAGCCTATCAAGATGAAAACTGGTTGGAAGCTATGAAGGAAGAGATGACATTGATTGAAAAGAATGACACATGGATACTGGTTCAGAGGCCTAAAGACAAAAATGTGATTGGTTCTAAATGAGCATTTAGAAACAAGCTAAATGAAGAAAGTGAAGTGGTCTGGAATAAAGCAAGACCGGTATGTAAAGGGTATTCTCAAATGGAAGGTATTGATTTTGAAGAAACCTTTGTTCCTATTGCTAGGATTGAAGCTGTTCGACTATTTCTTGCTTATCCTACACACAAGAAGTATAAGGTCTATCAAATGATGTAAAGTCTGCATTTTTGAATGGAGAACTAAAAGAAGAAGTGCACATTGAATAGCAGGATGGATTCCAACTAACAGACAAAGAAGATATGGTTTGTAGATTGAAGAAAACTCTATATAGACTTAAGCAAGCCCCCAGAGCCTGGTATGCTAGATTGGAAAAATACCTACTGAAGCTTGGATTCACTAAAGGTATTAAATACAACAACTTATACTTTAAACTTGATCATGGTAAAGAGTTAATTATAGAAGTCTTTGTTGATTATATCATTTTTAGAGGAGATGACAATCTAGGTATGAAGTTTTCTGATGAGATGAAGAATGAATTTGAGATGAGTATGATTGGAAAGATGAAGTTCTTTCTAGGATTGCAAGTTACTCTGTTGGACAAGGGGATTTTCATATCTTAGTCCAAATATGTGAAAGAACTGCTAAAGAAGTTTGGAATGGATGACTTCAAACTTGTTCCTACTCCCATGGTGACCAGATGTAAGTTGACATAGAATGATGATTCTCCTAAGGAAAATCAAACCAGATATAGGTCAATGATCAGTGGATTGCTTTACTTGACTCAGACTAGACCAAATATTATGAATGTTGTATGTATGGTTGTTAGATTTCAAGCAGATCCAAAAGAATCACATGTAATTGTTGTGAAGAGAATTTTTAGGTATCTGAAAGGAACAGTTGAATTTGGAATTTGGTATCCAAAGGATGATGATCTCACTTTGTGTGCATATACTGATGCAGATTGGGCTGGTGATGTAGATGATAGAAAAAGTACTAGTGGTGGTGATTTCTTCCTAGGGAAGAAATTGGTGTCCTGGTTGAGCAAAAAGCAAAACTCAATTTCTCTATATACTGCTGAAGCAGAATACATTGTTGCTACCAATAATTGTACTCAAGTGATATGGATGAAACAGATGCTGAGAGATATTAGGGTGGTATATGAAGAACCTATTGCTATATACTGTGACAACTCAAGTGCAATAAATATCTCAAGGAATTTGGTGTTGCATTCCAAGACTAAATATATATCAATCAAGTTTCATTTCTTAAGAGAGAGTGAATGAGAAAGAAGTCAGACTCGAGTACGTGCCTACCAAAGAATAGATTGTAGATATATTTACTAAGCCTTTTCCCAAGGATACTTTTGAGTATCTCAGAGGAATGCTAGGGGTAATCACCCCTCCTGATAAGAACTAAAAGATGCATTTTCTTGCATCAATCTATGAATTTCATTGCTATATTTTGATTCAAATTTATGTTTATGTGGCTACTACTCAAGGGGAGTAGTCAGATGTACAGATATGTGGTTCAGAGCATGTATTTGGAAAGGTAATTGTTACCTTTTGCATTAATGTCGAAGGGGGAGAAGTGTTATATGAAAAATCCTTTCAAGGGGAGAAGTGAAGAAGAAGTCAATGTGTTGGGTTGATGGTATTTTTCATATCATGTGTTACCATCAATGCCAAAGGGGAGATTGTTGGATGTTGTGGATATGGATGCTAATATGTGGTTTTCATTGATGTCAACACTATTAGCATTTGGTTTATCAGAGGTTGTATATGTCGAGGATATTAAGAAATTTGTAAAAGGAAGTGTTTTAGGTTCCCAGTGGAACTGTATAGGTCATGAAGGTGTTTTGTTATGTATGTTGAAGACTAGCTTGTGTGGATTAAATGGTTTATTGTTGAATGTTTCTAGATCATGTATCAGAATTTTTAGAGGTCCACGTAAAGTTTTGATTATGTTGTGGCTTGACAGTGTTTCTGTGGTCTTTGTCAGTGTTCCTGAATGAAGATTGTATGATTCTGGTAATCTCAGTTGTTGTGGATGCTTCTTTGTTGTTTCTTGGTATTCTTGGATGTCTCTAGATCATTCTCTATCTTTGTGGTACATCCACATTACTTGGTAGACTTGTGGTTAAAGATCTTTTCTTGTGCATGCTTGGTTTTTCATGTTCTTGGCCGACATGTTGATGGTAGTGTGGTGTGGATCTTTGTGGTGAAATTAATTAAAGTATGTTTTTTGTTGGAGATATTAATTTGGGTCTCCACTATGTTGTAGCTGACCTTGGTGGTTTTGCATTAGAAATTTATTTGTCAATTTGGGCTGACATTGAAAATATGTTTTATTTTTCTAGCCGACTAAGTTGTAATGAAATCCCATTAAGCGGATATATAAGAGCGGTTGGTTGAGAGAAATTAGTGTGTGCATAAGTGTGAATTTATTCCAAAGAAAGTGTAAGTGTGTGAATAGTGTTTCTATCATATGATCACTGAGCAGAGAGTGAAGAAGATTGAGTAAAGTGTGAAGAAGGTTTTCTGAGTTTAATCGGAACTGTAATCAGGCTTGTGTAGAAGCTATTCTTTCAATTCATACTATTTGGATCTAATCCATATTTTTGTATTGTTGGACAGTGAGTCCTTCTTTGTATTTGAATAGTGAGCTTTAGGCAGTGTGCCTAAATGCATGCACATTCCCCTTATTATTTATCTTTATACTTTTAACAGAGTATAATCTTGTGGACTAACATCCACCATGGTTTTTCCCCTAACAGGGTTTCCATGTAAAAAAAAATCTTGGTGTTATTTGTCTCTCTGATGTGATAATTTCTTGTGGTTGTTTACTTATTCATCAGATCTAAGATTAAAGTTAAGATAAGTTAGAAAAGTTGAAGTTTTTGTCACAACTGATTCACCCCCCTCTCAGTTGTGTGTCCTTATTTTTCCAACAATATAAGCATTTATTCATTTCTTTTTGTTGTAGTGGGAAATAAGAAGCACAATTTAATATAGGGGCAACACCACCCTTTAAATTCCTACATTTCTCTATTCCTTTTTCTCTCTACAAGCTAGAAGAATAGGTTAGTCTATAATTATTCCAACTAGTTTGGACCAACAATTCTACATCTAGGTTAGAAGGGATCCATCCTTATCCAAAGGTTTTATATCATTTGCAAGGTCTCGCAGATTGATATCACTCCTAAGTTTCACTATAAATTTGAAAAATAGGTTCAACAAGTGTACAATTACAAGTGATAATCATTTTTGGCATACCCAATGGGACAAGTTTAATGAGATATATTTTATTTTTTCAAGGATATTGGTATATTTCTCAATAGTTGTACTCATCGAATAGATTCTTCAAACATCTGTTGACTCTACTAGTATGTTCTTAGTTCTTTGGTTGAGCAAATTTGATTGCTCTATTTTAAAACATTGTTAAATGATTTCCTAGCCCTATTGAATGTTTCAAGTATATCAACATATTATAGAGAACATGTATTTTCCCCTTCATTTCATGAAAATGAAAAATTCACACCTCCTTATTAGTAATACCAAGCTAGAAATGCCACTTGTTTTATCTTACATGCCCTTGCTAGAACAAGTTGTCAACACTTTCCTAGTGCTTGTGACCCTCCTAGCCATGCTCAGCCTTCTTAGAAACCTAACCATGCCTATATTTATCCCCATAAGGCCTACCTTATTCCCAATCATACATCTTATCCTCTTGGCCAACTTAAAAACAAGAACAACTTGGAAAATATTAGAATCAAAGATATAATGTTAAACTTCCAAGAATAGTTAAGGGCTATTGATAGGGAGTAGGAAAATAAGCTACAACATGAGGAGCTTTCTCTTCAAAATCATATTTTCTAGAAATTATAGGAGAACATAGGAGTTATGAGAAAGAAATGGAACAAAGAGTAAACAACATGAGTGTTGTGTGGTCTCACAACATGCCCCATTTTGTTAAATAAAAATCAAGACCCCTATTCCAAAAAGTTGTTTTTGTTAGTGTAAATAGTGTCTTTATCTATCTAGATAGGATAGCATTTTTCGAGGATTGAAATATTCCTACCTAGATTAATTTTACTTAGGATATTTCATACTTTTGTCTCACTTCATAATATTGAGTTGTGTCCTCATCACTTGAGACACCTATTGACACTTTCTCACGTACTTGTCAAGTGAGCTCACAAGTGTCCCACCTATGAAAGGGTAGTTAGAGTTTCATTCCTACCTTCTCACCTCCTCATCCTTTCCTATATATATGTAAGGATTGATAGTTGTATTTACACACTCTTCATTTGGATATTGATAGACATACTATTGTGCCTATTTTATTAACTTATGGAAGTTTTTTCATGCGATCTTGATCTTGGAATTATCCAACATCGTATCAAAGCCATGAGAGCATGTTTCTTCCCACATCGAGGTGGCTCCTGAATATAGCCCTATCAACAGAGTGTTGTGGAGCCAAACAGGCACCATAATTATGTCTAGAAGGCTTGAGAAATTAAAAAATACCTTTTGTCGTCAATTTCACATCATATTCCACATAGTGGCTCTCACTAGTTCAATCCTACCTCCAACAAGTGGAATCTAACCTTCTACTAGAGCCACTACTCAACTTCATTGAAGAGTATTTTTCTAGCATTTCCACATTGTCCCAAGGAAGTTATCAATCTACTCATTGATAGGTGACCCTTATTTGGATTGACCTCCATATCTTTGACTAGGTCGATTTGCATTCATTATAGTGACTTCTAAATGCATCATTGCATTATCATGCTTCTTTGGAATTGGCAGGTGCACAAAGTCTCATTTGAAAGCATGAATCCCTCACAACATACACATGACCTATATTGATCTATGGGTTATTTTTCTTGGTGGCTCTTTCCATTCATTTTGCACATAATACAAAACCTAATATAAATTTGTCATCCACAATAACCACCCTCCCTTCCTCACACATGGCCTATCTGTGTACCATAGAAAAAAGTATTTCTTGCTTGATTCAGGAATAATTGATGATAAATTGGACTTAATGAGGCCTTGATTTAATGTTGTGAGGTGTTTTACACATCCACATTAGGTCTTGGACCCTTGCAAATTGAATAAAATGCATTTAATGATGTCTTGTGAATGTGTTGTGAAGTGTTGTAACACATTTCTACACTTTTCTAGACTCTTATTATAATTCATCTAAATATTCCCTTTTCATCCCTTATCAAGTCCTATTTTAAAGTGTTGTAAAATCTTGTAACAAGCTTTCATGCTTTTCTAGGCTTGATTTCACTATTTACACATTTCTTATGCTTTATATGACCCCTTTATGCACTCATAATACTTAATTAAGTTTTTTTTTTAATGTAAACCTAAAAAACAACATTAAATTTGACTTAATTCTCGACACCCACTTACAAGCCTAGAGTGGGACCCATTATGGGTGGCGAATGAGTCCCTCTTGGCTCCAAATTCAAAATAATTCAAATTTTCTTTCGGGTTTTTATTCAAAATTACCTTATGTTAGCCTGTGATGAGGTATTATTGGGTTATTAGGGCATAAGTGTGTATAAATAAGTGTTTTTCCATCCATTTTAACCCCCATTCATCTCTTAACTCATTCATCATTTGTCTTCCATTTCAAGTCAAGCAAGTTTGGGTGTCATCATTTCAAGTCATTAAGATAACAATTTTTAGACATTCAAGGGAAGATTCTTCATATTTTGCTACAAACATTCAAGATCAATCATCATTGCACGATAATCAACTCCATTATTTCATGTTTCATTACATTATTTATCTATTTTGGTTTAATTACCTAAAAGGGGTTTGACCAAGGCAAACCCCCATGCCCTAACATCCAACATTTCTCTTTCTTGTCTCGTGTGTTTACAGATTTAGACATCTTAGAGGCTTAGAAATCATTGGAGATTTCATTGAAAAAAATTTCAAGTCATCTCTTCATTGGATAGGTCAAAATACACACAAAAAGTCACTTTCAAGCCCAAACCCAACAGTTTCAAAACCGGACACCTAGAGAAGTAGAAAGTGGAGACTGAAAGCTTCTGTTTCCACCTTTGAATATTCAAAAATTCAAAAGTGGACTCATTCACCATGGGTGACAAATGAGTCCCACTTCCAGGCCTTTTTTTTTTTTGCATTTTTAGACACCCTTTTGTCTGAAACGGGCTCTGGAACAATTTCTCAGATTTGGGACTAATTCACCCAGAATGGTGAATGAGTCCCACTAGGCCTAAAAATAAAGATCTATAACATTTCAGATGTCATTTCCAGTCTCCATCAAGATCTCAGGTGCAAACTTTCAACTTCATCCATTTCTGTTCAGTTTTGTTCACATTTCTAGGTGTTTTTGAATTACATAATGTGTTTTCAAACAAGTAGCATTTCAATAGTTTCCATTTGATAATCAATATCTTTCATTAGTTTTCTACATTTAAATTAGTTTATTTATACATATTGCATCCATATCACATTAATCTTTGAATGTGAACATTGCATTTTGGCCCATCTTTCTCCTTTTAGGTGAAAAACCCTAAAAGTGTTAGAAAGACTTTGGATGCCAAAATATTTGTTACAATTTGATATCCTGAGCATCAAATTTGGCTGGCATAGGAGTGTAAGGAAAAGAGAAAGGATCACTTTCTTCCATCAATCCATCAAAGAGCTTATGTCATCTCCTCAGTCCTCACACAACCCCTTTGACTCCAAATTTACGTACACACAACATATATCTCTATTTTATAGAGCATGACATGCAAAGTAGTTGAAGTTTTCAAAATGTTAATCATTATTTTCTTAAACGGCTTGATACAAGAGCATCCAAGGTGTAAGAGCAATCTTGCATCACCTAAAAGAAAATGTTGTTCTTTTTCAATAAGAGCTAAATTTGGTAGGGTTACTATTTTTAGTAAGTTGATATTTATGCATGTATGGCCACAAAATCTTACACAAACCTCTATAATGGTGAAATGAAGCCAATGGTGAAGAAATTGCTTCAATATCATTTGTCACTTATGAGATATTAATATTTTCAATTTCCAAAATCTTGTTAAAAATGTTCAAAGCCAAATTTGAAGCACTTAGAGGCTCTAGATGGGCCTGAAAATTGGTCGAAAACCAAAATAGTCTACCTTTAAGTACAATTTTATAGACAAGCATCTTCTCGAGAGCTTTTTGAAAATATATTATAATTAAGAATCCAATGATCAAATCAAAAATTATGATCCCGAGAAGTTGTACTACCAAAATTAATAAAATTTCAAAATATCTTCTTGAGGGGGTTACACTTTCCAAAATATGTTGGGGGAGGTTATATTCTAGATAACGGATTTAAATGGGGTTTACAGAGTAGGGGAGAGAAGAGTAGATTGTGGACTCGATTTACAAATTTGTGTAATCAGAAAGCACATATAGTGGTAGTTTGTAATTTTTTGAATATTTTTGATTAGGTAAGCAACATTTATAGGGTGTTGTACCCTTCACATAGAGCCATAAGGGCCAATAGAGTTCAAGACCCAAAAAGCATCAAAAAACACCAAGCCAAAAAATAGACACAATAGACCAATAGCAGACAGACAAATAGCAGACCAGCAACAGACTAACTGGCCTCTTCCCAATTCTTAGATAGGAGATGAACAACATCATCTCTGACCCATTCTTGATGGTCTTCAGTCTTTTTATGTCCATCTCATCCTTCATAACTACCAATAGGGTATTAGTGACATAGTGAACCAATTTAACCATGAAGCGGGTTAAACCACATATTTTTTTGTCCAAATTATCCAATATTTCCTTCAGCACACAAAGCTCCTCCCCACCAATCACAATGTTGTCGAGATTATCCTACTCAACATCCAGCGGTTCCAAAGACTGAGAGGCCAAAACCTCTTTCTAAACTTTTCCCATGTCAGGAATGGAGTTGGGACCTCTAGCATACTCCCCCTCCTCACCCTCTAACTACTCTTCAACCCTACTATCTTTGTTTCCTGACAACCCCTCTTTTGTATCCAAATCTTTAACCTGCACTTTTTTCCTGTTCTTGGCCAATCTACCAGAGCTCCAAATGATGGCATCACAACCGATAAACAACATCTCTGCAACCACCGTATCCCCCATTGAGTCCCTTCTCACCACATTTTTTCCTTTTCTCGAAGGCTCCAAGCTTTTACCTTCCTCCTTGCCTTTCTTTTTCAAGTTAGACTTGTTGGTAGTCTTAGCGATGCTTGATTTGAGTTCACACACACTAGCCACCACACTAGTCTAGGTCGTTCCCTCATTGCCCTTGAGCTTTTTTGCAGCGGGTTTGGGTTTTTGTGTGTCAATAGAGACCAGGTGATTTTTCTTGACAGGTCCTTTAGATTCGATCAAAGATAAGTTGGTCACAGTGGGAGGCTCAATCTCTTCAATGCGGACAGCCGAAATGGGTTTGGGCAGACATAAAGAAAGATGGAAGTGGTAGAGCCTCAAAATGAGGCCTAGGTGGAGCAGCAAGGGAGGAGGGTCATTAAGATTCAAGGTAGTAGCCTCAACACATTTTTCAACAAAATTTTCAAGGTCCATAAGTAGGGAAAAAGGAAAGTTTAACAAAACTTTATGCCTGAGGTGATTCAACAGAGGTAAATGGTAGAAGTAATAGGTTTTGTACCTACCTTCTAGTGTCACATACATCATCAAGGCAAGGCACACCTGGCTCCACGGCTGAGGGAGAGCCTCCCGATCAAAACCTGACTAGTTATGCACCGAAACTTCATTTCCCACAAAAACTTTTTCATACTTTCATTATCCTAGGTTTTAGTGTGCTTCAAATGCTTCATAATAGTACACTGGAGACCTGTTTCCTTCGCTATCACTTCCTTATCCACAGTAAAGGAAATTACACCCATAGTGGCATGGCGATGTTTCCACAAGTTGACAAATTGAGCAGACAGATTAGGGTCATGGCCCACAAGTCTCTCCATTAGAGGAGCAAGACCACCTTTAACACAAATGTGCCAAACAAGCAGGTCTTTGTGAAATTTGTTGTAGTTATCTGGCTCCATCTGCACCCTATCACCTCCCATAATGTCACTTTGCACACAAGATAACCAAGAACCCTAAGAAAATAAAAGGTTAGAGATAATAGAAAGGTGAAAAATCATCCGCACATTAAGGATTTTAAGCCAAAAATGACTAACTTTGATAATCAAGGCTAAGGACAGGTTGCACACATGAGTAAGTAATTTCCAAAAATAAATCTTAGTGGAATCATAAATGATGATCTCCACACACAATCACCTAAGTAGGACATGAAAGGAAAGGAAGGTTTTCCTTCCACATAGAAGATACATAGAAATCTAGGCAAGATGGCCACAGAGCCAAAACTAGAAACACCTAAAGGATTAGCTTTCAGGGGCAAGCCAAATTTAGTTATACCAAAAGGATAGCTATAATACACAAAGCCAAAATAGTGGATAATATAGGGCCAATAAGGAGCTTTATCTAATAATTATTAGTCACATCAAAATCAAAATCAAAGAACTTGGAAATATGATAGCTTAAGAAGATCCCCAAAAGAAGAATATGTAAGGTACGGTCCAACTTAGTTTTAATCATCAAGTACTTGTCGCAACATTTCATGATTTCCCTTTTCAAAATGGGCTCCACCCCATAATTTGAAATATGCCACTTGTTATCCATCTCATCAGTAAAGTTTTTCCACATAGCCCAATAGACAAGCATGTGGACCCCCCATAAAATCTAGCTAGGTGCATGTTTTGTTGTCATCATGGGTCAAGTAAGGGCTTTGTTCCTTCAACATTAAACCCTGAATGTCAGGAGGTAGGTTCCCTAAAGCACGCTAGCATTTGGACAATTTCCAGTGTGTGCTAAAATTGGCTAAGGCATTAGCCACTTGGTTCCCCTCCCGGTAAATATGGCTAGCAACTTTTAATTTTAACTTTGACACAAAGAGTCTAATGTCAAGAAGAATTTATTTAGTACTCCACAACAATCTATCAAAGTTAACAACATCAATTTAATAGACTTAGATCTCCTTCAATATGCAGGTTGTCAATCCCCATTGAGATAGCCAACTATAAGCCCTTCAATAGTACTCTAGCTTCTGCAATCATAGAAGAATGAACACCAATCCCCCTAGAGAAACCAACCACTAAATTTCCTTTATAATCCCTGATCACACCTCCTATCCTTTCTCTACCCGGGTTGCCCTTAGCAGCCCCATCAAAATTTAGTTTATACCAGCCCCTATCAAGAAGTTTCCAAATAGTGGCACTCCAAGCCAGGGACTTGGAGTTGTCAAAAGAGTTGGCATCTAGGTTCTGGTGCCAAGCTTTGGCCATACTTATTTCCACCTCATTCAAACCTCTTTCTAGGGTTTTCCCTTTGAAAAGTGAGATATTTTTCGCAATGAGCCTAGACCCAATACCAAACACCTCTTTCGGATTCATCTCAATGTTTCTAAAGATCCTATTGTTCATCTCTTTCCATAAACACCAGCATATAATGGGAGGGACCCAATTCCAAATTTCTCTAGGTAAAGGGTGGGTAAAGGGTCCAAACCAACTCAAGATAAAGGATGTGATGTCCTTACACATTATCCATTGAATCCCCAATCTTCCTAAAGCCAGTTCCCACACCTCCACAATAAACGGGCAGTGTAACAACAGGTGATCCATCGATTCTTCATTGCATTTACATAAAAAGCATCTATTGGGGATCTGGAATCCCCTTTTTCTTAGATTTTCCTAAGTAAGAATCATGTTATGGCAAGAAGTCCACCAAAAGGCAGTAATTTTTTTAATGTTGTAATTTCATTCATATGGAGATAATAGAATGTTGGAAATTCCTTCCTGCATTTTTTGTTAGTTCTCTATTATCGTTGTGGGTTTGGGTTTGTAAGGGGAGTACCCTTCATCACAGTCTCATTCCCACATAGCCTCTGCAACAACATCGACCTCCACTTGGTGTCATAATCTCCTCGACTTAGTCAACCCCATTTTATTTTCCTAACAATTGAAGTATTTAAAGTTAGCACTTATTATTAAACAAATACTTATTTTCTATCTATTAAACATTTGATAGTTAACATTTTATGTCATGATTAGTAAATCACCAAGTTTGGTCAAATGCTTAAAGGGGTGTTTTTTTCATTTTTGCATAACTTGCAAATGGGGTATTTTTTCAAGTGTGAATAGCCACCAAAAAGCTCTTTCCATGGTAGAAATTTTGGCATCAAGACAATTTAAAAAATTTACTTTTTATTCTATTTTTTAACCTTTGAATATATGTGTAATTTGTGAAATGTTTGGTGAGGCATAAATTTCACCCCGTTTGTCAAAAAATTATTTTTTTATTTTATTTTTTGAAATTCATCATAATTTTGCAAGGATTCTAGATTTATAGTCAAAATCAAGTTTCAAAAATCCCATTTTTCCATATTTGTAAAAATATCCATGAGTTGTCGGTATTGACATGGTATGTTGGTTTAAAGGTGGCATTTATGTTCTTGCCACCAAGGTTCAAACCCCATTGGGGTGGTATTGTTGAATGGTTGTATTTTGGTTCATAGCTCCAGTCAAAAGCGTTTACCCCTTGAATAAATATATATATATATATATATATATATATATATATATATATATATCCATGAGTTATAAACTGATGATTTGGCTTCCAAACTTCGCAAAAGCTTCTAAATCTTGTCTTACATCTTTATGAGGGGTCTACATTCTCATATAATACAATTTTAGGGGTTTTTAAGGCACAATTCAAGTGTCTTTTTGTGTGTGCATCATAGATCCAGAAATTGATTTGTTAACATAATATAGTTTCCACACATGAAAAGTCAAAGTACAATAACTACTTCAATCCAAGGGATTATGGCAAATGATCAATGGAAAAAAAAAGGAAATTTAATAGAGAGTTTGAGTAGTTTACTTATTGGAACAAGTTAGATGAAGCAATGGGACTAATATGTGTTCTTGTTTATGATAGTTTACAATTTCACATTTCTAGTTGTACAACTCCTAAGAAAATGTGGGACAAATTTGAAGATCTATTTGCCTTTGGTAAAGTTGATAAGTTCAAGATTCTACAATTAGATGTTTAATTAAAAACATTGTCTCCTCATGCCTTCTCCTCTATTGAATATTTTTTGGTTCAATTTAAGTATTTTCTTTGTAGACTTTATGGTTATGGTAAAATAAAAACCAACAAAGAGTGCGTCTTCTTGATTTTTCCAAAGTTAAAAGGTCCTTATCAGATATATGCTTCTTCCTTTTACTCTACCATGGATGCTCTTGTAACAACACATATAATGCCTTCTTTCAAAAAAAATTTTGATAAGCTCACAAGAGAACAATAAAAATCAATCTCTTGTTGGCAAGCGGATTGACACTTGAAATGAAACTTGACTTGCCCAATGAAAAGTGACAATAATGCTCCAACAATTGAAGAGATTACATATAAAATGGAAATCTTCCTCTACATTTGAGAGGGGAAGCTCCCTCGTGTGATAGGGGTTTTTAGGATTTTTGTGTACTTTTCACCTTAAATTATATAAAGGAATGAAAAGACTTAAAGTGGTTGAAACTAATAAAGAAGTCCTCAATAACAAAGATACTAATATTGCTAGAGATTCACAAAAAAACTTAAAATTGAAACATTTCCATCACTAGGATCAAAGACAACACAAAAGAAACCCAATGATGAACATATGCCAAACCCAAACACCTCCAATTCTAGATACGAAGAAGTGAATGTATTTGGAAGAATCTTATTGAGATTTGACTATTGCTTTCAAAAATTATTTTCAAGATCACAAAGATTATTATCAACGCATAACATACAAAAGATTAATAACAAGTGGGAAACAACATGGATGCATCTCCAAAATTATTTTTCATTGCTTTTTGGAATTATATAACTTTAAAAATCCCTTATATCAAATCTAAAAAACCTAAATTCCTTTTACAATTCTTAGAGCCTTATATTTATAGACTCTTTCCTAGTAACTACCTTGTAACCAACTCGCAACCACCTTGGTAACTACCTCCACAAATTGTGAAGAGTCAAATAAGCTTTATTAAAGTTGAAACTTCTTACTTTTGAGAAAATAAAGCTTATTTTTTAGCTTATTACAAAATGATTAAAGTCACTATCATAAATAATATATTAAAACATAACTATGAATTTTGACTTAATTAGAATAAGTTACACAAATCAGCTCCTTGAAAATTTCAACTTCATTTATCTATAATGCCTCTAATGTCTCCTGAAAAAGTCCTTTGAGTTGCACCTTTCTCTTGTTGAAGAAGAGATTTTGCTTTTGCTTTAAATTTTTTTAATGACTTAATAGCTGATTCCAAGAATTTATTTCTAGGAACAATTACATTAACCATTCTCAATTTCCAAGTGGCATGATCCTTTTGAATATCCTCTATACTTTGTGTTGCAAGAATAGATTGTTGGAAGAATGTGCAGTTGGTGTTGTCATTAATGTCAACAAGCTTTGGTGTTTTTGTTGATGTCAACTATAGGAGAAGGAGTTTGTTGCAAGGATGTGCAATTGGTGTTGAGTTGGTATTGTTTCTAATGATGCTTTGATTAGTTTCATTATGTTGTCATTAGTAAGTTACTGGTGTCAACCTCTAGTGGTTCTTTGATAAGCTCTTGTCTATGAATGTATGGCTAAGTTTCTATGTTGCAGTTGGATTGATGGTGATGAGGAAGTGCTGAAGATGTTGATGATATTTTTTTGGTGCTTGGTTTCCAAGTGCTTTTGAGAAAATTGAATAAAAAAAGGGAATAGTGTGTTGCAATGGTTTTTTGTGTTGAAGAGTAGTGTTTTGGTTTGACTCTGCATTTCTTCTAGGTTAAAGATCTACTTGTACAATTTAGATATGTTGATAAGAGGTGTTCAAAGGTGTTGTATTCATAATTTAGTTTGCTATATTGTTACGCAAAGGAAGGTGTGTTCATCAATGTGTGAATTGTGTATTGCAGAGGTGTCTGAGAGAAATGTTATTGCTTCACATTTCTCCATAGAGTGGTTTTAGGTCTTGCAGATCTGGAAGGGTGTTGATAATGAGTGTATCTTTCTTCAAATGAAGTTTTTCATGGTTTGGTTCTTTGGAAGTCGATTTCTTGAGTTGTAGTTTATGAGAGAGTTGATTGAGTGTACTGGGTGTGTACATTCTTTAGGTGAAAGTTGTTGCAAAGGAATATGTTGGATTTTAGGGTGTTTGTGGAGTATTCTAGATCACATTCAAATGTTATGTGGTTTCTGTGAGTCATCTTTGGATTTGAGAAAGCATGTAAGTGTTAATGGTATTAACACAGGTTCAACCAACCTTGGGTGTTTACACTAATTGTGAAGTTGCTTTGATGTTTGTGGAAGCTTTGCATGGCATGTATGAGTGGATTTAGGTCCTAGCTAAGGTATGTTGTGGTCTGCCTTCATTCCTTTCCACCACGGGAATGTTTTGGTGCTGACCTAATTTGAATTTGCACAGTTAAGGTGCATAGCTGACCTTGGAGAATATTTTCAAGGTTGAAGATGATATAAATATGAGTTGAGTTGTTGAAGGATGATAAGATAAATAAGTATGATGCAAGCAATGTGAATTACAAAGTTGTAGGGTGTGAATTTGAGAAGTGTAGTGTGAGCTTTCATGTGTTATATTATTGAATGCAATAAGTAGAATGTGTCTACAATTCTTTAGAAAGATTGTGAAGGTGGTAGTGATGCTGCGGTGGATTTTTCTATTGCTTTGAGATGGATTTCTCATTGTAACACTCTTCTCTATCTTCTTTTCTATTCTGGAAATGAGCCTTTGACAGTGATCCTTTTCTTTCTTTAGGGAAGTGAGCCCTTCAACAATGAGCCCTATTGTATTCGGTGTTGATAGTACTTTATAATGTGAGTTAATCCTAATTGTGCTTTTACCCATCTTGGGTTTTCCATGTAAATCTAGTGTTCCTTTGTGCATAGTGTTGATGTGTTTCAGTTTCTGTTATTTTCTTTCATGCTAAATCATTCTAACAGATTAAGGGTAATTGTTTTGATGTGGATCTGAATGCTTGTGAGGGTTTTTGAAGTTTTAAAGTACAATTGATTCACCCCACCCCCCTCTCAATTTTCTTGTGCATTCAACACTTTGACAATAGCTAGACAAGTGATCATGACACGCATCAAGAGTAATAGAAATGGTACTCAATCCTTTCATTATATCCAGATGGAAACCATGTTTGTTGAATAATTATGTATTAATCATGTTCTCAAAGCTTCCCTATATGATTTGGGCATCCATATTCTAAATCTCATCCATTACTAATGCATCTGTGATGATTGATAAGAGATCATTTAAAATATTCATCTTCTTTTTTTGCAAGTTGTCAACAATTTTTCCTATTCTACAACAACTTGGCTAATATTTATGAGTTTCCATTCTATACTCAGAAGCCACATATTAGATTGATTTTATTCCACACTTGAGATAGGTGATTAAAACATCAATTCCCATTTTGACCATTTCCTAGAGATCCTTTATAATTTCTTTCCAAACCACCTCTTCTTCTTTGGTGTTTTCAATTCCTTTGTAATTTCTTGTTTCATAACATCTACTTTTTGATGAACCTCTTTAGCCTTACCAAAAAAATCTAAGGCATTTACTTTTGTTTGGTCTACCTTTCAGTCACTTTCCCATATGACTGATATTTATGCATGGTTTTAATGACTTCGTTCTAACTAATTTCTCTAGGAATGAGAACTGCTAAGGTAGGAGTTACATCTAAGGGTAGAGTATAACTTTCTACTATAGTCTTGAGGCATGATGTTAATGCTTGCACTTTGTTTTTGAGTTTATATTTTGAATTATTCTCCTTATTCATCCTTTATATCAATTTGGCTACAAATACCTAAAACTTATCAATATTACCATCGTGTGTTGAAGGGCCAAGATACTTTAGTGATATCAAAATCACTCTCATCAACTTCATCCACATTTTATTTAAATTAGGTTGAGCTACTTCAACACTCAAATTTCTAGACAAAGAATCATCTATTAGCCTTATTTGGCTTCACAGTCTTCTGGATCAAATTGGCCACTATATCAAACCTAGGAGCAACTAGTTGACAAATTTGTTTTTATTTAGTAAACTCTGTTGCAGCCAAGAATAAGATGACATCTTTGAAGAACTTGGGATATTTTTGAATTATGGTTCCGAAGATACCAAAAGAGTAGGGACAACTAGCAAAGCAGTTTCATTAGGAGGAAGGTTGTTGACTAGCATTTCAAGAGGAGAAATGAGATAATCGTGAGAAGGTGATAGAATAAAAATAGAGGGAGAGATAGATGGAATTAGCTCTTCATCATTTGGACCATTCTGAGGATCTATGCACACCCTTTCTTCTACAACTTCTTGAATTGGGTCCAATGCCTTTTCTTTCAATTTTGACCTTTTCTTTCTTATTTTTGGATCACACTTGCATGTACTTGTAATATTACCCCTCTTATTTGGATCTTCGTCATTGATACCTCCCTAAACATTATGGTAATAATTTTGGTAGCTGAAATAGAAATTTTTTAGACGGTGGAAGAAGAAGAGCCTTCTTAAGTATCACTCGTTTTCCTTGAAGAACTATCGTCATCCTTTGGTTTAGTAGTTGTGGCTTCAAATATCTTCTTCCTTAGCCATTATTTTGACCTACTAATAATGTGAGTTGTCCTCTCACCCAATTCTCTCAACTCTTGAATTTCTCAATTGATAGGCGGTAAGGGTAACACCATAATCTTTTCAAAATAAATAGGATCAAATAAATCTAAGTTTTCATCCTCTATGCTAGTTACTTCCCATCCTAGCCTGAATTCTATGATTTTCTCAATAGTAAGCCTCATCCAATCTCTCCTCCAAACCTCAAAATCATCCTCACAATCTTTCCAAAAGTCCTCAATCTTTGGAAAATGACAATAGCCTACACCAATGTTCAAATTGTCTTTGACATACCATTTTCCATCAAAGGGGAACCTCATCCAATAACAACCCAAAGTTAGTTTGGAAATTGTTCTCTCAATGCTTTGAGCATCCATAGAGGGTTTGCAACTATAGTAACCAAGGCCTATAGGAAAACAAATACCATTTTTCCTTCTATCTTTGGATGCCTTGTTAACTCAACCAATTTGTTTGCATACTACAATCAAAACCAACTTGTCATCTACTTATCTCAACAACATATAAGGATATCCATCAAAACATCTAATTTGTATATATTTAAACCTTAGAAACTAGATAAATTAACTCCCATATCATTTTGATAAGAATTGTTGCCTTTGGAGGTATTCTAATTCTAGTATTCCCTTGGATTTCTCTCACCATCAACATAGTAAAGCATCGTGTACCTTATGGAAATGCTTATAACTTTTCTCTAGTTGCAACTGCGAGTAAAAATCATAGATTTGAGTTGAGTTATCAAATATCCCACAACTGTTGAGTCCTGGAAAAATTTTGATGCTTGCAATAGCATACATGAGGTACAAAGACATAAAAATATTGTTATATCTTGAAGTGAGCTAACTGGTTATGCAAGCTATCACTAACAATACCTCCCTAGTCAATAAATTGATCACCTACACATATGATGGTAACAAACAAGTATATCCACCTTTCAAAATTATCTGAAGCCTTATTCCTTATTAACATGTTTAGGAGAACCACTATTTTGGAAACATCTTCAATGAACATGGACTTGTGAAGAATTTTCAGCAACTGGGATTTCCCCTTTTTTGGTGTCTATAGTTAATGTTTTGCTATGGTATTGAGGCATCGATCTTTATTTTTTATGAAATATTGCTCTACAATTTCCTTGTTTATATTTTTGAATTGGTTCCTCATTGGCAAACTAGGTGATCCCAATAGAAACGAAATCCAACTTTGCCACCAATCTACCATTTGAATTTTGTATTTCTCTAGTTGTTGCATCATATGCCTTTTATGCATTCAAAAACAAGTTTAGGACATTGAACAATGATTGAATATCATGTTGCATTTGCTAACCCACTTTCAAACACCTTTTGTGCAAATGAAGACCTCTTCCCTTCATTCATGCTTTCTCACAAATTGTGAGAAATATTGATGTCCCAATTTTGTATCCGATATGTTGAGAAGCATGCTTTCAAGAACTGAAATGAATTTGTAGTCTTGATATTTATACTTCATTTTTCATACATGCACCACAAAGATGAACTGAAGAATTTAAACAATTTGCATGCCTTGCCTAATGCTCCCATGTTTTACATACATTTTTACTAGAGCAGTTGCAACTGCAAAATTCATTCTCTTCATTGCCAATTCATGCTGTGAGTCTTTGGCAAAGGTTGTGGAATTTGGCATCACATATGCCCATCAAATTTTCTTGAAAGTTTCTAAATCCTTTTCAACAAATTCATTTTGTTTATATCTTGCAATTGCTATAGTTTAGGCAGACACATTTCTTTGAGGCATTTTGTTGAACAACTCACGTGCCTTGTCTCCACTTTCACATTTTGCATACATGTCCACGTGAACTATATTCACATGAATGTTTCTAAAGTGTTTTCAACAAGTCAAAGTTTCTAAAGTGTTTTCAACAAATCGATTATGTAAATTTTCTACAATCATGTGTACCATGAGATCACATCTCTTTGAGGATTTTTGTTTGACAATTTGCATGCCTTGTCTATGCCTCCACATATTATGCATACAAGGAATCAAAACATTGAATAAATTCCTTGAACTTGGAAACCTTAGTGCCTTCAATCGTCTAGTTAATTTTTTTGTCACCTCTAGAATTTTCTAGGAAGTAGGGATGATTTTTTTTTTTTTGCTTAGAGTGAAAGAAAATTTAATGTGCAGAATAAACAAAGAAGAAAAATAAGCATAAATAATATAGAATTTACATGGAAAACCTAGTAAAATTATATCAAGAAAAAATCATGAGAAAAGATTTTTCATATTTTATTTTTTAGGAAAAAATCACAATTACAACAATTTTCACAAGTTATTGAAAACATGACTTTGAAAGAATATAAGAAATCTAAATTGTAGTCCTTGTCGAAGAAAACTTCCAAAAATAAAAAGTACGACTCATGCAATTACATGTCAAACATTTGTCAAAATTACCTGAGTACTCAATGTCGACTATTCATCACTGTTGGAATAACAATAAAATTGACTTTATATTCCAACATACAAGACATGAACTAGCCCCTAGAGAAAATGACAATTACCAAGGAACACTTGAGGTGTAATTCTAGAGGTATGTGCAAATACTATGGAAATATTGGGATAGGTTGTTACTCAAATATTTCAAATGGAGAAGAATATGACCTATGGCATGGCCATATAAATTTGTTGATGGGTATGGTGATAATGCATACTACCTCAAGATTTTGGCCAAAAAATTGTGAGGTTTTTGATTCGCAAAACTATAGATTAGTAGTACTTGTAATTAATGGTTATGCCCTATAAATTTTTTGTTTTATGTTACATGTTTTGCCATTTTGTAATATTCATACTTGTTATTCAAGATGAAGTGTATTTGTCCTAGTCCTCTCCTTTTTGTCTCTGTTTTGTGGTATGTTGAGCCCATTGATAATTGAATTCTCATTGTCTTGTAAGAAACACACATCCCCAAATAGAGTCTATGTTAGTGCCCAAATTTATAATGCCTAAATTTTCTCAGACCCCACCTCCTTTATGAATTTGGCCTTGTTTTCCCACCACTTATAACTAATTTGAGAAAGCTTTGAATAAGTCTCCCTTGGTCATGTTTGCATATAATTATTCATTTTTAGCCTCAATATTCCTATAAATGCTAGAAGTTACCAAAAATCCTAAAATTTCTAAGGCTAAGAGTGCTTCTATCATTTTTGTTTTTTCTGTGATGTTGTAAACTTTTGGTGTGGATCCAAATATTTCCTACTTGTCTAGTATCCAACTTTGACATCCATTCCTACATGAATGTTCAACATGGCCTTTTGTGCCCTTAAATAGGCACAAGTCCTAGAAGGAACGATTCACCATGCACTCTAAACAAACACGTCTTTCACTAGTAGAGTAGAAGTAGGAAAGTAGTTTGTATGCATTTCATGAATCAGTATTTCAACTAGAGAAAACATTTGTAGCAAGCCTCAAGAGTTCTTATATTAGACAGTCATGTTTTGCATACCCACATCTCACATTGTGCAATAATGTGCTTATCAGCTTAATAAGAGGTCTTATGTGCAATAGGTTATTATTTGGTTTAATGACAACCTTTAGGAACAAGCATACACTGGGTACTATTGTAGCATTTTTAGTTGGTTCATCATGAGTCAAATTAATCCTATTGAGGATACCTCTAAGGAAGCCTCTCTTGGGTCAAGTTGAGCTCGAAGTGAAGGAGAGATTATCACTCTTAATAATTGGTCCATTGTTGCCTTGCTTGATCAAAACTTAGAGGTTCGTTGTTCTAGATTTAACACCTTTGACACTCAAAAAACGACCTAGCTTTAAAATATTGAGAACCTACAACTTTGAACACCAACTCAATAAATATAGCATCAAAATCTCCAATAACACTAAAATTAATGTCACATATATAAATAATTATATACATAATATAAAATATTAAACTATTAATACACCCCATTTACAATAAAACTCTCTAAAACTAAAATACAAAACTTTTAAAACTGAAAATAATACCTCCAAAAACCTAGATATAAAGCTTATAAAATATATATATATAAAAATTTGAAAAATTACACTTCATAAGAATTGAGCCCTTCCCCTAATAAGAACCACCATTATTCTCGTTCAGAACAGCTTGCCCATAAACGTAAATAATCACGAAGATTAAATCCTAAAGTTTCTTTAGTGACATTACTTCTAAGGACAAAACTTTCTTTCACAATTTTGTAACTCAGCATTTAATTTCCTCTCAAAAAAAAATAAAAAATCAAACACTATGAATATGGAACTGCCAAATTATTTAAATAAATTAAAAATGATAATTATGCCCTGTCCAATTCAGCATAAATTCGACTTCCACAGCAGATCCACATGAGACAACTTGGATTCTTCGAAGATTCATATTTTTGCCTTATCTGCAAAGTCCAACATTTGCTCGTTCTCTTATTAACTACCCAAAACACTAATAAAATATAAATACTTATTATATAACATAATAATTCTAACATTAAAAAATTGAATCACCAATGAGAAAAAAGCCAAGGGAATCTACAGATGCAAACAAATCTTACAGGGTTGATTCCATAAGCATGTCAATCAGCTGCTTGCTCAATCAAACTATACTGAACACAAGTTTCAAATGAAATCAGACCAAATAAGAACTCTGGTGGAAAAATGAGAAATTTCATATAGAACTTTACTATATTTTCAAATCTTCTATGTTTTAAGTCATTGCCTTCCTAATTTTAAGGTTTGACACCTTCTAAGTTTCAAATGCTTTCAATCTCTGACCTTTCGATTTCAAATGCCTCAGCAGCATTTCTTAGAAGGCTTATACTGTCCAATGAAGATAATGAATCTGATGAAAACCTGGAAGTCCCAGCAAATCTTACAAATTTATTTCTAATTCCATCTAGGACTGTTACCACCTCGGCCATAGTTGGCCGTTCTTCTGGTGATTCTCTGGTGCATACCAAACCTAGTAGCAATACTTGAGATATACAGTCTTTTCCTTCATCACTAATTCCATCTTCCATCAGACTGGAGTCCACCACTTCCATCATTCTATAGGACGCAGAGCAAGCCATGCTCACCCATTTATGCAGGTTGAGTCCTCCCACAAATATGCTGTCAGTTGGCCTTTTCCTTGTCATCATTTCCAGTAAGACAATGCCAAAGCTATATACATCACCTTTTGTCGAAGTCCTACTTCCAGATCCATATTCTGCACCCAAGCCAACAAACCATGAAACCCTGATGAAAAACTAAACAGAAAATAGAAGCATTTTGTTTTGCATATCCTGCAAATTTTCATACCTGGGGCAATATATCCAATTGATCCTCTCAAAGTGGATATGGAAGTGAATGAATCTGTTGAATCCGCATAGATTAATCGTGCAATGCCAAAATCACATATATGTGCTGTCATATCGCTGTCCAAAAGAACATTGCTGGGCTTTAAATCACAATGAACCACTTGGACAAAACAATGATGATGGAGATATGCCATGCCCTGAGCTATGTCAATGGCTATGCTTAATATTTGGCTTAAGCTTAATCTACATGCCTCATTTTCTACCTTATCTCCATTGGGATGCAGATGGTTTTCCAAGCTTCCATTGGGTATTAGTTGGAGAACCAAAGCTTTGAAGTGCGGCATTGAACAATAGTATATGATTCTAACTAGATTCCGGTGCCGAACTCTTCCAAACACTTTGCATTCTGTGATAAAACTCTTGTAAGCCTCCCTGTTCAGCAAGTTGAGGACTTTGACAGCAACTTGTCTGCCATCATCCAAAATCCCTCGATAGACAGATCCCAAACTACCAACTCCTATTTTGTTTCCATCACTGAACCCATCAGTTGCTTTTACAAGAGCTTCATATGGAATCATTAGTTGTCCATTCTGAAACCTAAAAGTTTTTTGGATACTTGATATTCTGGTATGCAAGTCGTGATTCCTAAAGAACCTCATGAAAAAGCAGCACAGTAAAAAAGCTGCAACACCAGCAATAAATACTATCACAACCTTGAGAAGCAAATGATTCGGCTTTTTCTGAGGAAGAGGAGGAGGAGATGGACATGCAAGCATGTATGATTGTGATCCGCAGAGGCCAGGGTTTCCCATAAATGACTTGAAAGTAAAATTTGGAAAACCCCATCCTGCGGGAACTTCTCCTCTCAAGTTGTTGAATGAGAAATTCACAGTATGAAGCATGAGAAGTTTTCCCAAGGATTTTGGTATTGCGCCTGATAAGTTGTTTGAAGACAGATCTAGCTTCTCCAAAAAAATTATATCACTCAATGACTCTGGAATTGGGCCTTGTAATGAATTATGAGAAAGATTCAGTCTTGCCAGTCCTGCACAACTTCCAAGTGTATCTGGGATGAGACCAGTTAACTGATTGAAAGATATATCTATTGTTTGCACCATGACCATTTTGCCAAGCTCTGGAGGCAGGGAGCCTTCAAGAGCATTGTTTGACAGGTTGAGATAGAACTGAAGATTTGAAAGACGTCCAACCTCTCTAGGTATGCTTCCAGTGAGCCTGTTCCATGACAGGTCAAGCAGTTCCATGCGCCAACATTCACCTAGAGTAAAAGGTATCTTTCCTGACAACTGGTTTTCAGAAAGAAGCAGCCTTCTCAAGTATGGCAGGTCACCAAGAGAATGTGGTATTGATCCAGACAGCATGTTTTGGCGAATTGATAAACTCCCTAGATTTCTTAACTGAGAAATCTCACTTGGAATGGACCCTTGCAACTTATTGTTACGAAGGCGCAATCTTTCCAACCTATGTAACCCTTTTATTTCTGATGGAATGCTGCCGGTCAAGACATTGTCAGCCAAAGCAAGATATATCAAATTTGTAAGATTTCCAATTTGTGGAGGTATGCTTCCTCCTAGACTGGCGTTTGATAAATCTAGTGAAGTGAGTTTTTCAGATAATTGGGCAATGGAAATAGGCAAAACCCCACCCAGAGGATTGTTGGAAACATCAATTTTCTGCAGTTGGGAGCAATTGGCTAAAGCAGACAGAAAGGGCAAGGTGGGTGTCGTAATAAGTTGGTTCTCATGCAGGTAAAGAGTTTCAAGGAGGGATAACTTACCTAGCTCTACTGGCACAAGTCCTCTGAATTTGTTCTCATTGAGGATGAGTAGCCTGAGTTGGGAACAGTTAGTGAGGGAGACCGGTATCTTGCCTACTAGGCTATTACCCCATAGATGTAATTCCTGCAAATGGCTCAGTGTGGCACCAAACTCTGAGGGTATGGGACCACTGAGTTGGTTCTCTCTCAAAACCAGTTGTTTGAGGAAAGTGCAGTTGGAAAGTGACCCGGGAATTGTGCCATAAAGATTGTTTTCCCCTAAATCCAAACTGACCAAATTGGCAAGGTTTCCCAACTTTAAAGGTATACTTCCTGTGAAATTGTTCAACCCAAGGTCAAGTATTTTACATTTTGTGAGCATGCCTAGTTCTGCTGGAATGTGTCCACTCAAGTGGTTATGTGACAAAGATAGGACTGTTAGGTTGATGCAGCCACTTAAAGATTTTGGAATTGGACCTTCCAACTCATTTCCATCTAACAGAAGCTCCCTCAACCCAATTAGACTTCCCAACTGTGGGGTAATGGAACCATGGAAATGATTATTTGATAAGTCAAGCACTTCAAGGAAAGAAATATTTGCAAGGAAAGGGGAAACAGGAGCCTGTATATCCATACCTGAGATGTTGAGGGCAACCACTCTTTGGCTGTCTAAACTGCACCGGATTCCTTTCCAACTACAGAGACTAAAATTGGGATCCCAGTTCAGTAATGAATTATAAGGATCATAGACAATGGATTCCTTGAATGATAACAAAGCTTGCTGATCAGTAACATTGCTGGAAGTAGAATGAGAGTAGGAATGTGTAACTCCTGAGCATAATAGGATTATCAGTAATGGCACTTCTGTATGCATGAGAAATGCAGCCATAGGTCTTGATGTTTCCTTCTTCAAAAACAACTCAGTAATGTCAACAAGGAGGTCTCATACAGGATGAAGGATGATTGAGAGTACCTAAACTAAACAGCTGGCGAGTAGTTTGTTTATTTGGAGGTCAATTGAAAGTCTATGTTGACCTCCAAATTAGCAAATAACTTCCTGCGTGTAACTTACCAGATCTGATTCTCATAAGCTACCTGTCTACTTGTAAATGATACGATTTCATAAGCTAACTGGTCCTTATTTCAAGCTCTTTAATAATACAGCGCGTATCCCCGCTAATGATCTCCCTGGTTTGGCTCATTTTTGTTTCCGAAGTGCCAAGAGCGGCACAAATTTCCCGTCATTTTTTGTATGGGATGGTGTAAGTGCACTCCAAGTTTTCTGGAATGCCCTCCAAACTCCCTGGAAAGAATCTGAACCTTACACGTCCGGTAAACTGAGGTCATCCAAACTTTGACCTTTACTGACATTCACACCAAGTTTAAGTTTGGAGGGATTTTTTTTCTCGAAGTAATTGGAAGATTTAAGTTAGTATAAGATTTAAGGTTTGAAGAGAAAATATTTTTTTTATAAGGATTTAGTTGTGTAATTTTTAAGTTATGTTTATTGATTTATATTTAGTGAATAGTGGTAAGTTAAATGAGTTTGAAAGTCAAAGTAGTATTTTGATGGGTAACATCTAAGAAAGTTCTTATGTTTCATTCATGTGAGTATCATCTAGATGTGATGAGTGTTAAGTGGACCATTCATGCTAATGCACAATGGATTCCTACAAACTACTACTCATAAAATATAGGTCAATAAGTTTGACTCAAAAATTATATACAATTAAATCCTAATAAAATAAAATAATTTGATACACTAGATAAATGCATCTTACTTGTCATGATAATTTTTTTATTTCATATTCACAAAAATTAAAAGGTTTAAAGTTTTCATTAAAATTTAAATTTTGAAATTTAAATATTATTGTCTATTAGTAGCTAGCTCAGGTTTATATATAGTTTGTGTATCTGAAATTGAGGATTAAGAAAATAATCTTAAGGTGAACATTGAGATAATAGTTGTGATGATGTCTCTTAAGAATGTGGACTTTGTGTTGGATCATCTCTTTGATGATATAGAGCTACACATATTTGATCCTCATAATGAATAAGATCCCATTGAGAAATGGTTTTCTTTGAAGTAGTAAAACCAACCATGGATCGCATTTATATAATGCACCTAAATATAAAATGCTCTTATGACTATGGTTCATTGGACATGCAAATTCTACAAATGCACTAATCTCTCAAGATAAAGTGCTTAATGAGAGCATATCCATAATTGTCACGAAGGAAATCTCAAACAAAAAGCAAGCCTATTGTACTTGGAACCAAAAAATGTATTAATCTTCTATATGAAAATGATAATTCAAGTAATGTTGTGTTTTTCTTCTCATTCAAGGTTTGATAAATAAGAAAGCGAATATAAAAATGGGCCCTAGGAAGCTCCTAAGAAAGGGTTAAATTAAAATTTGATGATGCATCCAAAGGCAATCTGAGAGAGGTAGGGGCATATTATGCCATTAGAAGCTTTTTGAGAGAATTCATTTTGAGAAATTCAACTCATCTTGGCTCTATAAATAATAATGAGGTTGAATGGGAGGGTCTTTTAGCTAGTCTAAACGTAGCATATATATAAGGCCATTATTTTATAAAAGTTGGAAGTGATTCCAAGATTGTCATTAAGGTAGTAAAGAAAAAAATTTGTCCTAACTGGTAGTTGCACTCTCTTCTTAAGGAATTGTTATTCTAAATTAGAAATTTTGATTAAGTTATTTTTCTTAGTGTTATAGGGAAAAAAAATCAAAGCAGAAGATTACCTTACAAATCAAGGCATTTGTCAAAATATTTACACGTTGGTGCAAAGTAGAGACATTAGAGATTGGGAGTTGTTGGAGGCTCTTATTAAGCATTATAAGCCACATTGAATGTATTTTATGGTTCTTTGATTATATGGGATGGAGACATTGAGAATTAAGGCTTCATGAATATCAATACACATTTTGTCTTTGTTGTTCTTTATGTTTTGAGGTGGTGTGTTGTAGATATTTTTTAGGAGATTTAGATGTTCGTTAGTATTGGTTTTGAAGCCATCTAATTATTGGGCATGCTCCACTCTAGTGCATTATTGTGTTATTAGGGAGTGTAGGTTTCTTGCAAATGGTGCATAAAGGGGAACACAAGATTAGTTCAATCAAGGTCATGTCTCTAAATTTAGGCTCCATAAAAAAATTAATTATCAATCAAAGGGATCGTTAAATGTAGTGAAATTAGTGTTGGGTGTAGATGGCATTTGTGAAAATGGTAATTTGAGGGTGAGGGATTTGATAAAGGATGATTTTGTAATAAAATTTAAGTGTAAAGGCGGATGTGGAGGTGAGGGAGAGTTTGGAATCATTATTGATTCTCTCACCATATGCAATTGAGAGGGAGGAGGAGATAGCCTCCTCCTCTAAGGTCCAATATAAGAAATTATTATTTGGAGATGTTGGAGTGGATATTTTCCTTTTGAATAGCAAGGTTTCAACCCTCATAGAACATGCATGCACCTTGGATGCCTTCTATAATTATATTGAGTCAGTCTTCTAGCTAACATGGTATTATTTTCATACAAGGGCATTTTAGAGGTTGTAAGCAGTTATACACTACTAGAATTAGAGAACAGAAAGGGAGGAAGAGCCCTATGCCATGTAGAAACCATCAAGGGTATTCAATTTCATGGTTTGGAGCAAGTTGTAGGGCCTCAAGTTCTTCTAGAGCTAATCAAGGTTCCAAGATTAAAAATTGCAACTATGTAGGAGATAGATAGAGGTTGCCCTTGAGAGGTATGGTTTTGTGAAGATCAAAGTGTAGGAATTACCAAATTGAGTTGTTTACTATTGTTCATCCTTCTATAAGGCAGTGTTTCTTTCTTGTCTTCGTTAAGTATTTATCATATGATTCTCTAGTGGATGGTTATTGGTGTATGACTATGTTATGGTATTTTATATGTTTTCCTTTTATAGTGGCTACTAGTTTGTTTCTTTTAATTGTGTAATGCTTTCTTATTACAATAATATCTAGACTTTTTTGGTTAGGTGTTGGTCTAAGCCTTAGACATTGTTATCTATATAAGCTTAGACCTCTATTTAGTAAGGCAAGGCCCCCTTATTATCAACTCTTAGTAAAAACTAAAATATATATACTTCTAGCATAAAATCAACATTATGTTTCCAGCCAATAAACATATACTTCCAACATAAGGAGAACATTGATGGAAAAGGTATTAGGAGGAAGAAAAATAATATCAATATCGATTTCACCCATATATTGGGCATACCAAGTTTTTGATCCCTTGTTTAGATAGCATTGTAGATGATAGAAGAGCGTTGAATGGATATCTAAATTATGTCTAATTATTGTATATACAATACATCTTAATCTATGAAGCAACATCAATACATGAAATATATTTGAAATACAAAAAGGATGAATGTAAAATTCAACCAAAACAATTGCATGTGGAACAAACCCATAAATTTATTAATAACATGGGAAAAAGGAGTTTGAAGAATTAGAAATATTTTTTTTATTGAGATAAAATTAGTGTTCATTATAAAACTAATTTATAAATATTTAGAGACGAATAAATTTATAATGTTCTAAAATTAAAGTTAAAAAAGGAGCTTTCTTTTTAACATGTATAAATGTTAATAATTAAAAAAAAGACACCACTCAAATTTTTAACTAAATGATCTTTAAAACTATATAATGGTAACATTGCATGTTCATATTGTTTTTCATTTAGTTTTGTATCTATTTTGGAAGAATACCTTTATACATGTATATATCAACAAATGATGCAATCTTGTGTAAAGTTTGGCTCATTCCTTTAACCTTTACCCATCTCCTTATACACATGTATTCCCATGCACTTAGCTCCTATTTTATCCTTATATACACATAATTTGATACATTCACTTTATTTGAGCATTTATTACACATACCTATATATAGTCATTAGCCACCTAAATTTGATTGTTTTTCGCTCTAAGGTTATTTTTGTGGTCACAAGGTTGACCCTAGAGTTGAGGACTTGACTCTTTCCTTTCAAATTTTCAAAATTCAATTTGACTAGTTAGTAAAGCCTTTTATTTTCCCACCCTCATGGAGTACATGTTTTGTGAATTTTGATTTTATGAGCTAGTTTTTAAAGGCATTCATTAGCATTCATTTTACACATCTAGAATCCATAATTCCTCTCCCATTCTAGAGCATTAAATGAACAATCAAGAGCAAAATATTTATATTTGATGCACTAAAAAGAGTAACAAATCTTCATATATTATTCTAGTATCCTTCCTTGTTGTCTTTGATCTTTTTGCACATTTTTTTAGGAGTTGACCTAGGAAAAAATATCTACTCACAACATAATGACAACCCTTCCAAGATACTTCTAAATAGTTATATTCATCAAATATATTATAGATTACCATATCACTTGTTTAGATCCACAATATTTTCATGAGTAGACAAAATATTCCAATCTTGAAACAAATTAACGCTGTCATATATTTTCCTAATCTTGAAATAATCAAATTTTAATGCCATATCAAATTTTATTTATTTTTTATCGCAATTTTATTAAAAATCATTCTTTCAACATTTATTTTCAAAAACCATATACCCCCACAACTTTTTTTAAAATACAATAGGGGTGTCCTCTACGACCCACCCAGTGGCTAGCAGTCTGTATCTTGGGTACCTGGGGCGAGCTTGGGGCAAGACTAGTCCCCTACGGGTGAGATCCCCCGCTCATAAGAAGTCTCATACCCTCACAACTTATTATTAAATTAGTGTATTCACATTTATTTTAAAAGAACTTAAACTCTAAAATAGCTCTTAAGTAAATAAAATAATTCTAAATTAAAATAAAATAACTCTTGAATAAATAAAATAACTTTTAAGTAAAGTAAAAAGTTGATATAGGTGTATTCATATTGAGTTATTTTATTGAACTATTTTCATTTACTTAAGAGATTTTACAGTTATTTTATTTACTTAAGAATTATTTTATTGTACTTTAAAATTATTTTGTTTGTATTTATTAAAAATTATTTAATTTTATTTGTTTAAGAATATTTAATCATTTTAATTTTTAAAAATATACATAACTTTTTTAATAATTTTTGTTAACATATTTAAATTAAACAAAAAAAAATCTTAAATAAACAAAATAACTAAAAAAAATTAAAAAAATTATTTAAAATTTTATTTACATTGGACTATTGTCATATTCTTGGTTGGAAAAATTGCAGGATGAAGAATATCAAAAAAAAATTACACTTAGCATTTTAAAAGCTAAAAAATAAAGAATAAAGAAAATTAATATGTTGGTGGAGAAGCCTTCCTTGACCAAGGGAAGTTTCCAAGGCCGTTCTTTGTCTGTGGTCAATGCCATTAAAGTACCGACTCATTTGGTGGAACCCTTTGTCACGACTTTGCCTTACATCTTGACTTGTTGCCTTTTACTCAAAAATACTATTATTTTTTTCTCTGATATTTTGGAAACTTTCTTTGATTGTTTTTGTCTAGGAAGTTATTATAAAAATAATATAAAAAGTAGGTAGTAGTTGTAGACTTTCTCACAAAAATAATTAAGTCTTTAGTATTGTTTTTATATAGAAAGTTTTTTTTGGGTGGTTGTATGATTTGTAGTTTTTCAAACAAAAGAAAGTTTATATAAAAAATAAATGATTATTTATGTGTGGAAGTGGTTGTTAAGTTATACATGAAAATAATTAAATACAAAATTTATACAAAGATAATTAGACGGTCATTTTTATGTGATTCTATTATTTGTGACTTTTTATTAGTCATAAAATCATTTAAAATAATGGAAGGAAGTTTCTATACAAAAGTAATTAAGAAAAATATTTTACAAAAATAATCATAAAAAGTAAATGTTTGTTTTTGTGTGGTTGGATGTCTTTGGTTCTTGCAAGTCAGACAACCACATGAAAATGATCAAAGGATGTTTCCATACATAAATGATTAAGGTAAGTTTCCACTAAGACAAACAAAAAAATTACACAGTTGTATTTATGTGGTTGCATGACTTTTAAGGAAAATTTGGATAGAAACCTAGGAAAAAAGTAGATGGTTGTTTTGTAAAGCAAAATAAATTTTCCCTATGCTAATTTGAAAACATATAAAATATAGAAGTATAATTAATGTAGATTAATCTAATGATAAGATGTTAGGGTATGTGTTTTTCAAAATTAAATTTTAAAAGTACAAAAACAAATGTATCTATATTATATGACCAAAATATGAACAAAGTTTGATATGGTACTAAAATTTGAATGTCTCAATATCATGAATAGAATTTGACAACCTTTAATTCACATGGGGATTAAAATATTTTATTTTCTTTATTTAATGTCAAGTTTGGGGATTAGGATTGAGTCCATGCTTGCTAAATATCATGAATAGAATATGACAGCGTTTAATTCACATGGGGATTAAAATATTTTATTTTCTTTATTTAATGTCAAGTTTGGGGATTAGGATTGAGTCCATGCTTCCTAAATATCATGAATCTATTAAAATGATCTAGTAATTTGTATAACTTTACTTTTTGTTTCACTTGGTTAATTCACATGTATGTTGTTCCTCTCTAATACTTGATGAATAGCAACATTTAGAAATAACTTGGTTGTTATTATGTCACAATGAGATGTGTTATCCTATGTCAAGCACCAAAATATGTGTAAGAAGATTGAGGACAAAAAACAAAGGACCTATACTTATGCATGTAGATTTGCTACTCCTTTTAATGACCCAAATCCAAATATTTCATTATTGATTCCTTTAATGCTTATAATGAGAGAGAAATCATGGATTTCATTGTATAAAATGAATTCTAATGGATGTCTTTAAAGACTAACACATAGCAACAAATTTTACAAAACATGTACTTAGTTGTCTTGGGGCGAGAAAATAAAGAGGGTCAATTGGCCAGATTTAAAATTTGAATTTTCAAAAGGTAGGGGTCAAGTCGTTAGCCTTATACTTTACCCAATAATTGTGGAAACAATTCTATGTGGTATCTAATCAAATCTAGCACAATTGAGTATGTGTAGTAATATTAGAAGTTCATATGAAGAGTGGAAGAGTGTCTAAGGCAACTCTGGCACATATATGAGGCGTGTTCTACTATATTGCAGATCTGCAAGCTTTATTTGTGTATTCTAGTAGGAGTGGTGTTCTACTTGTAGAGCTAGTGCTCAATTAATCACATTTGTGGATTGGTGTCTCCAGTAGGTTGGTGCCTACAAATACATTAGCCTACTTCATATTGTAAAATTCACCTGTATATTTCTACCTTGTGAGGCTAGATTTGGACAGTAAATCCAAGAATCTATTCTCACTATGGTTTTTCCCATCTTTGGTTTCCACATATATCTAGTGTTCAATTGTGTGAATGTGTGCTTAATGCTTGATTAGTAGTAGTGAAGATTCAAGTTGCATGATCTAATTTTTTGAGTTGAAGTTAAGAGTTTTGAATTGATTAGTTCTACTAATTCACCCCCCCTCCCCTCTCAATAGATTATGTGCCCTTCAATTGATATCAAATCCAAGTTCCTTTGAAGAATCCTAACAACTTAAGGTAGTTTTGGGATGGCACACTCAATTTCTTAGGAAGGATTCTTTACAAATAAAACACCACTCTTTGATGGATTCAATTTTGCATTCTGGAAATTTAGGATGGAGTCCTACTTAATGGCTCTAGGACTTGATAGTTGGATGTCTATTTTAGAGGGATATGAGATTCCTAAAAACCCTCCTAGTGATCAGGCTGGAAAGAGGGCTTGTGAAGTTAATGCTAAGGCAAGAAATGTTATTTTATGTGGATTGACTAACTTTGAATTTATGAAAGTGATGTAGTGACAAATAGTGAAGGAAATATGGAAAAAGTTACATACCATCTATGAAGGTGATGAAAAAGTCAAAGAGGCAAAGCTGCAAACCCATAGATTTTAGTTTGAAAGTTTGAAGATGAAAGAAGATGAAAATATTGCCACATTCCTACTCCAGGTTGATGAAGTTGTCAACTCTATTTGAGGTATTGGTGAGGAATTGAAAGAAAATAATGTTGTGAAAAAGGTACTCAAATATCTTCCTAGAAGGTTTTATTCTAATGTCTCTACAATTAAAGATGCTAAGGATATGAATGTTTTAAAGATGACTAAACTGCATGGAATTCTAATTGCTTTTGAAATGAAATTTGAAAGTGAGGATTCTATAAGGAAAGAGGTGGAATTCATAGTATCTAAGAAGCAAGTTGATCCAGATTTTGATATTAGATCTGATCCAAAGAAAGCCAATTTTGTCAAAAAGCTACAAAGAGGTTCTAGTAAGTATAAAGGCAAATTACCTTTTAAGTGCTTTAATTGCAGTGAAGTAGGACATTTTTATGGCAAAGTGTCCCCATAAGGATTATAACAATGTTGAGAAAAAGTATGGAAAAAAATTATTTTAGAGAAGGAATAAAAGTCAGAGGAAACAAAAGAGTTTTTATACAAATGAGGAAGACTACTCTACTGGTGAAGAAGATGAAGATATCTTCGAAGATGAAAAATAAAAAGTTGTATTCATGGATTTTGAAACTATTGAAGAATATGCAAAAATGGATTCTAGAAACAATGAAGATGAAGTAGATCTTGTGGAAGAGTTGCTATGTGCTGAAAAAAAGATTAAGAGAGTGAAGAAGAGAGTTGTAGAAGAAGTGAAGGTTAAAGAAAAGGTATCTTTGGATCTAGAGATAGAAAAAAAGATGATTGTTGTTGAAGACCCTGAAAGAAGAAGTTAAAAGGATTGAAGAAGTTCTGACTAGAAAATTTCTTTCAAAAGACAAGGACTATGAGAAGCTTGAAGAAAAAGTTGTGTCGATAAGAAAAGAGCTTAAGAAGTTGAATCAACAATTGCAAATTAAGTTTGGAAAGAGTATTGAGACTCTAGATCAAACATTGGGATGCCAAAGATCTTTGCATGGCAAAACCATAATTGGTTTTGATGATCAGAATAATAAGGTGACAGAACAAACAATGAAGCCTACTAATGTAGTCCAAAAGTGACTGGTTTCAGAAGTACAAAGTATGAAAGAGTTATTACAAGTGATGAAAGCAAGACATTGAAGGATGAATTTATCCAAGTTCAAAAGCAGAGTAGAAGATCCAAAAGATAGATACAAACTAGGTTCAATTATTGTTTTAATTGCAATAATTTTAGTCATAAGGTTGTGGATTGTATAAAAGCTTTGGTAAGAAGAAATAACTTTGTTAGCAACAATGTATTTGCACCTCTATATAATTTTAATATCATTTGCTAAAAATGCAACAATTTTGGACACATTGCTAGGAACTACAAAATCAATTTTGTGAGTTCTCCTCTACTAGGAATAGGAAGAAATGGATAAGAATATAGAATTCATGAATTAGATAAAGTTTAGAAGAAGATTTTGGAAGAGAAAAAGTCAAAGAAATTAACGATTGCTCAAACTGTTATAGACATGCTTAGAAAGAGAAGAATTTTTGGATCATTGATAGTGGATGCTCAAGTCACATGATTGGCGATAAAAGCAAGTTTATTAATTTCAAGAAATTTGAAGGATGTTTTGTGACTCTTGGAAATAATTCTATTGCCAAAATCATCGATAAGGGTACTTTAAGTCTTGATGTTGGTAGGACAAAGACACATGATGTTTTGTATGTTGAAGGACTAAAAAGTAATCTTTTAAGTGTAAGTTAGATGTGTGATAAAGGTTATAAGCTATCCTTTTGTGTTGAAGGTTGTGAAATCAAAAAATCAAGTACCAAAAAACTAATTGCAGAAGGAAGCAAGACATACAGTGACATATATCATCTTAGAGAACTTGATGGACAAAATTGTCTTACTATGTAGAGAGAAGAAAGTTGGATTTGGCATAGAAGATTGGTACATATTAATTTTGATGGAATTGTAAATATTAGCTTAGGAGGAATGGTCCAAGAAATTCCAAATATTAAGAAGCCTCAATCTACTAGCTGCAAACCATGTCATGAAGGAAAGTAGACAAGAAGCAGTTTTCCTGCTAAGGAGTATTCTACATCAAAACCATTGGATTTGGTCCATATAGATTTCTTTGGACCAATGAGGACAAATAGTCTACAAGATGGTAGGTATTTCATGATTCTTATTGATGATTACACTAGAATGACTTGGATTATGTTTCCAAAGGAGAAGTCAAAAGCATTTGAGAAGTTTAAGGCATTCAAGGCATTGGTAGAGAATGAAATCGAAAGAAAAATCAAGGTTTTGAGATCAAATAGAGGTGGAGAATTCACTTCTAACAAATATGAAAAAAATTGTAAAGAGCATGGGATCCTAAGGCAATTTTTTTCTCCTAGGACTCTTTAGCAAAATGGAGTTGCAGAAAGGAAAAATCAGACTATATAGGAGATGGAAAGAACAATGTTGTGTCAAGTAAATATACTAGATATGTACTAGAGAGAAGCAGTTCAAATTGTGGAATATATCCTAAACAGAGTTCAAATCAGACACAAGACTGATAAAACACCATATGAGTTATGAAGAGGATGCCCAACTTTAGTTAGAAATATTGGGATATTTGGAAGCAAGTGCTTCATCAAAAGGGATGAAAATTTGGGTAATTTTGATTCCAAATTTGATGAAGGTAGTTTTCTTGGTTATTCTTTGAAAAGTAAAGAATATAGATTTTATAAAAAAGATTGAAGAGGATTGTCAAAAGTGAAAATGTGAGAGTTGATGAAACAATCCAGTCTACTAGTACTTTGGAAGTAGAAGATGAGGAAGATCTAATCCACAAAAGTGATGAAGATTCAAAAGTTGTACAAAAACTCTAGCATAATACGTTTAGAAGAATCACTTTGAAGATCATATTATCAGAGATAAAGACAGTGGAGTTCAGACCTAGAAGAGACTTGAGAAGGAAAATGAGCAAGTACAATTTGTATTAGTATCAAAGATAAAACCAAAGTCTTCTAAAGAAGCAAGCAAAGAGAAAGGTTGGATAGAAGCTATGGAGGAATCTATCTGAATCAAATCAAGAAGAATGAAACTTGGGAACTGGTCCCAAGACCTAAAGGAAAGAATGTGATTGGAACCAAATGGTTTTTCAGAAATAAACTAAACGAAGAAGGTGAAGTGGTTTGGAACAAGACTAGGCTTGTGTACAAAGGATATGCTTAGGTTGAAGGTGTAGATTATGAAGATACATTTTCTTTGGTAATAATACTAAAAGAAATCAACATGTTTTTGGCTCTTTCAACATTCAAGAGTTTCAATGTATACCAAATAGATGTTAAGTTAGCACTTATGAATGGACAACTAGAAGGAGAGGTCTACATTGAGCAACCATAAGGGTTTCAATGTTCTGGAAATTCAAACTATGTGTGCAGATTGAAAAAGGCCCTTTATGGACTCAAACAAGCTCCTAAAGCTTGGTATTCTAGGTTGGATGGACACTTGCAACAACAAGGGTTCCAGAGAGGAAGTGTAGATAGTAATTTGTACATAAAAAAGGTGATCAACTATTGATAGTTGCGGCCTATGTAGATGATATCATTTTTGGTGGTAGCAGTGATGACATGTGCAAGGTGTTTCAAAAGGCAATATAGAGTGAGTTTGAAATGTCAATGATAGGTGAATTATCTTTCTCTCTTGGGTTGTAGATGCACAATTAGACAAAGGCATATTTATTTCCCAGAAAAAGTACATAAAAAAGATGTTGAGTATGTTCAAGATGGAAGACTGCAAACCAATGGGTACACCTATGGTTACATGATGCAAGTTGAGTAAAGATGATGGATCTGCTCTAACAGACTAAACCTTGTACAAATCTATGATTGGTAGTTTGTTGTATGTGACAACAACTAGACTAGATATAATGCAAGAAGTTTGAATGGTTGCTAGATTTTAGGAAAAACCTAAGGAAACTCATGTCAAAGCAGTAAAGAGGATATTCAAATATTTGAAGCCTCCAATAGATTTTGGACTGTGATATCCAAAGAGTGAAAATTTCACTCTGACTGCATACACAAATGAAGATTGGGCAAGAAACATAGATGACTGAAAAAGAACAAGTGGTGGAGCTTTCTTTCTCTGTGATAGTTTGGTGTCCTAGTTGAGCAAGAAACATGACTTAGTTTCTTTATTTATAGTAGAAGCAAAATACATTGTTGCAGCCTCATGCTACACTTAAGTATTGTGGATGAAACAAAATATGAAGGAGATCTAAAGATTGAGTGTAATGAACTTATTTATATTCTTTGTGATAACACTAGTGCCATAAATATCTAAAAGAATCTGGTAATGCACTCAAGGACAAAGTACACTGCAATCAAGTATCATTTTTAGAGAGAGAAATTTGTAGAAAAGGAGGTGAAGTTGGAGTATGTTGAGACAAAGGAGCAAGTGGAAAACATCTTCACAAAACCACTTCCTAAGGAGACATTTGAGCTTCTCTGGTAGAAGTTGGGAGTTATTGCTCCCTCCTCTTGAATCAAGAGGAAGCATAGGTTGAGGGAGAGTTTTGTCTCCCTACCACAAAAAAATTGGGTGGTCCTTGGGAAATTTTTTTCAAAAGCAGTGAAGCATGGTCTTAGGGAGACTCTATCCAAGAAATAGGTTTTTCAATTATGCAGCATACCAAAAATATAAAAGGGGGAGTGTTGACCTTTACTATTGATGTCAAAGGGGGAGAAAGTGAACTCAAAATGTTATATCTTCCAAGGGGGATAAATGTCTTCATGTGTGACCAAATAGCTTTATGGGTGGCCCCACATTTTATTGTTTTCCATCAATGACAAAGGGGGAGATTGTTGAACAAAGGTTGTCATTGATGTAGTAATAGGATTGATCTCAAAGGATTTCTTTGAGTCAAGGGTGTAAGGATAAGTAGTACATGAATTATCATTATATTTTCCAGTCATATCATTTTGAGTTGCAGAGATTTGCAGAAATATATGTTATTGGAAGTATGTTGTATGTCAGAAGATTTTTGTTGGTAATTGTGTCGTCATATCAATCATATCATCAAATCAAGAAACATATACTTTGAGGAGTTTCTGTGTTTTGAAAGTTGGTGTGACTATTGGATACTTACAATATCATACTTTCATCCATTCACTGTATTAGAGGCGATCCAAAAGTCTGTATCAGAATGTTCCAGCTCAAATTTTCAAAGTAGAGAGATTTCTCTAGCAATACAATTATGGTTCACATTTATTTCAAGAATGGAGTTCGGCTCTACAGTTTGAAAGGAGAGTGTGCCTACACTTGTTCTATCATATTCTAGTGTTTTCAGAGGATATGTTCAACATGCAAAAAGTTTAAAGTGATAATAGGTTCTTTGTGTTTTTCTATTAACTAGTTGGTTTTTGAGACATGTGTGGTAATAGCTAGTAGCATGTAGAATTCAAATATTGTGTGTGGTTTCAAGATAGAACCTAGTTAAGGTTCAGGCAGTAATGCATGGCATCATGTTCTTTCAACAACAAAAAAAATTGATTTTGGACTTACCTATTACATGTTTCATGTAATTTGAATTTAGGTTCATCTTACGCCATCTTAGTTATTTGTGGATCTCTGGCTGACATAGAAGTGTGATAATACAATTTCATTTATATATTTCTTCTTTACATGGATGCACATGTGAAGTAGAATTACATTGGGGTGAAGAAAAGTTGGTTGCAGTTGTAAATTGAAGAGAAAGTGGTGAATATATATAAGGAAGATTGCATCCCAATTTGTGTGGTAATATCAGAAGATCATATGAAGAGTGGAAGAGTTTCTGAGGAAACTTTGGCACATGCATGAGGTGTGTTCTATTGTATTGTAGACCTACAAGCTTTATCTATGTATTCTGGTAGGACTAGTGTTCTACTTGTAAAGTTGGTGCTCAGTTCATTATGTTTGGGGATTGGTGTCTCTAGTAGGTTGGTGCCTACAAATATATTAGTGGATTGGTGTCTCTGGTAGGTTGGTGCCTACTTCATATTGTAAAATTCACCTATAAATTTCTGCCTTGTGAGGGTAGATTTGGACAGTAGATCCAAGAAACTATTCTCGTTGTGGTTTTTCCCATCTTGAGTTTCCACGTATATCTAGTTTCCAATTGTGTGAATGTGTGCTCAATGCTTGATTATGTTGGATTTTTTGGTTGTGTTGCTGATATGTGGTTGTCATTGATGTCAACACTATTGGCATTAATGTTTTAGAAGCTATATATGTTGAGGATATTGAGAAAATTCTAATAAATTAAGTTGTGGGTTGTTAGTGGTGAAGTGAAGTTCAGTCTGTCAGTGAGCTCAACACATTGATGATCAGAGGTTGTGGATTAAAGGGTTTCCTGTCGAGTATATCTAGTTTAACCACGTTGAGTTTCAGAGATCCCTGTGAAGATTTGATTGAGTTATGAAAATTTGTATTCTGACAGTCATTTTGTTGCTTTAGTTGGTGTTCCTAAATGAAGATGATGCAATTTTAGTTAGTTCATTTGTTTCAGATGCTTCTCTAGTGATTCATGATGCTTGTGGATGTTTCTAGATCGTTCTCTATCTATGTTGCACATCCGCATTGATTGTTGTGCTCACAATTCAATATTTTCTCTTGTGTGTTCATGTTTTTCATGTTCTTGGCCGACAGGGTCTTGTAACGTGTTGTGGATCTTCGAGGATTAATTTTTGAAGGTGGTTCGTGTTTAAGAATTTTATTTTGGGTCTTCACTATGTTGTGGCTGACCTTGGTTGATTCGCATTAAAAAATCTTTAATGTTTTGGGCCAACAATTTGTATTCATTTTATTATTTCCTTGAGGCTGACATGTAGTGATGTAATTTCTTGTTGCAAATATATATAAGCGATTGTTTTATCATTTGAAGGCATGAGTATGCGAAGTGTGCGAGTCCTGTGTGCGAATAATGTTCAGATATTTTGAAGGAAGAAGTAGAGTGTGAAGAAGTGTTCATGTGCTTAACCAGAACTATAATCAGGCATTAGTAGATGCTATTCTCTCAATTCAAATCCTATGGATGTAAATATTTTGTAAGACAGTGTGTCTTCCTTTTTGTAATTGAGCAATGAGCTCTAGGTAGTGCGCCTGAATGCATGTGGATTCCCCATTCATATTTCTTTATACTTTTAATAGGGTATAATCTTGTGGACTGACCTCCACTGTGGTTTTTCCCCTAATAGGGTTTCCACAAAAAAAATCTAGGTGTTATGTGTGTTTCTGATGTGTTGTTGATTTATGCTTTCATGGTTATTGATCAAATTAGAGAATAAGGTTAATAAGTTAAATAAGTTTAAATTTCTGTGACAACTGATTCACCCCCCTCTTAGTTGTTTTCCATTGTGTTTCCAACAATTGGTATCAAAGCAAGTTCCTTGGAAGAAGTTTAACAACTTGAGGTGATTCGGGATGGTGACATACAAGAAGGATAGTCTAAGATTTGATGGAACAAATTATTCTCTTTGGAAGACTCGAATGGAGTGCCATCTGAGATGCATTGGTGAACCCTACTGGAGTATTACAAGCAATAGGTATGTTATTCCTCAGAATGGTCCTACTACTAATTTTGAGTTTAGGGATGTTGAACACAATATCAGGGCTAAGGAAGCATTGTTGATCTCTTTAATTGATTTAGAGATGACAAATGTTATGGATCTGGAAACTACTTATGAGATATGGAAAAAGTTGGAAACTTTGTATGAAGGTGATGCTAATGTGAAGATTGCTAAGTTACAAAGTCTGAAAGGGAAATATGAAATGTTGAGAATGGGTGATGATGAGAACATTACTAATTTCATGGAAAGAGTGAATGAACTTGTGTGTGGTATCAGATGTGCTGGTGGATAGTTGGAAGAATCAGAGATTGTTGCTAAAGTGCTTAGATCCTTGCCTGCTGAATACAAATTCAAAGCTAATGTTATTAAAGAGCTCTAGACTATAACAAATGTAACCAGAGACATGTTGATTGGTAAGCTTACTGCTTTTGAGTTGAGTGAATTTGGTGATGCTCTTCCTAAGATAGAATCTACATTCAAGGCTACTACTTCTGGTAGAGTTAAACAAAGATATGATCCAAGTGAAAGTTCTTCTAGAAAGGTATTCAAGTATGAGGAGGAAATGAGATAGATTGAAGAAGGGGAGAGAAATCTAGAGGAGCTTGAAGCATTTATTGTCAAAAGAGAAGCCAGAAGAGAAGGTAAGTATAAAGAGAAATTGCTTATTAAATGTTTTTCTTGCAATAAGATAGGTCATTTTGCATCAAGGTGTTCAAAAATAGTCCCTAAGCCAAAACATAACAAGCCTAGATTTCAAAGAAAGTGCTATTATGTTGCTGATGAAGGTGTGATAGATGATGAATCTGATAAACAGAATGCAAGTGAGGATGAATGGGTATTTATTGCTATCAAGGAAAATGATCCAGCCCCTATTGAATCTGTTAGTTTCTCAAATGTGGAGAAAGCCCTAGTCGCCAAAGTTGACGAGAAAGATGAATGGGTGATTGACAGTGGGTACTCTCATCACATGACATGTAATAAAAGAAAATTTGTGAGCCTGGAAAAGTATGATGGTGGTGTTGTAATATTTTGTGATGACAAAGCTGGTGTAATCCATGGCAGAGGATCCATTTCTCTTGATGGTAAGAATAATACTGATGATGTTCTTTATGTGGATGGTTTGAAGCATAATCTCTTAAGTGTCGGACAGATGGTTGACAAGGGATACAATCTTCAATTCAAGAATGGTAAGTGTAGAATATTGGGGAGTTTTGGAAATGTGATTGCCTCAGGTACAAAAACAAAAGGTAACATCTTTCACTTGAATGTTGCTAGTAAAAGTTGTTTGATTACTCAAGTTGATGAAAGTTGGTTGTGGCATAGGAGAATGTGTCATGTAAACTTTGACAATATTGTTAATATAAGCTCTACTCAGGCAATGAGAGATCTTCCTAGGTTGGTAAAGCCTACTAATACTATATGCAAGGAATGTCAGTTAGGGAAGCAAACTAGAATTTCATTTCAGAGCAAACAACATTGTTCAAAAAAAGTATTGGAGCTTGTTCATACCAATTTGTGTGGTCCTTCTAGAATCGGAAGTTTACAAGGAGATAGGTACTTCACGTTACTTATTGATGATTACTCTAGATTGGCATGGGTTACTTTCTTAAGGGAGAAATCTAAAGCTCTGGAGAAATTCAAGACTTTTAAGGCTATGGTTGAGACAGAGACAGGTCTGAAGATTAAATGTCTGAGATCAAATAGAGGTGGTGAATTCACTTCTCATGAGTTTAATTCTTTTTGTGAAGTGCATGGGGTAAAGAGACAATTATATGCCCCGCGGACCCCTTAGCAAAATGGAGTTGTGGAAAGAAAGAATGTGTTTAAGATGCTGCTAGGACTATGATGTTGGAAGGAAATGTTCCTCATATTTATTGGAGAGAAGTTGTGAGTACTGTTGTTTACATCCTTAATGAGTACAATTCAAAGGTGATACTAGTAAGACCCCTTTTGAGCTCTGGACAAGTCATAAGCCTATTGTTAGATATTTCAAAATCTTTGGGAGTAAATTCTATATCAAAAGAGATGAAGAGATAGGAAAGTTTGATGCTAGGAGTGATGAAGGAATCTTTCTTGGTTATTCTACTAAGAGTAAGGCCTACCGGTGTTACAACAAGAGATTGAGGAAAGTAGTTGAAAGTGCAAATGTCAAGGTTGATGAAGACATAGCTAGACCATCCAGAACCTATGGATATTATTCATATGATCAGGATAATAGTTCAGTAATAGGAAAGAATGTTCAAACTCAAAATCAAGTTCAAATCATTCTGGTGAATCAAGGAAATCAAGAGGAAGAAACTAGTGAAAGTGTAGAAGAGAGATCACAAGAGCCATAATTTCAAGAACATCCTAAGACTCCAAGGTATGTAAGACTAAATCATTCAGAAGATCAAATTATAGGTGATAAGAACAAAGGTGTTCAAACTAGGAGAAAAATTGCAAAAGAATACTACTTGATTTCAAAGACTGAGCCTAACAATGTGAATGAAGCATGCAAAGATGAACATTGGGTGGAAGCAATGAAAGAAGAACTAAAAAAAATTGAGAAGAATAGTACATGTATTCTTGTTCCTAGACTTAAGGAAAAAATTGTAATTGGAACTAAATGGGTCTTAGAAAAAAGTTGAATGAGCAAGGTGAAGTTGTTAGAAATAAAGCAAGATTGGTGTGTAAAGGATATTCACAGATGGAAGGAATTGATTTTGAAGAAACTTGTGCCCCTATTTCTAGGATTGAAGCTATGAGATTATTTCTTGCTTATGCTACTTACAAAAACTACAACGTTTATCAGATGGATGTCAAGTCAACATTTCTAAATGGTGAATTGGAAGAAGAGGTGTATGTTGAGCAACTTGATGGATTTCAATTGACTGATCAGGGAGATATGGTTTTTCAGTTGAAGAAAGCATTGTATGGACTTAAGCAAGCCCCAAGAGCATGGTATGCCAGATTGGACAAGTATTTGTTGAAGCTTGGATTCAATAAAGGTAATGTTGATAGTAATCTGTATTTCAAGATTGATGATGATAAAGTTCTAATTGTTGAAGTCTTTGTTGATGATATCATTTTTGGAGGAGATGATATTTTGTGCATGAAGTTTGTTGATGAGATGTAGAATGAGTTTGAGATGTCTATGATTGGTGAGATGAAATTATTTTTGGGATTGCAAATTACTTAGTTAGATAAAGGGATCTTCATATCCCAGTCCAAGTATGTGAAATAATTGCTAAAAAAGTTTGGTATGGAAGATTCAAATCCAGTTGGTACACCTATGGTAACCAAATGCAAGTTAACATAAGATGATGATTCTCTGAAAGAAAATCATACTAGATACAGGTTGATGATTGGTGGATTACTTTATTTGACTCAAACCAGACCAAATATCATGAATGTTGTATGCATTGTTGCAAGATTTCAAGTTGATCCTAAGGAATCTCATGTAATTGTTGTGAAGAGGATTTTTAGATACTTGAAGGGAACAATTGATTTTGACTTGTGGTATCCTAAAAATGATGATCTTACTTTGAGTGCTTTTACTAATCTTGATTGGGAAGGTGATGTAGATGACAAAAAGAGTACTAGTGGTAGTGCATTTTTCTTGGGTAAGAAGCTAATTTCATGGTTAAGTAAGAAGCATAATTCCATTTCTTTGTCTACTGCAGAGGCATAATACATTGCTGCTACTAACAATTGTACTCAAGTATTGTGGATGAAGCAGATGTTGAAAGATATTAGAGTTGTGTATGATGAACCCATTGCTATATTTTGTGATAACTTAAGTGCAATTAACATTTCTAAGAATTTGGTGCTACATTCAAATGCCAAGCATATATCTATCAAGTTTCACTTTTTGAGAGAGAAGGTGAGTGAAAAGGAAGTCAGATTGGAGTATGTGCCTACTAAGGAACATATTGCAAATATCTTTACAAATCCTTTGCCTAAGGATACTTTTGAGTATCTCATAGGGAAGCTAGGGGTGATTAACCCTCCTAATCAGAACTAAGATGCATTGACTTGCATCAATCCGTGCATTTCATGGTCATATTTTGATTTGGATTGATGTTGTGGTGGCTGCTACTCAGGGGGAGTAGTTAGATGTTAAGATATGTGGTTCAGAGCTTGTGTGGAGAAAAGAAATCTTTGTCATTGATGTCAAAGGGGGAGAAGAGTCATGTGAAAACTATTAATTATTTAAGGAAGAAGAGTCATGTGGGAGAAGAGTTGTTGAGGAGAAAAGAGTCAAAACCTAAGGGGGAGTAAGTGTTGAAGATAGTTGCGTGGATGGTGTTTTTCACATCATGTGTTTCCATCAATTCCAAAGGGGGAGATTGTTGGATATTGTGGTTGTGTTGCCGATATGTGGTTGTCATTGATGTCAACACTATTGGAATTAATGTCTTAGAAGTTGTATATGTCAAGGATATTGAGAAAATTGTAATAAATTAAGTTGCAAGTTGTCAGTGGTGAAGTGAAGTTCAATCTGTCGGTGAGCTTAGTATGTTGATAATCAGAGGTTGTGGATTAAAGGGTTTCTTGTTGAGTATATCTAGTTTATCCGCGTTCAGTTTCAAATATTTGCATGAAGATTTGATCAAGTTATGAAGATTTGTATCCTGATAGTCATTTTGTTGCTTTAGTTGGTGTTCCTGAATGAAGATGGTGCAATTTTAGTTAGTTCAGTTGTTGTGGATGCTTCTTTGGTGATTCATGATGTTTGTGGATACTTCTAGATCATGCTCTATATATGTTGCATGTCTGCATTGATCATTGTGCTTGTGATTCAAGATTTTCTCTTGCATGTTCATGTTTTTCATGTTCTTGGCCGACAGGGTGTTGTAACGTTTTGTGGATCTTCGAGGATTAATTTTTGAAGGTGGTTCGTGTTTGAGAATTTTATTTTGGGTCTTCACTAGGTTGTGGCCGACCTTGGTTGATTCACATTAATGATCTTTAATTTTTTGGGCCGACATTTTGTATTCATTTTATTCTTTCCTTGAGGCCAATATGTAGCGATGCAATTTCTTGTTGCGGATATATATAAGCAATTGTTTTATCATTTGAAGGAATGAGTATGCAAAGTGTGTGAGTCCTGTGTGCAAATAATGTTCAAATCTTTCGAAGGCAGAAGCAAAGTGTGAAGAAGTGTTCATGTGTTTAACTGGAATTGTAATCAAGCATTAGTAGATGCTATTCTTTTAGTTCAAATCCTGTGGATGTAAATCTTTTGTAAGACAATGTGTCTTCCTTTTTGTAATTGAGCAGTGAGCTCTAGGTAGTGCGCCTGAATGCATATGCATTCCCCATTCATTTTTCTTTATACTTTTAACATGGTATAATCTTGTGGACTAACCTCCACCGTGGTTTTTCCCCTAACAGGGTTTCCATGTAAAAAATCTTGGTGTTATGTGTGTTTTTGATGTGTTGTTGATTTATGCTTTCATGGTTATTGATCAAATCAAAGAATAAGGTTAATAAGTTGAATAAGTTTGAAATTATGTGACAACTGATTCACCCCCCTCCCAGTTGTCTACCCTTGTGTTGCCAACATATTACTAGTACTGAAGATTTAACCTACATGATCTGATATTTTGAGTTGAAGTTAAGAGTTTTGAATTGACTAGAACTACTAATTCACTCCCCCTCTCAGTAGATTGTGTGTCCTTCAAAGTTGAGATCATAATGTAAATGACCCAAAAAATTACTTGAACTAGATATGGATTGCCCTCTAATGGAAAAATTTTCTACAAATTTGTGTCAAACAGGCTAAACAACCACCTAAGAACATCAAACCAAGTACCAACATGCCAAAAAAACCCAAATAGAGATTCAAACTAGGAAATGTGCAGAGATTTTTTCACTTTTGGTATTGATAAAGTCCATACAAGTATGAATTTGTGTAGTACAACTGAGTATAGGTGTAATTTTTTTTTCAAAATTTAAAAGTTATTTGATTTTTCATGAAATAAACGATTATCTTTTGTTTCTTGGGTCTTCTAGATTCAATGGTGATGTCAATTTAGCTTCATGAAACTTCATTGAAAAGGAAAAGTATTGGATTAACTAAATTTTGGGAAGAAACTTATAGTTAATGGTTTTGATATCATGTTGGAGTAGCCAACATCAGAAACCAAGAACAATGACAACTTCCACAATGGGAATTATGAGCATAAAAGAATGTCTTTCATAAACTGATGGAATGTGTGTGAAATGTACAATGACACTCCTTGTTTAAATAGGACAAGGATGAATGAAGGTAGGAGAAATTCACTAACTAACCCTCCACATATTTAACACATGTTCAACCACTTGGAAAAAACAAGTGTGACGACACATGTAAATTCCCTACGAAGTGAGATAAAAATGTAAATAACCTCTAAGTAAACTTAAATTAAGTGTGAATGGGTCAACCTAGAAAAGGTAATAAACTAACTAGATGGATAATGACCTTATTTATACTGACACTTTGCATGCTTCTCTTCAAGAAATCATTGATGATTCTAGATACAAAGAGAAAAGATTACAAAGTATTGAAAGACTCAACAAGAGATTATTTAATGCATTGGAAAATCTTCATTCATATTAGTGTGAGTAAAATAAGAATTAAAATAAGGGCATTAATTAGAGATATTTTACCTTAGTGACTTAGTTCTTCATGATAATCCTAAGAAACCAAATGCTAAAGAGGAATTACAAAGTAAATATCCTCCTATTTGATTGTGTCACTTTATTATTACTTTCCAGTTTTGAGGGGGATTTGGTTTATTTACTATGTATGGGGAATAGATAATGTTATCCATTTGTATCACAATTAATGTTGAAGGATTTGTCTTAGTTGGCTTTAGTTGCAACTTCAAGGACTTGATTTTATATTTTCAATGGATATTGATTTATACATGTTACAATGGTGTAGTGTTAGATTACATGTTTCCTATGCTTGCAAGATTTATGTTTAGAGGTTATAGCTTGTGTCACCTCACCATTGGAGGAAAAATTGGAAGCATCTTATAGCCCCTTTTTTATTTTCTTATTTATCTCCTATTTATTAATTGGTATATCTTATTTGACAAACAATGTTATTATTGGCATTTATTACATGCTTGTTGCGTTTTGCACAATGTTATGTTTCTTTCTTATCTCTAATTCCATGAAATATTTGGATGCAACAAATTGGATGGTGGGAATGCATTATCTTTGATGTTATTTAATAATTATGCTTGTAGTGGTACACTTAAGATGTTTATGATTGATTTTTAGTACCATAAAAAAACTCATCACCATTTCTAGATGGGTTTTTTTTTGCATAGTCAAAGTCCTTAAATCCCTTTCTAGCAAAGAAACTATTCTCTTCATTGTGGAAGTCCTTTAGCACCTTCTTCACAATCAAAATCATTTTTTAATTATTCATAGTCCTTTTACATTTATGCTTAGTTAGTGTCTTGCTATTCACTTAGTCAAAATCTCTTACCCTACTCTTTTTACCATTTTGTTTGTAGAAATTTTTAGTAGTTGTGATTACACTAATTTTTAGATGCTTGATAGACGTTAATCATTGGAGATTTTTATTTTGTGCTTGTAGGTTCTTGACAAGGAGCACTCATGGTAAGAAAGTTTACACTATCATCATTGATATACTTATCATTTATGAGTATCTAAAATATTATAGTTTTCTTGTTGATTTCTTGATTTACTTTGACATGCATCCTCATAGTAGTTCACATGCAAGTGAAAATGTGGGTAAAAAATATAATATTACAAAAATCACATATACATGCATTTCTAGACCTTATATTTTGGACCCATGATGACTAGGTTAAATGATTTATGCATTGACCAGTGTTCAAGTTGGCATTTTTTGCATGGAAGTTTGCAAATGACCTTATCCTGATTTCTCCCCATCATCTCTCATTCCAAGGATTTGGATTTGACTCTACATATATTATTCACTACTTTGGTTCATATCCATGGGTGTACAATTGGTGCTTCACTTCCACATTTGAACCATGAACTTTAAAACTCAAATTTCTTAAATTGGGCCAATGTGCCCTCCACCACCACCCCCCCACTAGGTGTTATGAGCATAACAAAGTGTAAATATTTGAATTTAAATGTTAGCATGGTGCATTTAATGACTAACCATAATTTATTTGAATCATTTAGGAGAATATAGCACTACTTGTACCCCCCCCCCCTCCCCCTCTCCTCCTACTAGGTCTTATGAGCATAACAAAGTGCAAATATTTGAATTTAAATGCTAGCATGGTGCATCTAATGACTAACCATAGTTTGTTTGAATCATTTAGGAGAATCTAGCACTACTTGTACCCTCGCCCTCCCCCTACTAGGTCTTATGAGCATAATAAAGTGTAAATATTTGAATTTAAATGCTAGCATAGTGCATTTAATGACTAACCATAATTTATTTGAATCATTTAGGAGAATCTAGCACTACATACAAGTAGGGGCATCAAAACCATAATCTTGTGACACCAAAATCATAGGAGAATTTTGCATGACTACCTATTGTTCTCAATATTTGTTTGTCGCTATTAAATTGGTCAACCTAGGGGCTCAACCAAAGGAGAACAAATTCTTATCTACCAAGTTCATAAGCAATATCTCGAGACCATTTTCCTAGATGTATATATCTTAGAATGAGGTAGTATTTTCCCAACCATTAGAATTTATCAAATTATTTGTAAAAGTGAAATTTAATTCTACACATTAGATTTATTTTCGCAAGTGTAATTGTTTTGGTTAACCAAGAGAACTAGTAGCCTAATGATTTTGATCAACAATCTACACTAACACAAGAATTTGAACATGATAATCCACAAAGTGGGTCCCTCCAACTCTTGGGCAACATGTAGAGGCATCAACCGCGTGTCATAGTTGAGAATAGTTCTAAAATTGTTGTGCATGTTTTCCAATGACTCAATCATACGATCTACATCAAAAAAAAATCTATAAATATAATTTTACTTTCTTAACTACAAAAATCAAATCTACAAACATAATCTTAAACTTAATAGCTTTCAAATAGTTTTACTATCCAAAAGTTTATCATTTAATAAATCTAAATTTATTAGTACTATGACAAATTAATTTATAAGATTTATGACAATCTTTTTTTCATTAAAATAAAAGTTAAATGCATCTTCACTATCTATTTAAATAGAATATATATTACATTATCAATTGCTCTGAAATCCTACACTTTTATTATTGTTTAATTTTTGGTCTAGTTAAATTGTGTTCAAAACATTTATTTTAAAACAAATATAAAATTCTAAATTATGCTGTGTCCAATTGATTTCAGGCATATAAAATATGTTGTACATCATTCAGAGGAATGATGTGATTTCATTTTGCAAACATTTTACCAATTCCTTTACATAAAGTTAAATGATCTGTAGAAGAGTTCATGCGTTTGTCTTTTGGAAGAAAATCCTTGAACAAATTGGATTTCTGTAATCTTGTTGGAAATACCTTCAAACAGAGGCGAGAGAAGGGAGAGGCAATGCATTTGATTACCCCACTGTGCACAAATGCGCCTCTTCTGCTCTGGCTATTTACCTGCTTTTGTTCTTTGCTTCAAAATGAAGCCTTAAATTTTTGTTCCCACCAATTGTAATTTGTTTATCGATTATGATTTTGTATTGATGCGACACAAAGCTGGAAGTGGACGATGGAATGTTGTTGCACTCCAGGAAAATTCATCAGAGGTTCCTGCAAAGACTGGTGCACAATTTTAAAACTCCTTTGGATATTGAAGGGTTATGCAATGAGGGTCGACTGAAGGAGGCCATGCATATTTTGTATCAAATGCCTGTTGAATCGGGCATTTATGCCTGCGTATTGGAGTTATGTGCCTCCATGAAATCGCTTTCAGATGGTAAGGAAATCCATGCACAGATAATGTTAAATGGTCTTCCGATAAACGCTTTTGTAGCAACCAAGCTCGTCAGGATGTATTGTAAATGTGGTAATGTGGAGGACGCCCATCTTGTTTTTGAAAAGACGAGGGACAGGAGCGTGTTCTTGTGGAATACGATAATCAGGGGATATGCCAACAATGGGTTTTACAAGGAGGCTCTTTCTAGCTATTTAGAAATGCAGATATCGGGTATAAATCCTGATAATTATACTGTTCTCTCTGTTCTTAAAGCATGCGGAGGAATGGAGGATTTGTGTGAAGGAATGAAGGTGCATTGTCGGATAATTAGGAGCGGGTTTGAGTTAGATTTATTCGTTGGGAATGTTCTTGTTGCAATGTATGGGAAATGCAGAAGTTTGGAATACGCGCGCCGGGTGTTTGACAAAATGCCTCTGAGAGACAACGTCTCCTGGAATACTATGATTGCGAGTTATTCGCAGTTTGGGCTTTTCGATCGGGCGTTAGAAGTGTTTGGGTTCATGGAGGTGAAAGGTGTGAGTCCTGATTCTCTTACGATCGCAAGTATTTTCCCTGCCTTTGCCAAAGGCAGGAGCATGAAGGATGCTCGCCGAGTGTTTGACACAATGTCTCAGAAAGATGTGATCTCTTGGAATGCAATAATTGCAGGGTATGTTCAGACTGGTGAATGGGGGCAGGCCCTGAGGTTATTTTATCAAATGGAAAGTGAGGGTGTGAAGCCAGATTCGATTACTATTACGAGTGTTCTCTCTGCTTGTGCTCGTTTGGCGGCTCTACAGCAGGGCAAGGCGATCCATGAGTACATAAAAAAGATTAAGTTAGTCTCACATTTGTTTCTATGTAATGCGCTCATAGACATGTATGCCAAATGTGGGAGCGTAAACGATGCACGCCAAGTGTTTGACAGCATGTCCCAAAGGGATGTGGTCTCATGGACTGCAATGATTGCTGGCTATGGTATGCATGGACACGGTAAGGATGCTATCACACTCTTTTGCCAAATGCAAGATGAAGGTACAAAGCCAGATCACATTACCTTTGTTTCTGTTCTGTCTGCGTGCAGCCATGCAGGTCTGGTGGATGAAGGCATGCAATATTTTGATGTTATGATTCGAGATTATCGTATCACTCCCACAGTGGAACACTATGCCTGCCTAGTAGACCTTCTTGGCCGTGCTGGACGCCTCTTTGAAGCACAGGACTTAATTGAACAGATGCCTCTGGAACCTAATGAGAGTGTTTGGGGGGCTTTGCTTAGTGCTTGCAGAGTTCACTGCAACACAAATTTAGGCGAGCTTGCGGCAGAGCATCTTTTTACATTAGCACCTGAAAAACCTGGATATTATGTGCTGCTTTCAAATATTTATGCAGAAGCTGGCAGGTGGGATGATGCATTAATAATAAGAAAGTTGATGAATGAGAAGGGATTGAAAAAGGAACCAGGGTGCAGTGTGATTGAGTTAAAGAATCAAGTGCATTCTTTCCTTGTTGGAGACAGATCCCATCCACAATCTGATGAAATCTATGCAAAGCTTGATAGCTTAGATAGACTGATGAGGGCAGCAGGGTATGTACCTGACACAGAATTTGTCCTGCACGAGGTGGAAGACGAGGACAAGGAACATCTCCTCTACTACCATAGTGAGAAGCTAGCTATTGCCTTTGGGCTCATCAACACTGATCCTGGTACACCACTTCTAATCACCAAGAACCTCCGCATGTGTGGTGACTGCCATCATGCCATTAAGTTCATTTCCAAAATTGTTCAACGTGAAATAGTTGTCAGGGATGCAAACCGTTTTCACAATTTCAAGAATGGATCATGTTCTTGTGGAGATTACTGGTGAGGGTTTTTCTTGAACTTGAATGTTCCACTGTAGTATGTGGTAGCTGCCACTTACGCAGTTTTTATTGCCATGATTGTTAGGTGCAATCACGGTTAGCAATTCAAATGCTTTTCACAATTTGAAAAAGAGAGTATGATCTTGTAAGGATTTCTGAAGTTAACAACGCTACTCAATCACATCATTATTTGATGGCAACTCACAATTCATAAAACATGTAGAACGCATTCGGCCATAAATCGAAACAAGATGCGGTCATTATTTTAAGCAATATGTTTGAATTGCTTTGTAAAGCACTCAATTTTATTAAGCTTGACTTCCTTTTGTTGCTTGCCATAGTCTGACATGTTTTACCTGGGGTGGTAAAAATATTGATGAATCGCATTCAACAGCATAGTAAGGAACAACTGTAAGATATCAAAAGCACGTAATATCAAAAAAAAAATTGATAGGTAAATGAGGGTTCTATACGGTCCACACCCTTAAATATAGCTCCAGGTTCAGGGGTTCGGTTTGTCAGTTCGGCTAAATTTTTTGGGGGTGGGTTCGGTTCGCTTTGGATTCGTTAGTACAAAAAACATGTAAAAATAATATATATGCAACCTAGAAGCATGAATTAGGATTAGAATATCACATAACATCATATAAACAACAAAACCACCATAAACTTGAATGTCATTTAAAACATGCATGATAAATATTCATCGTTGAAATTTTAATTGTCGTAGCTTGATATACAGAATCTATTGATATTAGGGTTCAATTTGTATGATTTTGAAAGAAGAAGCCAAGTAAGTAGAGTTATCAACATTCTTTAGAAATCATAAGAATTTGTTTAGTACACTAGCCATTTTGATGTCTTCTTGCAGTCTCAAACATTATTTTGTATCATTGTTACATTGGTCTTGAGAGTGGTAGCTTAATATAGCTCCACAATACAAAATTTGGTTTACCTGTGCAGTGTAACAGTGGCATAGGCAGATTTTTCTTTGAAAGAACCAAAGGGTGACTGCACAATCGAAGTGTATAAACACATATCTTTTTGTAATATCAAGGATACTTTTTGAATCTTCCATGCATTGCTAATCTAAAAGGAAAGGTCTTTTGCCTAATCTATATGCAGCCATGCTTTTGACATTGTTATAAAGAGCAAAACTTCCCTAATGATGCAAAGCCATGGCCAAGCAGTTCGAACTCTCCACATGAGAGAAGAGAGATGTTGGAGAGTACACCAAGTCAGTGAGAACAGAAGTGTAATGTTTTTTAGTTTGTTGTATTCCTCTGGTTCTCTACAGATGTGTGATAAATTCTCAATTCAATGATGTAGACCAATTTTTGAAAAAAGAAAGTTGTGTTACAGTGTGTTTTCAATCCAACAAGCAAAAATGAAAGCTCAGCCTCTTGGAATGAAAATGCTTGTTTGCAAAACAAATGAATAAGAATGAGGTAATTAAGGTGTTTAGAGTGATTTAGAGGTCACTTTTAGGGTTCCCTTGAGTGTGGGTCATAGTCAAACTCCATAAAACATTAAAAAAATGCTCAAAAAAACACTTTTTGGATGCCTAGGCATGCAGGTTTTGTCTTGGTTCGCTTGGGTTCTATCTGGGTTCTGCCCAGGCGAATCAAACCCAAAAATGAAGGATCCTGGCTGAACCCACAGGCAAGCTGAACCAGGATCCGAACCAGGAGCGAACTAGAACCCAAACCAGGGGTTCCAAAGGCGAACCCAGTAACTTAGCCTTAAAATATCAACGTAAGTGAACTAAGAGGCAGAAAAAGTAGAGGCTAGCAAAGCTGTGAAGAAACTATACGATGCTACAAAATATTATCAACAGGCCTTCTAGGCGGGCACAAAACACAGCCCTGGAAACATACATAAAAGGGGGGAAAAGGAAGCTGAGAGAATTGGCCCAAACAAAAACCCTGACCGACTTCACCAATAGACAAAGGAAAACCAATTTATCTATTAGATGGACCTAGATCAACTGTTGCATCCTCCTTGGCAGCCACTTGAACGCCTTGCTCCAAAAAAGACCTTTTAGTTGAAGATACACCAACTTTTGAAATGGAAACCAAGGTAAACAAATAGGAAACCTCTAGGAAAAAGTTATGTAAAATGAGTTTAAGGTCATCCATATACAAAGCTAAATCTTGGCAATAAGAAACCAAATCTAAATGCTTTCCAAATAGTGAGTAAAATTCTTGGTGCAATTCCACCATCACCTCTGCCTGCACACTATTAAGACAAGCCTCTGCCCTGCACAAACCAACCTTAGAATTCTCACACAAAATGATACCATCTTTCCCTAGAAGGATATAATATCTTAGAACTCACTCCTTGGTTTTAGAATTGGGTTGAGGTCCCCAACCTATAAGTAAAGTCTTATATTATAGAGGCTTTGGTGAGAACCTATGTTGCACAACCTATTAACTTGTACGATAAACTTGATAAATTTTTGATAAATTTATAATGGGAACATAAAGAATTACAAATGTTCTGCAAAGATGAGGATATGATACTAACCCCCCGCGCCCCACCCCTTGCTCAAGGGATTATTTGCAAAAACACAAAAACCCACAAGAAAGCAAAGGGAAAAGGAAGTTCTCTTAACCAACATTACCTACACGTCAAACCATGCCATGACTTGGGTGCATGAATCAACACATATAAGGAAGAATAACATTACATGTGGGAGTTTGCAATTAAGTGTACTTGAAATGAAAATCAATCAAGGTTGCCCAAATCTACCAAAAGTAGTTATCAATCATCCCTAAAGGAGGAGGGGAGTGAGTTAGGATCACTTGCTCAAGGAGGAAGAGGAAAGCTTACGAGGAGCAATGCCAATAGATAGTCACAACCCCTTGCAAAATCACAAATTTTGATAGAGAAATGGAATTGATCTGTCCAAACATTAGCCACCCAATAGCATTCCTTGTAGCTATGAACATAAGAAATTTTCTCAAAATTTTGCCACACTAGACAAGCTTTTACTCAAATATTATTGAGCTTCCAATCTTGTGAGGATCCTTCAGCCATGCCAACCATAACAAATTGAGATTTCCCCTAAACCAACAACTTCTTACAACCTAAAGAATAGGCCAACTTGAGTCCCTCCAAAACAACCAAAACTTTCACCTCATTATTTGTCATGGAACCTAAGAAGAAAGAGCCCACCTTTAGGAAGAGGCTAGAAGGGAGTGTACCACTATTCTAGCTCTAGTCAAACCCAAATTACCTTTGGCTACCTTGTCAAAGTTCAATTAAAAGAAACCATTAGGGGGCAACTTTCAAGAAGCAACTAAATGCTTAGAATATCTATCAATTACCCCATTAATAAGGAAGCAAAAAACACTATTAGAAACCTCAATATACAAAACATTAAAGGGAATTAGTCACAATTGGAATCTCAATTCCACGTCCCATCTAATCAATGAAAACATATATTGTTAATTATTCAAACCTCTTTGCATTCTACCTTAATAAGTTGGCCCTAGAGCTTATAACAAACATAGTAGAGGTTAGAAGCTTTGTTATGCAAGCTAAATTGCTTAGGTAATAAGATGAAAGCTCAATATCCTAGATAGGATGATCACAAAGTAAGCTATGGCATGTGTTTTCGTAAAGTGCTAAATATCATAGCAAAATGTGAGCATGCTACAAAGTCATAAATAACAAGCTACCAAGATAGTGTTGGTGTGAAAGGGGTGTTCTACGTAGCTAGTTCATCACCTAGGTCCTATTCACACTTGTTACTTAAGTTTACTTAAGATACACATAGGGTAGTTATCATTGTATGTCTCAAGTCATAAAATTAAGATACATGTCATAATCTTAAGCAATTCTATGTTCACTTAGCCTCTATAACCAAGGGGTTCTCTTTGTAATCTTAATCAATCCATTATCATTGTATATATGCATTTTTTGATAGAATAGAATTATTCTCTCATATCTGATATCTCTTGTGCTTTCATAGAAGTTCCTAGATCTGGGGTAGCCACAATCTTCAACCAAATCTTGCATGGTATAGAACATTCTATACCAACTCTTGCTTGGTATCAAAGCTTGTGTGATTGCTTCTTGTTAGTCTAAATTGAAAGATTTGGATTGCAAAGCTTGGTGGATCTTGAAATTTTGACTATGTTCTTCTCTTGCATCAATTAATGACTTGAAGAATTAGAAAATTTGATAGAAATACCAAATTTGGGGGGCTTCCTCTTTGTGGCTTTGTACTACAAGTTCATTTTGGAGCTCATTGGTGCAAATATGAGCTCGTCATTGAGTTCAAGGTGTTCAAGAAAATCAATTTTTTTGTTTCGTCCAAATCAAATATGTGAAGCCAAATCTACAAGAGTTTGAAGATGGGAGGTGGTTTCCAAATCCAGAAGGTAATTGCAATTTTAGAGCATTTTGAGCCAAAGTAGAACTTGTCATCATATCTAGAAGGCCCAAGAACCCTTAGATCAACTATCAATCTATAAGAATCAAAACACTTTTCCCAGGGCCATAAAAAAAAATCCCTTTGGTTGTATAGATTTGAATGTTGAATATTTTGAAGAATAAAAAATATTCTTTACGTAGGAATTTTCCTCTACATAGGCCTTGTGTAAGCATGATTTTTGTACCCTACATAAAGCAAGGTACTACAAACATGTATGCAAGTGTCATGCTGTCCAACAAGAGCCATGTGGCACAACCTACGTGGGTTATCACAACCGCGAGCCACCCAATAGCCCAACAACTGGCAATCAATTTTGGCTAAGAATATTTTGTCAAAGAATATACCGATGTCGAATTTTTTGGCAACAATCTAAGATTCCAAGAATATTTCAACATATAACAAGATTCTACTATAAGATATTTTCTAGTAGTCATTTCCTAGTCCAAGGAATATTCTAGAAAGTGGGTAGAATATTCTTGTGCAAGTGGTGTTGATGTTGATGTGATGTTAGCAAGCATCTCTTTCCAATCTTCCTCCCTCTTTGTTTGTGTATAATTGTAAAATTGCACCCCTCGCAATTTCACATGCATTCTTACATCCGCTCTAGTCTCCACTCCCTTAGCACTTGTGTAGGCTCATTTTAGCCCTACATCAACCTTTTCCCTTATCAGGATGCTTTGAAGCCCTTTTCAGCAGCTACCCTTATGTGTCAACTTTTCATTGAACCTTGCGTTTTTCTCATTCTCATTGTTTTGTAATGTGACGTGTCCAGACACTAGCGCATTGCACGAACGTCTACGCGACGCACTAGCGTATTGCAACATTTCAACGCTCAAATAGCTATCTTTGAGCATGCTTGCCACTTGTCCTTGCCTTTTGTCGGTGGTAACAGCCTGGGATTCCTTGTAATGGCTAGAGAAGCTTCTTTTCCCTCATTAAAAGCTATCTTTTTGCTCCATTTTGCTCTCTAACTCCTAGCTCCATTCTTTTGCTTCTATCCTCTCTCTTATTTTGGCTTCAACCTTCTACTCTCCAACTCTTGCTTTCACAGCTCCATTGCTTGCTACAACAACATTTTCTCAAGCTCTTATAGCACCCTCTACAATACTCTTGGCTCTTGCAACTATCTTGCTCCTCCTCTTTGTATCCCTCTTGGCTCTCGCATCTATCTCCTTTTCCTTATGCTTGTGAGCATTCTAGAATTCACATCCCCTATCTACTGCATTTTCTACTTTTTGATACATGTTCTCCTCCTCGAGCGGGGATTTCTTTTATCACATCTTTTATGATACAGGTTCTCCTCGAGCGGGGTTTTCTTTTGTCACTCATACTTGGTGGTGTGGGTTCTATTCCTGAGTGGGTTTTCCTTTCACCACCTACTTTGTCTATTTCGGTTCTCTTCTCTCTCTATCTTCTTGGTTGTCTGTGGAGGTGGGAACACCAAAATGGGGGTTTGACTGAGGCAAACCCTTTATAGCCCCAACATTCTCTCCAGATATCTTACAGACGCAAGTTTTGAAGACATTCATGTGTTGGAGGCTTCGTCACTTGCGTGGTTGTGAGCATCTTCTTTCCTTTCTTCTCCTTATCTTTATCATTTCTACTTTACTTCGTTTCAGTTCTATTACATTTTGTTTCTTTATCACATTTTGTAAATTCTTAACAATCAAAGTAGAAGTAATCATTCTGTTGTTTTTTAGTGATAAACTCACTCTTTGGTCCGTACGAGATGCCAGCGCGCCTATGGGATGCTAGCGCGTCGTGTTGTTGTCTGTATTTTGCACTTTCGTCCTTTGGCCGAGAGCTTGATAGTTTGTATAGAAAACCTTTGTGACCTGCTCTTTCAGATTCTAAAACACTTGTCGTTGTTCCTTGAGGTGGTTTAGGGAAGTTCGCCCCATGAGGCTCTCTGAATGAAGAGAACTCGTGAGTAGTGAATCCCCCTTCTCTACATTTTGGTGAACTCGATGTGAAGAGAAAATCTTTCGAGAAAACTAGGAATTTATTTACCCCTACTTGGCGGGCTCATAACTTTTGACTCGGTGCTCAGAATTCAAAACCGTTTGCACTGTTGGAAAGGTCTCCTAGAGAACTAGTTCAATTGAGTTTTCTTGATTGACGCAAGTTCCGACCTCAAATTCTGCTCCGAAGACCTCCAAAAATGCGAATTACTAGAACATAGAAAATACCAAAAAAATCGTAATGAATTTAATATCTTCTTTTATTAGTTCAGTATCTAGTTTTGTTCAAAATTTTAATGATGTTCCATTCCATGCATGTGATAGTGACTTGGATTTTCCCATGTCACTTGATATCTTTGATCCTTCTCATGAAATTCCTCTGGCTTCGGAGGATATTTTGTCGCAAGAAGATAAAATCGTTGATACTTTTCTTAATATTACTCTACCTTTTATTCATTCCAATGCACTCTCTTCTAGAGATGATGCATTTGTGAATAATGAACCTTCTAGGACCATTCTAGTGCACTCTCTTCTAGAGATGATGCATTTGTGAATGATGAATCTCCTCTCCATTCTAATGCACTCTCTTCTAGAGACATTTCATTTGTGAATGATGAATCTCTTCTTTATTCCAATGCACTCTCTTTTAGAGATGATGCATTAGTGAACAATGAATCTCCTTCCACATTTGATCCAGTTTGGATCGATGTTGAGAATATGTCTTTGAATAATTACTCTACTAGTTGTGATGATTTTGTAAATGTAATCTATGTCTCTGCTACCCCTCAAAGGCCTAAGAGACCAGTCATTTACGTGACTCTAGCTAGTCCTTCTCCTAAAAGGATTTGTTCTATCGATAGTGTTCCATTTGATAGTGATTTTCTTGATCTTTCTAAGGCTCCCTCTTATAGAGCGGTATCCCATACTCATGAGAATAGAATGAATAAATATCCAAGCCTTCTTCAAGCGCCTAAACCTACAACTAAAGCACCTAGTGATTGTGATCTTGTTGAGCAACCTCAAGTTACTCCGACTAAGATCTCACTGTGGGACTTGCTTCAGTCTGCTCTGGTTTATCAAGGTATGCTTCAAGAAGCCTTGCAAAATATCCTCCTGCCTTCTTCCGCTAGGTTGATGGCGTATATTCATGCGGATTCTCCGAATATTACATTCTATTTGCAGGAACTCCCGCCTCCAGAAGTACAAAAGCAAGCGGATCCTCTAATAATTGTAGTTAATATTAATAAAATTGGCATTAGACGTACTCTCGTTGATGCTAGTTCGTCGCTCAATGTATGTAGCATTGATCTATTGCCTAAAATTAATATTGATTCATCTTCCCTTAATGCTTCTTTTGTTGTTATTTGTGGGTTCGATAATGACGGTCGACAAGCTCTAGGTACAATAGTATTACCTTTGCAGCTTGGACCCATTACCGTACCCACCCTTGTGTATGTTATGTCATAAAAATTACCATATAATCTTCTTCTTGGTAGACCGTGGATTCATGCTATGGGTGCAGTCTCGTCTACCTAGCATAAATATCTTAAGTTCATTTGCAACAATGAAGTAGTCACAGTTAAGGCTGACCCTGAGGCTATGCACTTGTGTGAAATGGCAACTGTCGGTCAGGTTTCGGTTGTGCCTACTCTTATTCCTTCAGTGTCTTCCAATGTGTCGATGTTTACTCCAGCAGTACCTGCTACAAAGGATACTCTTGAGATAGATGTCCCTGAAGAAGATCCTTCTGAAGCAAAAAATACTAAGTCTACTTCTAAAAAGAATGCATGTCTTGGTGATGATTGGGATTTCTTAGATTTTATAGAATTCTTCATTGGAAAACATGAAGTCGACCCGATCCACTCAAGCCTTCCAATAACATAATCCAAACCCACTATCGAAGATGGTCATCCTTTTGTATCGCGGGATAAGGTGAATTCCAATTGTAATTTTCTTAGTGTTGATCCTCCTTTTGAGGAAGATGATCACACTTTTGTTAAAGAGGTTAACTCTGGTGGTCCTGTCAAGAAGGATGATGGTGATCTTGTAGAGGAGTATAATCCCCGTTGCTGGAATAATACTCTCCATGTAGATCCTCCATTGCCTGTTGCCTTCATATCTTCTTCTTGTGAGCAGTCAAACCTTTCTCCACAAGAGAAAGGGTTGCTTCCTACTCATCCTCTATCTAAGCAAGAGCGTATTTTGTTGCGGCTTCTAAAAGCCCACTTAATTACTCTTTCTTCTACATGCAAGAAATCTCATGAATGTGAAAAAGAAAAACATTATTTTTGTGCATACCATCGAGTGTTTGGCCATTCCACTAGTGAATGTAAGGCCTTGAAGGATAAAATACGACAACTTCGTGATTCAAGTGTCATCACTCATTTGTTTGTTGATGCACCTGCCTTTTCTTCGCATGACAAGTGATATCGAGGTCTACCTCTATCCTGTATGTTTCGAAATATCTCTCATGGTTCTCCTCCCCTTTATGTTGGGGGCAGTGATAACTTGTTCTGGAGATGTGCATCCCTTTTAGGACCCTCTCTCTTCTCCATGTCTTTCAACTAAATCATCCCTTGAGTGGACCCCCTCTTCTTTTGAAGGGTTCCCGAGGGACCTCTTTGAAATCTTTTCTCTCAAATGAATTCTATAGCGTCTAGCTTGGGGGTAGCTTGACTAGACCTCTCTCTTTCAAACAATGTGTCCCTTGAGTGGACCCCTCTTCTTTTGAAGGGTTCCCGAAGGACCCCTTTGAAAGCTTTTTCAAACCTTGAATGTTTGCACGATTGTCCACTTACTTTCCTACGTGGCTGTTTTATGACTCTATGGAGTTCGCTTTTCTAAGTTTCCTCCATGTGAGAGATCTTGGGGTATACCTCCCTGTAGGTCTAAGAGTCTATAGGGCGCTTCCTTTGAGCTTCCTCCATGTGAGAGATCTTGGGGGTGGCTCCCCTACAGGTTTGTTGGTCTGTAGGGCACTTTCTTGGGTTTCCTTCATGTGAGAGATCTTGAAGGACACCTTCCTTGCAGGTCTGTGGGTCTGTAAGGCGCTTCCTCAGCTTCCTCCATGTGAGAAATCTTGGGGGACGCTTCCTTGCAGGTTTGTGGGTCTATAAGGAACTTTTCCAGGTATCCTTCATGTGAGAGATCTTGGAGGAAACCTTTACAAGTCTGTGGGCTTGTGAGGCACTTACATTCTTAAATTCTCTTTCTTCTCAAATTGTATATTCTGGGTTGAAGATCTATATCCTCTTCATCCTGATTATATGCTCTTTCTCTCTTCATCTTAGAATTCTCCTGTATTTTATTTCTTAATTTGGGGATGATGCATAGTACTAAGACAACCTTCTACATCGAGGTCTCTTTCACTTTGTTGACTCAAATCCCTTAGTGGATTTTTATGTTCTAACATTGTTGTCTTATGTAGGTTTTTCTTGTTTAATGCATTTGTTTTGAAGGTCTTCAGCCTGGGGGCATGCTTCCATGGTTTGAAGAGTTGTCTGCTTCCTCTACAGTATCCTTTTGGCATATGACATTATTTATGTTTAGTATATTTCCTTCAAAGTGCATATTAATGTAGATTCATATGCCTGCTAAAGTGGGGGCAAAATGTATAATTGTAAAATTGCATCCTCTTTAGTGTCCACTCCCTTAGCACTTGTGTAGGCTCATTTTAGCCTCTACATCAGCCTTTTCCCTTATTGGGATGCTTTGAAGCCCTTTGCAGCAGCTACCCTTATGTGTCAGCTTTTCATTGAACCTTGCACTTTTCCCGTTCTCATTGTTTTGTAGTGTGACATGTCCTGACACTAGCGCATCGCACAGATGTCTCACGCTGCACTAGCATCTTGAGATGTTTCAACGCTCAAACAGTTGTCTCCAACCATGCTTTCCACTTGTCCTTTCCTTTTGTCGGTGGTAACGGCCCGAGACACCTTGTAACGGCTGGAGAAGCTATCTTTTCACTCCACTTTGCTCTCTAACTCTTCTAGTTCCATTCTTCTGCTTCTAGCCTCTCTCTTACTTTGGCTTTAGCCTTCTACTCTCCAACTCTTGCTTGCACAACTCCATTGCTTGCTACAACAACATTTTCTCAAGCTCTTATAGCACCCTCTACAATACTCTTGGCTCTTCCAACTATCTTGCTCTCCCTCTTTGTAGCCATCTTCTCTCGCATCTATCTCCTTTTCCTTATGCTTGTGAGCATTTTGGGATTCCACATCCCCTATCTACTACATTTTCTACTTTGTGATATGTGTTCTCCTCCTCAAGCGGGATTTCTTTTATCACCTCTTTTGTAATACGGGTTCTCCTCCTTGAGCGGGGTTTTCTTTTATCACTCATACTTGGTGGTGTGGGTTCTACTCCTCAGCAGGTTTTGCTTTCACCACGCACTTTGTCCATTTTGGTTCTCTTCTATCTCTATCTTCTTGGTTGTTCGTGGAGGTGGGAACACCAAAATGGGGGTTTGATTGAGGCAAACCCTATATAGCCCCAACATTCACTCCAGATATCTTACAGACGCAAGTTTTGAAGACATTCATGTGTTGGAGGCTTCATCACTTGTGTGGTTGTGAGCATCTTCTTTCCTTTCTTCTCCTTATCTTTATCATTTCTACTTTACTTCGTTTCAGCCCTATTACATTATGTTTCTTTATCACATTCTGTAAATTCTTAACAATCGGAGTAGAAGTAGTCATTTTGTTTTTTTTCTATGATAAACTCATTCTCTGGTCTGTAAGAGACGCCTATGGGATGCCAGCGCATCGCGTTGTTGTTCGTATTCTACACTATCATCTTTTGGCCAAGAGCTTGATAGTTTGTCCAGAAAACCTTTGTCACTTGCTCTTTCAGATTCTAAAACACTCACTATTCCTTGAGGTAGTTTAGGGAAAGTTTGCCCCGTGATGCTCTCTGAATGAAGAGTACTCGTGAGTAGCAAATCCCCCTTCTCTACAGTTTGCATTTTGGTTTTTAAGGTTCAACTTCAAAGGCTCATAACTTGAGCTTAGGACCTCCTTTTTGCAAACAATTTTTTTATTTGGGGAAAAAATTTGTGCTCTTCTCAATGGTACAATTGGTTTTTTTATTTAGATGCTCTATTTTTCTAGAAATTGTAAATTCTCACAGGTGTTGTTGAGAAGTTCTCATTTTGGGAACTTCCATGGCTCTATTATTGCTTTCAGGCTAATATTTTTTGGTGTAATTTTTTTAGGTGCATAATTTTCCTATACTTCGTAGTGTGTGATCAGATTGCTCTCATTCTATCTAAAAATTATACTTTGATTTTGTTGTCAAATTTGGCATCTATATACACTAAGATCAAGTCCACTTTATTTTTTTGGCAAGTGGCATCTTTAATCACACTAAGTATAAAGTGTCAAGCTCATATATTATTGGGGGTAATCTTATGCTTTTGTTGGATCGAGCCTCTTAATTGGTCTATTGTGTGACTAAAGTTAAGGAGTTTAGCATGGTTATCAAAAGGCACCCTGATGTAATCAAATTGGATAGATAGAAATATAAGTATTAGCGAGATGGATTTCTTAAAACACATTGTAGGTGGTTTTTAATCTTTTTCCCTATCTCTATGGACTAGTTCCTAAACCATCATCAACTTGGAAGAGAGTTGTGTGGGACTTAAAGACTGAAAACATCCTAGGAGTAATTGGTTGTAGCTGTGATAGTGACACAGACAAGGCCATTAATGGTATTGAGTGCCCTTGTGACCTCATGACCAAACTTTGAGAGATGTATGGAGACTTAATTGAACCTCCATCCCCAGAGGATTCCATTGTGGATTGTCTTGTTCCACTTGATGAGTTTCAACCAATTGATGATAAAAAATTTGTAGTGCTTGTTGAATGGGAAATGTTTGGGTATCTTGATGACAAAGAGACTTCTATAAAAAAATGTGTTCTCCTCCTACATAGACTTTAGTTTTTATAGCTCCTAGATTTAGTGGGCATCTTCTTCAGCTATGAGTCAACATCTTGAGGTTGAGGACTCTAGTACTCCAACATTGGCATATTCATTTGGTGCACACACTAAAGCATCTAGTGTGGACACTTTTGAGGAGATTCAGTATGGTCATTTGAATCTTGGAGTTTTATCATCTATTGAGATTCTATAGATGTGCACATTTCATGTCTTTCATCTAATATTGCATTTGATGATGCTTGTGTTGCTTTAGTTATGGCTTATTATGATTCAATGCAGTAGGAAATTCATAGTCTTCTAGACACACCTACTTGGGATGAGTACTTGATAGACATTTCAAAAAAAAATTATGATTCCTATATTGCAAACTTGGAGGACGCTATTGAGGATATACATCTCCTCTTTTATGTTACTTTGTATGGATTTGAATCATTTTCTTTGGATGTTGTGGGGGAAATTTTGAACCTCTTTTTCCTTCTCTTTCTCATCATTTGTCATAGTTTGGAATTGATGTGGAGACCTTTTATTTGCATTTGGAGGATCCATCTTTGTCTTTAGATTATGTTTTGTATCCATCTCTATTATGTTCTAGATTGTCATCTTCTTTAGTGTGGCTTGGAACACCTAACTTAATTGCGGCAACTTTCAACAACGACATGGGGAAACTTGAGAAAAATTCAAAGACATCACACATCATCTTTCTTTCCTCATATTCCTTTCAAAAATGGGAAGAAATCCTACATACATTGTTGGTTTTGTTTCTTCCTAAGGGGAGGAATGTTGTTTGACATGATTGAATCATCTTCAACATTCATTATTGGGCATCTATCATCATTTTAGGAGAATCTACCTTAAGGGGGGCCTACATGGTCTTCTCTTTGATGGGGGGATTTTTCCTCACATAGGGTTTTGTCCTTCTCATTCTTCATTGAGATAATTTTGTTTTTTTCTCTTTTGGGGAGGAGTTTTGTCCCATTGGGTTTTCTCTTTTTCTCCATTTGTAAGAGATTACATTTGTACATGGGTACCTAACATGGCCTAGTAGTTGGGACCCATCATCATATTTTCATCATTTGCATTTGTTTACTTCTCCCTATGTTGCACTTAAAGGGGATGGTTTTTCAAAAGGGGTGTTTTACCTAGCTAGTTCATCACTTAGGTCATATTCACACTTGTTACTTAAGTTTACTTAGGGCACACATAGGATAGTTATCACTTTATGTCTCAAGACATAAGATTAAGATACATGGCATAACCTTATACAATCCTATGTTTACCTTGGCATATATAATAGTGTGTTTCCTTTGTAATCTTAATCAAATTGTTATCATTATATATTTGCATCCTTTTATAGAATAGAATTATTCCCTCGTATCCAGTATCTCTTGTGCTTTCATAGAAGTTCCTAGATCTTGGTGGCTACAATCTTCAACCAAATATTGCATGGTATAGAGCATTCTATACCATCTCTTTTAGATGTTTTTGAGGGAAAGAAGAATGGCATGAATTTGCACCCTGAAGAAAATTCCACATTTCTACTACCTCCTACATTAGAAAATTAAGTCTGATAATGCAATCCCTATTTCTGCCACCTTTCCTTGTCCACTTGGTAGCATTTTTGTGTGTCTGTGGGGGATATTCTATCAGGAACACTAGAACAATATGCAGACATCTGTCTAGCACACTACCATCCTGATAGGATTCTCACCTCTAGAATCCACAAAGGTGTTACACTCCTCCATTAGATGTGAAGTGTAATGCTCACTGCTCCCTAGACCAAATTTGAATGGCTCTTTTGCCTCCATTTTCACCTTTCAAATGGCTATCTCATTCATTATTTCATGCTTCTTGATCATCTTCACACATTGAGCAACTCTCTTCACTCTTCTCACTCATTTTCAACATTTTCAAGCTCTACCACCTCCATTGAAGCAGTAAGTTGGTGTTTTTTTGGTTCACTCTCTTCATTGTTGCAGCAACGTTGGTCTTTGAAGGCTTGCATGCTCACTCCTTCTTCCACGTGCCTTGAGAGCACTTGGCTATGAAGGTGATATCCTTCCACTTTCCATTCACTTTGCATTATCGTGTTTGATATTGTAGCATATTTTTGTTTATGTATTGTTTGGTATTTCCATTTCAATAGATTTCTTTATCATCTTTTTACAATCATTGCTATTTGGTTGTCCATGGAGGTGGACACACCAAAGTGTGGAATAGACTGAGGAAGTCCTCTAAACATAGCCCCAACATTTTCCCATCTTCTGTGTGCAAGTTCCCCTTGAGGTGAAGATCTTGAAGATATCAACTTGTGGGTAGGAAGGCGTGCTTTTCTCACCCTTCTTTGTCAATTCATAGAATAGGTTAAGTTAAAGTATTCTTCTTATTATTTTGTCATTCTTCTACTTTATGTTCTCGTTATTGTAGTAAACTTCATTAGTTAGGAAGTTAGTTGGTTTTATGTGATTTCAAACTATACCTTGCACTTTGTGTCCATACAGACGCCAATGCACCACTGAGATGCCAGCACGCCACACTAGATTCTATGTCCCACGCTATGGTCCTTTGGCAGTAAGTTGTCTGAGTTGCAATCTAGACTCCGAAAATCCACTCACCTAATTTCTTGAAACACTCGGGCTTGTAGAAAGATAGCAGAAACCAAGTTGCTCTTCCTTTTTATCCTTTAAACTTTGAACTCTTTCAAAACATTTCGTTAACTTGAGGTAGATCAAGACAACCTATTGTTCTAGACTCTCCCATGACCTAGATTCCTGAGTAGTCAATCCCCCTCTACATTTTGGTGAACCTGATGTGAACAACATAGTGTTTGTTTCCTTGTGTGGGTTGCAAACTTGAGGGTTGTGAAACATTATTAGCTTTACAACTCAATCTACAACTTCCAGGTACATTTTGTGAAGGAGTGTGCGACACCGACACCTAGTGATGGATTTCTCAAAGGTCTCTACTAGTTTTACTTCTCAGGAGATGGTCTCGGGGGTAGAGATGAGTTTCTTTGACGAGACCACTTGTGCTGCTACCCCTCCTGACTCTCCTATGGCCCTACCTTTGAATGATAATGATGCTCTCACTATTCCTATGGAGCATCTCATTGTTCTAGATAGGAGGCTATTGTATCTCACAAATCATTTGAGGAAAAGAAAAAAACACGGCTAGGGCCGCTAAGGTTGTCAATGTGATTAGATATATGTTGGAACAAGATCGAATGGACCCAGAGCTCCTCTGAGGCATCATCGACATAGTGGAAATGTATGTCCCCTCATACAACCTTGGATTGAGTGTTACCTGAGGTCCTGGGCCCGGAACCTCTAGAAGACAGGTGGGAGTTTCAATGCTCGTTATCTTGGTGTACATGGCTGACTCGAGCCCTTATGTCAACACTGCTCTTGTGCCTGAGGCACCTCTAACCATCAAAGTAAATAGAATCCCTCTCGATTTTAGCACTATTCCTTCTAATGCTAGCAGTGGAAACTCTAGGGGCCACACTAGCTTTGGCAGTGGAAGCCTTGGTGGAATGGGGGAGGTGGCTCTAGTGGTTTCGGTGGTTGCTCTAGCATCAGTTTCGTTGATCTTGTTTCATCATCTAACCCTATTTTGAATGCTCTACTACAAAATATGGGCTAGATGCAAAATTAGTTGGTGAACCTCTCCCAAGCCACCTCCCAGTCGATCTTTCAACCTTTCTTCCATCATATTCCTCTTTCAATAGCAATTCTAAACACTCCCTTCCCCCAGGGAATGGAGATTCATAAATTTGAGAAGTATGGTGGTAAGGGACACCCACAAATACACATTTCAACATTCAATGCGATATGTACAGACTTCTTTCACCATGACGCCTTGATGACCAAGTTATTTCCTAGATCTCTCAAGGACACAACACTAGAGTGGTACTATTCCTTTCCTAATAACTTCATATTCTAGTTTGATCAGCTTCTGAATTAGTTTCTTTGGTAATTCTAGGTGAACATCAAGTCAAAGATGGCCTTTTCGGATCTTGTCCAATGTAAGCAGGGAGAGCACAAGAAGATAACTGACTTCATTACTCAATATCAAGCGCTATTCTCACAAATCTCTTACCCTCTTCCTAACACAAATGTGCAAAAAAATTTCATTGGAAACCTACAGAGGTCATAGTAGGAGAGGTTCTCTTTGATGAAGTACCCTTCTTTCGTGCATCTATGTGTGGCCCTACGGGAATACTAGCAAATGATTCCCTAGTCTGGGGATATTCCTCGCATTCCCATCCTATGGGGAGGTCCATTGTGCTGATATTTGGTAATGGTAAATCTGTTGTGAATGTAGTTGCCACATCTAGTGTCAAAGGCCTCAAACGTAACATAAAGTTCACAAAGTTGTCTAAATCTTACTCCTCTATCTTGAAAAAATTATTGAAGGATAAAATAATAACCTTACCAGATCCTCGAGCCCTTATTAAGCCCTACCCTGATTGGTATGAAGAAAATACATTTTTCCAATACCATTGGATTCATGGACATAATACCGAGCGATGTATGGGTCTGCATCATGATATACAGGATCGATTGACGACGGTACTATCTGCCTCAATGGGAAAAAGTAGAATGCAAATAAATCTATGGTGAAAGCTAACAATGAGTTCTAGATTTACATGGACCTTTTTTTGTCACACTCTGTGAACTTGATTGTTGAGCCTTCAAACCCTTCCGAGGAAGTCCTTTCAAAGAACATTAATATGGTCTCCTTTACTCGCATTCCCCCAACTAAGTTTGTGACTGATCTGCCAAAATTTAACCTTTACATTGCAAGATGTGCCCGTAAATGGGAAGCCTTCTCCTCCATGCATTCTCGCTTGCCTCAATGAAAATGTTGTGACTAGGATCCTAGTGGACCCCATGAGTCATGTGAATGTGATCATAGAGGAGACGTTGCTTCTAAAAAAAATTCATAAGGAGGAATACAAGAAGATGAAAAGCACCATACATACTCACGATGGACTCTTGCTTGCTCCCCTTGGTTCTATCTCTGTTTCAGTCTTGGTAGGTTTCAAGGTCATGAATACTATTTTTGACATCATCTCAGAATTAGACTTTTTTAGAGTGAAGCTAGGATTCCCATGGTTGGTTTACATGAACCAATCCCTTCAATTATCCATTCATGTTTGAATTTCTCTCATGAGGGCTCCGTGCACATTATGCATGACACTAGGTATAAACCTCTAGTGTTGCGTGGGGGCTACTCTCTAGATCACTTCTATCCTTTCCCTATTGGTTTGCTTCCTCCAAGAATGGACTTGTTATATCACACTTATGGTAAATACAAGAATGGGGGTATAGCGCCAAAAGTGACCTACCCTCTTTCCCCCTATGCTATTTCAGTTAAAGGCTCTATGATTGTGTAGAAGTGGGCTACCTCTTCCTCACAAAAGGGGAAGGGGAAGTTTTCCTACACAAATGAGCCTTCTTCTTCCTTGACATCTATTGCTCCATCTTCCTTCGCCTCTCACACTGCTATGACACCTTTGACTTCCACCTCCATGTGTCTCATGGGGAGTCTGATGGTGCTCGCTTGGTGGAAGGGCAAGCATCAAGTGTTCGACCTTCCCATCTTTCTCATGATTTCTTGGGCTATTGTCTATGGTAAGGGGAAGATTTTCCATGGATTTTCCTCTATGTCTTGACCTCCATGGCCTCCTACTACTCCCGCCTCTTTGGTGGTGAATAGGAAGAGGCCCATCGCCGAGGTGCTTGAGTCTGCTTCTCCATCGGTTGTTACTACAGTTCTTGCATCTCTTCCTCCTATTTCTATCCAGGATTTAGTTCCTCTGCCGACAACAACTGTGATGGACACTCCCATGGAAGAATAGGAGCCTTATCCTCCTCCTCAACACGCAACTTCTAGCTCTCAAATTCGAAGAAACTACCTTGCACATGAGTGTAAGCACTAGAGAAAGGCTCAGGCTGCTAACCATACTACCTTGCAGAAGTTAGAAGAGGAGCTAACAATTCCTATTTGGGAATCTCATGTCACACCTCCCTCCTCTACTTCTTTTGCTTCAGTTCTCGTCACCTCAATCTTTCTTCTAGCTCCCCTCGCAAATGTTGATGACCCTCACCCCAAACGGGTGCATGTGTTCATTGCTCCCTCAACAGAGCCTCCTCTCCTGATGTCCCTTCTGAACATCCCACCTTTTCCTAAGCCCATGGATATGTTGAATACCTTGGTGGTATCTATTGCAGCCTTGTCCTCTTCCTCCTTGCCTTCCACTTCTTCCATGGGGATTTCACATCCCCCGATGAAGTGCAAGTTGGAGGATGGCCCTTCTAATAATGGGGGTCAAAATAAGGGATCACCTTCTTCAAGAGAGGATTTTTCTTTGGCTTGCGTCTTCCTAGGGACGGAGGTAGCCCTAGCATCCCTCAAGTTTGTCACTTCCCTTAAGTATTTTTGTGAGGTTGGCAGTGGATCTCAAGTGCCTCCTTCTTCACCTACTCGGTTGACACATGGCACTCTTGTCAAGTGCATGTTCCACTCGGTGGACGATGTCCTGGCTCTGTTAGTGATCTTTGCAAGATCAATGGCATGTACCTCATAGGAGTTGAGTGAAGAAGACCTTGAGGGGCCCTATTCCTTAGCTCTTGTTGTAGAAGAGTCAAAGGGTGCTCCCCCTGCTATCCTACCCTTGCAGGCTCATTTTTACCCTCCCTAGAATGATCTAGATCGGGAGAATGACAACCTCCTGGTTGATGAGGACTAAGAGAGCACCTCTTCTTTATCTGTAGATTAGATTTGTGTGTGTTTGTTGTGGTTCCCTCATGCTTGTTTTTATGTGTTCCTGGAGGACCCTTTTCACCCTTGTAGGTGCTTAGATATAGGAGTGTTTTTTTTGTAAAGTTCCTCTATTTTTTGCATCATTCTTCTATTTTTTGTGCCTTGATTTTTTACAATTGGGGATGGCTCAAAGTGTTGGGGGAATTTAGGCTTCCCTTCCATGTTGACCCAATTTTATTTTATTTTCATGAACCTTTCTTCATGATCTAATATAGTAGGGGATTGATGAAAATTCATACGTACATTAGATTATATTTATCTATCTATATCTATGATTAGTTCTAAACCCAAATTATCAAATCCCCTATCTCTTGATTTCTTCGTCTTCATTGCTCTTTTCTTTTTATATTTCTCTCTTTCTTGCTTGCTTCGTGATGTTGTGGTTCCCATGTGTTGTCCCTTGCATGTTCAACCCTATTTCCACATTTACATCTCGTCATCTATCGTGGGCCACAACATCACTCTCTTGTCTCTCCTTAGGATGTCACGTGCTCCTTTAGTTCACAAGAACCATCCTAAGGGGGAGCTCCTACCTCTTCAATTTTCAATAAGGTGTATTCAGTGGCCAACAAATCCCTTACTGGAAATCTTTAAATTTTTCAAAAATCACATCCTTCAAAAAGGATCCCCTTAGCAAATATTTTCTTTTGAAATCGAATTTGTAAAAAAAAGAATTAATAATTCACCTTCGAGGAGGAAATTCTTCTTCTTTTTGGATTCCTTGATGAAAGAGAATCTTTCAAAAGGATTCCTTGATGACAGGATCATTTGTGAAAATTTCATTGCTTTTCAAACTGAGCATCCCTTAGTGGACCCCTCCTTTTAAGGGTTCCCAAGGGACCCCTTTGAAAACTTCTCCTTCAATTACTTGTTTTAAGATATGACTACCTGTCTGCATGACATTTTGTTTTCCTAACATGTTTTGTCTACAGATTAACATGTTTCCTTGTAGGACCAAGCACCCATGAGGGTCAATCAGACTCTGTGGAGCCTTTCACATCTGGCCTCCCTCAAGACTGAGCACCTATGGCACCTCCTTTGTAGGATCGAGCACATGTAAAGCATTTTCATTCTACAAGACTGAGTACCTATAGAACCCTTTGTTCATCTTCTATGAGACCGAGCACCCGTGGAACCAATTCTATAGGACTAATCACCTACAGAGCCTTTTGTTCACCTTCTGTAGGACCGAGCACCTGTGGCACTTTTGTTCAAATCTCCATAGGATTGAGTACCTATGGAGCCATCTCTTTCCTCTACCCAAGTTCACCAGATTGCGGTCTGCTTCCTCGACAGTTTAGGCATGCATTCCTCATCTTTCTTTCTACTTTATTGTGCATTCACTGACACTTATGCTCGCTAAAGTGGGGGAAAATGTAATGGCTTGAATGTTCACCCCTAGGAAAATTCCACATTTACACTACCTCCTACCTTAGAAAATTATGTCTGATAATACAATCCCTATTTTTGCCACCTTTCCCTGTCCACTTGGTAGTTGTTTTGCATGCCCGTGGCTAATATTTTGTTAGGGACACTAGCATGAAACATGGACGTCTATGTGGTATGCTACCATCCTAATAGGATTCTCGCCTTTAGAATATGTAGAGGCATTACACTCCTCTATTGGACGTGAAGTGTAACGCTTACTACTCCCTAGACTAACTTCGAACGACTCTTTTGCCTCCATTTTCACCTTTTAAATGGCTATCTCATTCAGTATTTCATGTTTCTTGATCATCTTTCACACTTTGGGAAACTCTCTTCACTCTTCTCACTCATTTTTAGAATTTTCAAGCTTTACCACCTCCATTGAAGCTACAAGTTACTATTTTTTTGGTTCACTCTCTTTGTTGTTGTAGCAACATTGGTCTTTGAAGTCTTACATGCTCATTCCTTCTTCCATGTGCCTTGAGAGAACTTGGATGAGAAGGTGATATCCTTCCACTTTCCATTCACTTTGCATTATGATGTTTGATATCATAGCATATTCTTGTTTATCTATTTCTTGATATTTCCATTTCAATAGCTTTCTTTATCATCTTTCTACAATTGTTACTATCTAGTTGTCCATGGAGGTGGAAACACCAAAGTGGGGGACTAAATGAGGCAGTCCTCTAAACACATTCCCAACATTTTTTCATCTTTTGTGTGCAGGTTCTCCTTGAGTTGAAGATCTTGAAGATATCAACTCGTGGGTAGCAAGGTACATTTTCATCACCCTTCTTTGTCAATTCGTAGAATAGGTTAAGTTAAAGTATTCTTCTTTTTATTTTTCATTATGCTACTTTCTATTCATGTTATAGCAGTAAACTTCATCAATTAGGATGTTAGTCAATTTTCTATGATTTCAAACTGTACCTTGCACCCTTTTTTTCTGTACGAATGCTAGCACACCACTAAGACTCCAGTGTGATGCACTATAGTCTGTGTCCCATGTTGTAGTCCTTTGGTAGTAAGTTGTCTGTGTTGAAGTCTGGACTCCAAAAATCTACTCACCTGACTTCCTGAAACATATAGGCTTGTAGAAGGATAGAAACAACCAGGTTGCTCTTCCTTTATATCCTTTAAACTTTGAAATCTTCCAAAACATTATGCTAGCTTGAGGTAGATCAGGGTATCCTATTGTTCTAGACTCTCCCGTGACCCGGAGTCCTGAGCAGTCGGTCCCCCTCCTCTACACTATGATAGTCGGTTACTTGCACATTCAAGTTTGATGAAAACATAATAATTCATAAACTAGAATGGATATTCCATATTCTAGTCATCAACATATAATTTAAGAAATAAATGAAGTGTTGTAAACATGTCAATCAATTAACTTAACTTGCAATGTATTTGTGAAATCTATTACCATCTAGAATTGAGAAGACAAAATATTTACCTTGGAGAAGCCCATATATGGGAGAAAATTCTAGAAAAATGTGAGCTACAACTCACTAAAAATCCACAAATTCAATAGTAAATACAATCCTTGTTCACTTGGGCATGTAACCAACCTAAATATTTCTGGTTTTAGACCATAAGACCTCTAACACAACCTTCTCACATGTCAAAATAACTTACAATTGAAAATTGTTCACTAGGAACTATGAAACACTAAGGATTTACATTCATTTCCCCTTAAAGAGCTATTCAAGTTTCTCAAATTCATGTTGACTATATTTACAATATCATATATGTAGCTTCACAAGCCTATATGAAAGTCCAAAAGTCACCAATAGTTGAAAGAAAGAAAATTGTTATTGTCAAGGGACATTTTCTTGATGTAGAGTGAAACCACCTCATTTCAATAGGGAAATTTCAAAACTATCATCACCAATGAGTAAATCGCCACTGATAGGGACAAAACCACTAGTTTTTGATAATTTAAACCATTTTTTAGAATAACTTTTGCATATGAACTCAAAATGAGATGCTTTTTATATTGCATATTTTTTTAGAGTGGTCCATTTATGCAATAATGTTGAGATTTTGGTGGCACCAAAGACCTATTTTGGACCTACAACACAAGTTTCCTCTAAGATGTGATCATTTTTCCATGGGAGTCTCAAAAAAACTAGATTTATTTATGGATCACACTTCCCCAAAATAGTGACTTTTGGTTCCCAAAAGCTATGAAGACTCAACAAGAGAGGGTGGTGCACTCCTAAACCGATGGCATGATTGTCACCTTGTCTTCCACCATACAAAAAAGATTAACCAAAATTGAAACACCTTTGCTTCTAATTTTTCTTATGGTGTGATAAGGATATAGTGGTTGAGCATGGAGGAACTTTATCAAAAAAAAATTCTCCAAGGGAATGATTGTTATAATGTTTCTAGTCAACATCTTTCTATTAATATTTAGGACCCCTCTAGGATGATCCTTTTTTTCTCTATCAACAAACAACATGAAGCTCTTTCCATCATAGATTATATAGTATTTTCTTTCCATCTAATAATACACTATTTTTTATCATACATGTAGGGGAACCCAAACATATCCAAAGAAGCAACATTTACAACCACTTCATCAACAAACTTAGAACTAACAATAAAATTCATTTTACATTTTCTACTTGCAAGAAAAAGTTTAGGCCAATTTTATCAACCAAATCTTGGGAAATTAAGTTATCTTGAGAAAAATAATAAAAAAATTGCATCAATATTAACACCCTCAACTTAAATTTTGATGTTAAAAAATGATTCTTGAGACAACAAACTAATTTTCTTGATAGTACAATTAAGTTTGGAATCCAATTTGTAATTACAATCAATCTCTTTACTCCTATTAAATACTACTCTCTTCATATATAACAGGCACAATATTTTTCTTACATTTCTTACATTTCTTATGAAGGTTTTTCTTTAAAAGTAGCTCCTAAAAAGAGGATTCTAAATGAAGATTTTGTTGTTTATGGATTTGATTGTGTGCAAGATTTTGTATCAACATTTTAAATCATACTTTGTGATCCATCATCAGGATAGAGAGCTCAAAGAGATGACAATTAAATCTAGAAACAACAAAATCTCTATATTATGGATTGTGGAAATCTAATAGCATTTATGGATTCTAAATGATCATATTTTCCACAATGATCACAATATGTATATTTTTTGTTGGTATTTTTTTGAATTCTCCTTTTCTTGACTTAGCTTATCTCCACTTTTCCTTGGAGAGAATGGAAGACTATCTTCTTCAAGATAGAGAGCATGGGCACATGCCTAATCTATTTCCAAATTTTTGGAAATCAATGTATGTGTGAATATGGCTATGAAGGAAACTAATGTGTTTCATCAAGAGATCTTCAAATTGAACACATTTCTCCATTTGTACAACCTTTCTACAAAGTTCACTTGTAGAAGCATGCATGTTATTTGTGACCTCACTCATGCAACAATTCATAACCTTTCACGTAGCTCGTAATATCATGTAACACTCACACAATATCAATAATTATGTTATATAAGGATATACAACTCCCTACATCATGTACCACTTACACAATGTTGGGAATGATGTTGTGAAGCCATGTAGAACTTATGTACCACCCTTGTAATGCCAAGAATCATGTTTCCCAACCCAAAAGACAACATATAGCTCTTTCGTAACCCTCTTCATCATATTTAATTCATACAACACCAAGGATCATGTTCCATAATTTCATAGATAATTTTTTTTTTCATTCATCCAAGCATAGCCTCATGTGATAGTTTCATTAGCTTCATTAGTGCAATTAAAATTTCACATGCATCATAGTATTCATGAACCTCCATGTGACACCTTGCATAACATGACTTGTGCACGTATGCAACCCTACACATGGATGCATATGTGTGTGTTTAGTTAGACCATACATATTCATCATGTGGAGCATTTACACCACAATAAATTCCACCGTATTTGTGCAACACCAAACAACCCTTACACCACAAGGTATGACATCATATAGGTATGACATTTGGCATAATATATACATAAAATTTAGCAACCTCCATGCTATAAGATATGACACCATACATGTTTGACAATAGGCATCATTACATCCACATATGTCATGATCTTGACATCTACTTTGGTCCTAGCTATACTATTTTGTATGAATAAATATATTGTACATCATTTATAGTTAGAGAGGAACCTATAGGTTCAAATATTAATCCTCTACATTTATTTTCTGCTATTCATTTTGAATAGAAGTGGCATATCTACCAAAATTCTCTTGCACATAAAATTTGTATTTTGGTTTGTATTTTTTTTTCATTTGTATAAATTATATGACCTTTTCATTAATAGCTAACACATGACCATCTCCCAAACTACTTTGGATTTAGATCATTTGTATCGAATCTTAGCTCTCTCTTCATGTATGTGCAAATACACGTACAATAGCTAAAGGAATGTGGTACATATAGTTCATTTTTTGGGAATTCATACAAACATTGCAAATAGGGAAAAATGGTTGATGGATGCATACCAAAGGTATCAATAGAAAATAAAAAGAATTATCAACTCTACCTTGGAAATAAAATGTCAAGAAATCCTCAGAAAATTTCTTATTTTCATAAATCAACTCACACCAACATCACAACAACTTGTGCAACTTGTTCCACACAACATAAAAATAATCTTAGAGTTCAAGTGAATCTAAATATTCCTACATTAAAATGAAAAATCAATGATGTAGCACTAGATATTTGGATTTCATAACTCAAAACATACTACTACATAGTATTAGATATTTGGATTTCATTAATGCTAAGAAAATATCCTTTATAATGTTAATAATTTTCATTTATGTCCAAATGGTGGCAATCACTCAACACATAACATGATAGGGGTTATAAGCTATTTTTTTCATATAGCATATTTGTTAGTGCTATATAGGATGGATTTTAGCCCTTGATTATTATGAGGACAAATACATGGAGTTATTGTAGTTGAACCAATGTAAAGATAACTCAATGAAATATAACACTAGTGATTAGCACTACTCTAGATGTTTGCATGAGAACATTCTTGAGTAACACAGAGTGCTCAAATAAATCAGCAAATGATCTATTTCCATCCATGCCAAGATGTAATTCTTGAATTTAGAAACCTTGGGTCAAGCATTTTTCAATGCCTCCAACATTGAATCTAAGGTTAAGCTGAGTAAAAGTTATCCCAATGCAATAGAAAGCTTGTGTCGGGGACTAGCTATAATACTTTTTCATAGAAGCAACATTTCTCTATAAAAAATCAAATATGATACTTTACACCAACCTTGCAAAGCCCTATAGAATTCCCTCTAGCTTCACTAAACATGAACAAGGGTAAGAATGATTATGTATGGTGCCATCATCATGTTAGTTCCAAATTTTCTAGCCTCAAAAGTAAAAAAAATGGCTAAGTTGTGTTTCCTTGTGTTCTCTTTCCCTCATTACCCATTGCTAATAACTAATGTGAGAAATTCCAATTGGTTCCTTCATGTGTTACAATTTCCTTTGGTCAAAGAAAATTCTAAGTGTGGGAGTTTTTGGGTCATCTCTCTTTGTCAATATTTTGGACTTTCTCTTACCTAAGTACCATTTAATTTATCCCCACAAAACCTCAATGATTTTTGATAAGTCCTTTGTGCATAAAATTTTCAAACCTTTTCTTCCTTGAGTACCATTTCCTTGGTTCTCTCAATCCCTAAACTCTAATTTCCCCATCCTTGCATTAAATTTTCTTTTGATGCTAGAGGTTTAGCCTTTCCTTTCCCTTGGTACTTTGTATGCCTTCTCTGAATCCTTGAAACCTTGACTATTTACCTTGTGTTCCTTCTTATTTCAAAGTTTCAAAGTTTACCCTCTTTGGGTACCATTTCTATCACCGAATTGACGTGTGAAACCCTAAATCCCTATGCTTTCCCTTTTCCCTAGTTACTTTTTCCTTTGGTGATATTCTTTCAAACTTACTCTTATCTAGGTGCCTAGTAAGCCTTGCCCTTGATCCTTGGTTCCTCTTTTCTCTTGACCCTATATCTTCCTCTTCCAAGCATCCCTTTTTCTAGTTATTTAATTTTTCCTTTGTATTTATAAGGGGTTTGACCATCCCCTTACTCAAGTACTTGTTATGAGGTATCCTTGACCCTTGACCCCAGAAAATTTAAAAATCCTACCATTTCCCTATTTCTCTCCTCAAAACTCTTGGATCCCTATTCCACCTACCTCCATGACTCACCAATTAAAAGGTTAGTGCCTTCATCCCCTTGGATAGGTTGGTGACTATCTAGCCCATCGCGGATTTGTGGCATGGCTTAATCACCTCCCATGGATCTTGTATAAATCTGGTGTTTGTATCGGGCGCTAACAAGTCAATATTTTGGCACAATGACAAAGCCATTGCAAAAAATGGTATTAGAGCAAGGTCACGGGTTTGAATCCTACGGTCATGCTAGGGTGGGATTATTAGAAGTTTGGTGCCCTATCCAACCCACTGCAGATTCATGACATGGCTTAACTTCCTCCCATGGATTTTGTATAAATATGGTGTTTGTATCAAGCATTAATAAGTTGATCTTTTGGTGCAACGTCAAAGCCATTTCAACACACCCATCACTCCACTAAGGTTAATTTTGACCTTGTAGCTACCAAATCATACCTTCCCACCTGAGATGCATCTATTTTTCCCGCTAGGTGCAATTTCACTGAAGAGATATGACTGAAGATTGCAAAGGTGACCATGTTGCCATAAATGTGGTCACTAGGGTTCCAATTGGCTAGATCAATCCAGGATGGATCTCAACCATTTGTTTTGAATATTTCATGGACTTGGACAACCATGTACATGCCATTCATAGTTTACATGCCCTCCTAAATTTTTTGTAAGCTATTGGATGTAAAAAAACAAAAAAAAATATAAACTAATTTGTTATTCATTCAAACGATTGATCATTGAATAAATTTTTTAGGTAGGAGAAGTTTTTAGGTTATTCTGGGGCATCAAACATCATAGATTTGAATGGTAAAATGAAGGAATGTGTCTTGCAGAGAATAGGAATGGTTTTGAAATTAAAATGCACACCTTCTATAATGGTATATCTCCATGGAAATTTGTAATGATTCGATCAAATGTAGTCATAGTTGTGGATTTTCTCTCACCATATTTGTTGGTGTGATTACAATAGATGGTCAATATATATGTGATAGCATCTAATGCATTAAAAATGCTTCATAATGGTCATTGTAGTTCTAAGATGGAATATTAATTATGTCCATTGAAAATGATGTACTATATGGTTTTTATATGAATCTAAAATCAAATTGTATTCATGTTTCACAAGATGTATTTGCTTCCTCTTTACTGTTCATGACTTTAGTTCACAATGAAGTAGACACAAATCCACATTGGTGAAGGTTCAATCAATTCATCATTTTAATCACCTCTATCATGGTTAGTAGTAGGAATAGAGTAAGAATGGAGCAAATAATGCATGATGTTCATGAGTTAGGAGTATAAACCAAGGACTAATCTTAAGAAATTTGCAAAATATTAAACAATTAAAGAATCATATTTAACATGTTTACACCTTGCCACTACATAAGAAACATTAAATGATATTTGTGAAGTGGGGTTAGTGGAAAATGGAAATGAAACATGAATTATCAAATAAGGGTTAGAATTCACAATACCCAAATCAATAAATGATCAAATCCCACTTATAAATGAAATTGAATACATACATGGTTAGAAATCAACATATAGTAATGAAAATCAAAATAAAAGTATGAAAACAAACCAAGTGCAAACCTTGCATTTCATTTTAATTGTTGATGGCATGTTGGACTGCTCAATCAAGAAGCCCCCATGATTGCAAAAGCATGAAATGATGACCTAGATGAATGATAATTACTCAAAATGCTCAATGATATGAATGTGCTCAAGAATTCAAAGTTTCACAAATGATTTGGTTGTCTCACAAATGATCTAGGTGTGTGATAATGAAGGAATGATGTTTGTTTTATAGATTTTCAAGATTGTGATCAATGGTTGAGATTAGATCCTAAGATCAATGAATGAGAGTGAATCAAGGAAGATGAGGGATCGAGATCAATTTGAACTCAAAATATCTCAACAATTTAAGGAAATTGTTTTAAGATATTTTGAAATTAAGGGTGAAGATTAGATCAAATGAAGGGTGGAGGATGAATGAGGAGATTGAGATATTTTAGGATATTTTGAAAAAGAATATTCCATGGGAATATTCCTTTGAGAGGGAAATTAGAACAATTAAATAATTCAAGATTATTTAATTATGGAGGATTAGGATATTCTTAATTAAAAAGGAATATTCCAAATGAGTGGGATGAAAGATAATTAAATATAAAAATTATTTAATCATGAGACATTAGAGGAAAATTAGATTTATGGCTAATTAAATAATTAAAATTGTTCAATTAGGGGAGATAAGAGAAAAAATAGTGAAATATGATGAATTAATTAAATAATTCAAAATTATTTAATTAATAGAGGAAATTGGAGAAAATGATAGAAAGTGATGTTAAAGGGAAATTAATGATGCAAGTGATGAAAATGATGCATTTTGCAAGATTGAGTATGAATATGATCAAAATGAAATGTTAATGATGTGTGATATGAATTAGGAAATTTTGCATGTCTACAATATTATATAAGGGAATATAATATTTCAATTATCCATAGGTTTGTGTGCATGGTGTTATTGACTATATAAGAGATCATATGAAACTAGTTTGTCTTTGACCTAGTGACAATAATTGGGTTCAAGTGTAGGGTGTAGTTGTTGATTGTTATTGTAATGTTACAATTTATTTGATGTACAAGCCTATAAAAGACAATGCTACGAATATTTCTCATGAGTTCAAACTGAGTCCAAAGTGCAAGAGTTTTTTTTTAATGTTCCATGGATTTGGATGACCCTTGTATGCAACATTGATAGGTTCCATCCCTCCCAAAATTTTCACGAGGTGTTAGACATAGAAAATAAAAAAATATAATTACCAATTTTTAATTCATTTAAATGGTTGGTTACTAAATCAATTTTTTGGGCAATAAAATTATACATGTAGTTTTAGGGCATAAAACATTAAAAGTATAAATTGCAAATGAAGGATTTTTTTTTTTATGCCTAGGAAGGTTTTAAAATGCACATAATCTATAATGGTATGTCTCCATAGTAGTTGGTGATGATTTAGGGGAATGTGTAATTGAAATTGTACATTTTCTCTCACCACATTTTTTGGTTGATTGTAATAAAAGTTTGATGTATGTGTGACATCTAATGCATTGCATTTATGTTTTGTAATCATCATTCTTCTATTTCATATGGGTCATTGTAGTTTTGAGATGTATTATTAAGTATGTCCATTATACATAATGTAATCTATGATACTTTTCATATGAATGTAAATTGGATTCCATTGATGCTTTACAACATGTATTTACTTACTTTTTGTTTCTTATGACTTTGTTTCCCAAAGGAGTAGGCATCAATCCACAATGGTGAAGGGATTAATTAACCCATCATTTTAATTACCTTCATCATGTTAGCTATAGGATTAGAGTATGAGTTGATTAGGATATGCTTTTTATTTATGATTCAGGGTTACAAATCATGAAACAAATTGCAAGAAAATCCCAAACTATTAAATCATTGTAGAATAATATTCAACATGGATGCACCTTGATATTGTGTATGAAACATTAAATGAAATCATCTTAATGGTTTATAATATGAATATCATCCATATTTGCATGTGTAAGGTGTTATCAACTATATAAGAGGTTGTATGAAGCAAGTTATTTTTGATGTATTGAAAATAATTGGGTTCAACTATAGATTAGGTGTGGTTGTTGATTATTTTTAGAACATTACATTTTATTTGATTTACAAACCTATTAAAAACACCTCTAGGAATATCCCTCCTAGGTTTAAGTGATTCCCAAATTTTAGGAGAGACCACCGACTCTCATTTGTGATCCTTTAACCATCCACAATTTGTTGATGAACCCCCATCTTTCCTTTTTGATAATAAATCCCTCTAAAGGTAAAAAAATGTTTTAGTATTATGCACCTACATTTATGAGAATAAATAGTTGATATCATTGTTGGGTTGAAATTAATTTGAAGACTCTACTAGTGATTTGAACCTAGAATCAAATTGTTTCCTTAGTGACCAAATGTGCTTCAAAGATTTATTCTTTTAGAGAGGTGGTGACTTTGTTGTCTAGAAGAACAATTTTTTTGTTGCCATACCTTGATGATGCCTACAAAAATTGTTTGTAAAAGGTACACATGCTTTTATTCCTATCTTTTGGAATGTATCAATTTGTGGTACCTTATTTTTTTTCTTACATGGTGGTATTGATCAATCATAGTTGACTAGTATGATCTTTCAATACTCCTTTGGATATTCGTTCAAATCTTTCATATACTTCTACCTCTAGGAATTATTTTGAGCCACATTTCCATGTTAATATTAGTGATGCCTCTTTGGGTTATTCATGTAGCCTTGCATCATACAAAAACCCATGCCCAATTTTATAGGCATCCACATATGCAATAAAGAAAAATATAAATGAGCTTGTTAGAATGAGAATAGAATGTGAATAGTAGATCAAGACATTAAAATCAAATTTCCATCATGTTGCTACAAAAAATTAGGTTGCTACATCCCATATCATTCCCCTAGATCCCATTTAGGAATAGCTAGGCCTCTCTCAAATTAATTATGAAAGACAAATCTATTGAACACACTCTGAAATACTGAGAGGGGGGTGAATTAGTATTCTATCAAATCTTAAACCCTCTAGAGAAAATTGAAACTTAAAATTTATAGCACAAATAGAAACATGAAATCTAAACACAATGCACAACACCACACAACACTAGATGTACATGGAAAACCCCATAGGAGAAAAACCGCGATGAGAAATGTTGCTAGGAGCTATTGTTCTCATCTAGCCTCACAAAGAAATAGCAGTTACAACTTTGTTTTAGGGATACAACCCAAGGAAGCTACTACTCCCTAAAGAAAGGCTTTAGGGTCACTACCAAGGAAGCTACAACTCCCTGTAGACTTTATTTTAGGGCTTCAACCCAAGGAAGAAACTACTCCTTGAACTAAGAACAAACTTGAAAAATATTTCAGCATGATAGTCCTACTATTTGAATCTGACAATGAAGCTCAATCCTTTTGATGATTGCAATTCTACTTTTTCCCTTATGTTTTGATGATTACAATTATGCTTTCACAAATATTCTGCAACTTCTTCAAATGTCTTATCTCCAACTTATTGGCTCACTGCTTTCAGCATTCAAGAAAATTTACTTTTGGCTCACTACCTCTAGCAAATAATTAGGCACACTCTTCACTTCCCTTCTATCACAAAAATATGATCAACTTGAATTCGAACAGGATCTTCCACTTCTACTCTTTCTCTTTCAATCATTGACATAAACATCAAAATGCATTACACATCCTTGACTCAACCACAACCTAGATCAACTAGGTTTACAATTTATACATGATATTACATTGATTACAATACATGTTGATCAATAACGATAAGAATATTACATTTACAAGTCGGCCAAAGATCAAACAACTTGAAACGTGTAGAAGGGAAAGACCCAAAAAGACTACACACAACACTAGGAAGGACACACCTTGCGGATCCCAATACACACTTAAACCTAGTCCTAAAAACTCTTCATGGCATCGATCTTCAAAGAACAACATCTACATGCTTCAAAAATTCAAATTAGGTCAGCCTTAAGCAAGAAAACATGAAACTTGAAGTATGTTGGCCTTCACAACATTAGCGGTACACACAAATTATCAAACAATACTTGTGATTCTCCCAGATGAGTTGGAATGACCCATACAACATCTACAAACACTTCTTAGACTCTGCACAACCTTAAACTTGCGGCACACACCTTCAACATATCTCAGTCGGCCAGGTAAAAGTATAACCCAACAACATCATCATTCCAGACCACAGCTTGTTCTAGAGAAACAAAGCATCTTGTAGAGCAATGGAAAACATCACATGATATTCGAGAACACTCTCATACATCTATTTCACAACTTTAAGTAGCAACAAGTTAATGTAAGCCAACAAACATTGAAACTAGTCACCGAACAACATAGTCCTGAATTGTGTCATTTATAACTTTCTCTATGGAAGTACAGATGATATGAAACTTTATATATAGCACCTTCAAAATTCATCAAACTTAACTTCTGAACCACACAACCATATCTAAAAATTTGGAGGAATGCAAAGCTAAACTTTGCACCACTGTGAGTATCCTCACACAACAACACTTCCTTCAAACTGTCACTTCCAAAACACCTTTCCTATAACTCAAATGAATTGAAACTTGGAACACACATGCCTTGACACACCATGAATCTATCTTCCAAAACACAGGAGAAAAACATCACCAATGGAGAAATGCAGAGCATGTCTCAGGGACTCTGGCATCCAATCAGCCAAACTGCAACTCACCTTGACAACACTGAAAACCAAACTTATCAAGCCACAACAATCATAAACATACTTTTGACATAAATGACAACCAAAATAAAACAAAATCGTGGCATCTAAAGTATACAACCAAATTTCTAGATATGATGGGTATGATATTCATAAAGGGAATGGACATGTTGAGGCATTTTTAAAATTTATCAATTTTTAATTTGAATATGAATACATGTGTGCTAGGACTAAAAATCCTATTCACTATTTGTTACATTTGATTTCATAAATTGCAGAAATTCATGTGACCAGATCCATTTTACAACCCATGTTAACTAATGATCCCATGAATATGGCCTTTGGCATATAAGCATCTCCCTGATCATAGTTGAGAAAAAACTTTAAGAGCAATTGATACTTATCGGGAAGATCATGTCCATGTCTTTCTGATCAACAAGTCATAGCCCTTTTATTGAATATTTTCTACATATAGAGAAGAGATGAACAAAGTTGCAGTGATCAAAGATCCCAAAGATAATAGGTGTGCATAATCGGGAAGACAATGCATAACATTTCACTAATGAAAAACTTATTAGCAAAAGCAAGCTAGTCGGAGGGAAATTTTCAAATCACACCAAGCTTGTGCGTCACACCAATGGAAACCTTATCGGCGAGAAATATACATACTTTCACTGATAAAATAGGAGAACAATTGTATCGTAGAGACATGTATGATTGGAGTGGGTTCCTCAAATCTCTCTGACTATGTGGGTTACTCTGATGAGGGAAACTAGAAAAATTTTCGGGGTAAGTCCCACCGACTTATCCCAACTAACAAAGTGGTAGAGGAAACATATCGGGGAGACCAAGTATATCAAAAAGGAATCTTATTCTCTTAGCAATGATACATTTCAGCCCGATGATAATATGAAATGACCACTATTTTTCAAAAAGACACTGGGCGATGCTTAAAAGGATCTCTAATGGTCCAGACCACCCTGATATCGGGTAGACTTCATAATGTTCTCCCCGAAACATTAGGAATTGAAAAGAAAGAGAAAAGGAAGTTGTACAATATCAGTGAGAGTATTGATTTTTCTTCCCAAATGAATAAGAGAACCAAAGGGACACTTCATATCAAAAGGGAATTTAGTTAGTCTTGGCGATTAGTTATAAATGTATAAAAAAAGATGGCACCAAATAAAGCACACAGATCGGCCTGAGACTAGAGGGGTTCCATCAATACAATATTGTTGTATCGCTCTGACATTTTGAAATTTGAAAAACCTGTTGCATTCATTTCTAGTGGTGGACATTAATGGCCGCATGAACGAACCTTATATGAACATTTCTGATTGAAAAGAGATTGAACCAAAAGAATTTTCAAAAGTTGCAGTGAAGAAGGATGGGGATTGAGCAGAATTCAAGGAATTCAGTGCGTCCAAAAACATACAAGTAAGCATACAAAATATCCCTGTAATTGATAGATTGTAATTCAATTTTGTCATCTTGTAGAGAAATAGGATGGAAAGTTCTGCAAAAATAAAAAGCGAGAAGAAACAAGGTGAAAGTAGCCAGTCTAAAAATAAGAAACAAAAAATTGAAATAGGGCAGGAATTGAAAAAAAAATGAATAGAAACTAAACCAAGACCTCATTGATCAATTGCCTGGTTCAGGGCCAAAAGCTAGAAGGTCTACTGGTGCAGGAGCACCTAGGAAACACTAGGCATTTAGGAAGTCTAGGATGCATTTCTTTGGTTTTGATGTTTATCATGAAGGTCATGTTGACCATTGTGTAGAGAAGATAGCTTAGGTATGTGTTTGATCTCTAGGATAGAAGTTGTGAAAGGATGGATGAGTTTAGAATCTCATCTTACTTAGTTTTCTAGAATTTGGCAAAAGTTGAAAAACATAGTGCGTTTTACAACTTTTCCACTTGATAACTTACATGTCCAACCAAGGGAGAATAACTGATTGAGGAACCCTATTTAAGGTGTGCCTCGACCTGAGAGCAAGGTGGGAAGCATCTTTGTTATGATTGAAGTTTTTGAAATCAAGAAAATAGTGTGTTTTGTGTGTTAATTTTCTGATTTTTGCTTTGTAGTGTGTTTTAATGGGTTAAACTTAGCACTGTAACTTGGGTAGAATGTAGTGTGGTAGTTTTCCAAGCATTATGTGACATTAATTAGCTTCTTTATTCATTTTCAAGCATTGTTTGTAAACAAATTTGATTTCACACTATTGCTGGTCTGAGCCAGGCAGTTTGGAGGAAATGGAGATTTAGCTCACTTTCCCACCGTACAAATTGTACGACCCTTTGGTAACAGTGACTAGACTCCATGTGTGTACATATGGTAGGTTTTAGGGTTTGTGTGAGCGCAGGAGCTGTTGGCAAAGTCTTGCCCTAGGCGAGCCAGGAAGGTGCCCGACTAGGAAGACTGGAGTGCAGAGCACATAACTTGCAGGGGTGGTTGGTTTTTGTTGAATTTCCTTTTTGAGAAGGTAGATGTGAGTATTTCCAATACTTTGTGTGCAAGAGGAAACTCCATCAGTCCATCTGGTGTGAGAAACACTTAGCAGATTGAAAGCATCCAGAAAAGGCTTAAAAACCCTAGTTTTTGTCCATTTTCAAGTGGAGGCGTTGTACGGACAGTTAAGGCCCAAGACCTCAAAAATCCTTGAGAGGTGTCCATTTGAAGCAAGAACCTCAAAGAAAGATTGGGGGTTCTTTGGAGAAATAGAGAGTCAACTAGTTTTCTCGGAGAAGGAGACCTAATTGGGGCTCTTAGGCTAGTAGCCTTTTTAACCCTAAATGAGGGTTTGATGAAAGCGAAAAAGAAATGGAGCTAGGAGCATACACAAGAACCAAAATTGGATGGGTTGCAATGAATTGAAACACCTCCACACCCCTGCAAATCAAAGTTCAATCTTTGGAGGTATTGTTAGTCTTTAGGGAAGATTAAAGGCTAAGGAAGAGTTAGAGCTATTGCACCAAGTTTGACTTGGTTGGTTGAATGGTGATGGTAGTGGGGTTGGCCAGGAGAACCAGGGGTACCTAAACATGAGAAGGGTCCTATAGGTTAAGGTGGTGAAGCAAAACACCAAGGAGGTCTTGCAAGCAAGACCTAGAGCGGGAATCTGTGATTGATTCCTCCAACCCCCTCCCCATCAGATTGGTATCAGAGCAAGTTAAAGATTTGGGATTGACTATTGTATGTCTAAGATTGAGTCTAGTGGTTCTACCATCATGGTGACAAATGCAGAATTGGCCAAGATGGTTGAAGAACAAGAGGAATACAATAGGCTATTGAGGGAAAGAATAGCCCAACTTGAGCAAGCAATGAGGAACGTGCAATTTGAAGGAAGGATACCAAAGGAAGAAGAGGTTGTAGAGGAAGACAAGACCCCTGAACCTGACCTTTTTTTGAAAGAAGAGCCTTTCTTGAAAGCATTGAAGGCTTTGAGTGGAAAAGCACTTGAAGGCATACCATTGTTTAGTGGAAAAATGGAAGTTGATTTAGTTGTGGATTGGATAGAGGGAATGGAAAACCATTTTGAGTGTGATGGGGTCACTGAAGCACAGAAGGTAAAGGTGGCCAAATCAAGGTTAAGAGGTTCTGCCTTGACATGGTGGAAGTTCATTCAGATAGAGAGGGAAAAGGAAGGCAAGCAACCTATCTCTACTTGGAAGGGAATGGTTGCCAAAGTGAGAGAAGCATACATGCCAGATGATTATGAGATTTAGTTGCTCAAGAAAAGACAGAGCTTGAGGCAAAGAGACCAAGATGTGAACACTTATACTAAGGAGTTTCAAAAACTTTGTATAAGGTCTAATGTGACAGAGGATGAAAGTCTTAAGGTGGCTAGATACCTTAACAGTTTGAAGTGGAACATTCAAGAGGAGATGACTCTTCTAAGTCCCAAGACAGTGCACCAATGCTATCAATTGGCTATAAAGATTGAAGAGAGGAGTAAGAGGAAACAAGAACGGACTTCTAAGAGTAGAGGTAAAGGCAGAGATCAAAGAGGACATAGAGATGGATACCAAGGTAGAGGGACTGAGCAAGAAATCAGGGAGAGTCAAAACTTACTAAGCATGGAAGTGAAACAACTTCTAGAGGAGGTTATGGAAGAGGTAGAGGACCTCAAGGAGGTTCAAATAGAGGAAGAGGAGCAGGAAAAAGTAGCTCATACTTTGCCACTATGAAATGTTATAATTGTGGTCAAGTAGGTCATCTAGCTTATAGGTGCCCGAAGAAAGCATCTTCATCAAATACTGAGAAGAGAGTGGCATATGCTCAAGAAGACACTATGAGTGTCAAATCACCAGAGGTTAGTCACATTGAATCAAAAGTGGGGGAGAATCTAATGTTTAGTAGAGTTTTGATCAGACAACTGATCAAGGAAGATCCAAAGCAAAGAATAGCCTTATTTAGAGTGAGATGCAAAATACTTGGGAAAGTATGCAAAGTTATAGTGGACTCAGGGTCTACTGATAACATCATCTCTGAGGAGGCAGTAAGGAAGTTGAAATTAGAGAAAATACCCCATACTAATCCCTACAAGGTGACATGGTTGAACAAAGGACAGAGTGTTCTTTTCAATGAGCAGACAATGGTGGAGTTCTCCATTGGAGGGTATAAAGAGGGGTTTATTTCTGATGTGTTACCCATGGATTCATGCCATCTTCTATTGGGCAGACCATGGCAGTATGATAGAGGTGCCATCTATGATGGAAAATACAATACTATCTCATTCAAGAAGGATGGAAAAAAAATTTAGTTGTAGTCACTGTCAAATGAGGAAGAAGGATAGTCAAAGACCCCTAGTGTCTTATTAAGCAGTGGCAAGGAGTTCCTTAACACTCTACATCAAGGAGGTGAAGGATATGTGGTTATGATGCAGACTAAGGAGAAAGATCAAACTGAGAAAATAGTCATACCAGTAGCAGTCTAGAAGTTACTTGTGAAGTATAAGGACATAGTCAGTGATGGAACACCAGCAACCTTACCTCCAAAGAGAGCCATTAGCCATCAAATTGACTTCATACCAGGAGCTTCATTGCCAAATAAAGCAGCTTATATTCTCACACCGGATCAGAATCTAGAGGTAGCTAGACAAGTGGAGGAGTTGTTAGATCAAGGATTGATTAGGAAGAGCATCAGCCCATGTGCAATACTAGTGGTCTTAGCAACCAAGAAAGGTGGTAAGTGGAGACTATGCACTGATTATGGAGATATAAATAGAATTACAATCAGATACAGGTTCCCTATTCCTAGGATTGAAGATTTAATGGATTGTCTTGGAGGAGCTCAGTATTTTACCAAGTTGGATCTCAAGAGTGGATACCATCATATTAGAATCAAGGATGGAGATGAGTGGAAAACATCCTTTAAGAAAAATGATGGGTTGTATGAGTGGAGAGTTATGCCATTTGGCCTCTCTAATGCCCCTAGCACATTCATGAGACTCATGAATGAAGTGCTCAAAGATTTTACAGGGATATTTGTGGTGGTATACCTTGATGATATACTCATTTTTAGTAAGACAGCAGAATAACACCTAAAGCATGTGGAGATGGTTCTTAGAAGATTGCAAGAAGAGAAGTTATCCATCAACCTAGAGAAATGTGAGTTCTTCAAATAGGAGTTTGTGTATTTGGGGTTTGTAGTATCCCAAGGATCATTGAAGATGGATCCAAGCAAGGTGGAAGCTATCCTAAACTGGCCTACACCAACCACCGGGACAAAGGTAAGAAGCTTTCATGGATTGGCTCAGTTTTATAGGAAGTTTATCAGAAACTTTAGTGGCATATCTGTACCAGTCCTAGATACAATCAAAGGAGGCTTAAAAACTAAGTTTAAGTGGACTCAAGAAGCTAAGAAAGGGTTTGAGAAACTAAAACAAGAAGTGGCAACTCAACCTATTCTTTTATTACCTAGTTTTGACAAGTTGTTTACTATGGAATGTGATGCTAGTGGAGTTGCAGTAGGAGGAGTGCTAAGCCAAGAAGGCAGGCCTATAGCTTTCTTTAGTGAAAAGCTCAATGAAGCTAAACAGAAGTATTCTACTTATGACTTGGAATTATATGCTTTAGTGCAGTCACTTAGGAAGTGGAGGCATTATCTCCTACCTAAAGAGTTTGTGGTGTTTACTGACAATCAAGCACTTAGCTACATCAACACTCAAGAGAAATTGAGCAATAGACATTTGAAGTGGATGGAGTATCTTCAAGCTTTCACTTTCACCATCAAGCACAATAAGGGAGAGTTGAATAAGGTGGTAGATGCACTAAGTAGAAGATTGCTGACAGTGCAGGGGATACAACTAAAGAGCATTGGGATAGAGAGTTTCAAGGATCTCTATGGTGAAGATGAAGACTTCTCGGAAGCATACAAGGTATGTTCTGACTTTGAGAATCACTTTCATAGTCAATACTCGGAGTATACTTTGCAAAGTGGATTGTTATTCAAGGGAAATCAGTTGTGTGTGCCAAAAGGTTCTATGAGAGAGAATCTTATCCAAGAAAAGCACAATGGTAGTCTTGGTGGTCATTTTGGCATCAACAAGACAATGGAACTAGTGCAAAGGTTTTACTATTGGCCCAAATTGCCAAGGGATGTCAAGAGGTATGTGGAGCAGTGTGTAGTTTGTATGAAATCCAAAGGGGGAGCTAGCAATGCAGGTTTGTATCAACCTCTACCCATTCCCAACAGACCATGGGAATGTGTTAGCATGGACTTTGTGGTAGGACTCCCTAAGACTAAGACATGGTTTGATAGTGTCTATGTGGTAGTAGATAGGTTTAGCAAAATGATTTATTTTATTCCTTGCAAGACCACACATGATGCTAGCTACATTGCTCACCTTTTCTTCAAGGAAATTGTAAGGATCCATGGATTTCCTTTGAGCATTGTATCGGACAGGGATGTGAAGTTCATGAGTCATTTTTGGAAGACTCTATGGAGCATATTAGGTACCAACCTATCTTTTGGATCAGCTTACCATCCTCAGACTGATGGGAAAACAGAGGTGGTTAATAGGGTGTTAGGTAACATTCTAAGATGTCTAACCAAAGAGTATGGACAGACATGGGACTTGGTCATATCACAGGCTGAGTATGCATACAATGATAGTGTGAACAGGACTACAGGGAAGAGTCCTTTTAAAATAGTGTATGGAATGCACCCAAGAGGTGTGTGTGAGCTCAGAGATCTAGGAGCTATGGAGCATAGGAGTGGACATGCAGAGGATTTCTCTCAAACCATGAAGGAGATTCAGGAGTAGGTGAAGAAGACAGTCACTGAGGCTACACAAAAGTTGAAAGAGAAGGTGGATTTATCTAGAAAGGATCTACAATTTGTAGTAGGAGACTATATTATGGTGCACCTCAAAAAATCTAGGTTGCAGAAGGGGATATCAACCAAATTGCAAATGAAAAGAGTGGGACCATGCAAGGTATTAGCCAAATATGGGAAGAATGCCTACAAGATGGAATTACCTGCAGATTTAGGCATCTCTCCAGTGTTCAATGTAGCTGATCTGATCAGATATAAGGGAACAGTCAATGACATGGATCAAAACAGCAGGGATATCTTCAAGGATGTAAGCAATATAGCCTTACCTACTCAAGACAAGCTATAGGCAGACATAATCTTGGAGTCAAGGGTGAAGAAATCTACAAGGCATAAGGTGTACATGGAGCACCTCATCAAGTGGAAGGACAAGCCAGAATCTGAGGCTACTTGGGTAGATGAAGCTCAGTTTAAGAAGCAGGGAATTGAAGTGTCACTGATCTCCCCTCACATTCCTTAGTGTTTGTGCAGAGAGGGGGAGAATGGTGTAGGAGTACCTAGGAAACACTGGGCATTTAGGAAGTCTACGATGCATTTCTTTTGTTTTGATGTTTATCATGAAGGTCATGTTGACCATTGTGTAGAGAAGATAGCTTAGGGATGTGTTTTATCTCTAGGATATAATTTGTGAAATGATGGATGAGTTTAGAATCTCATCTTAGTTTTCTAGAATTTGGCAAAAGTTGAAAAACACAGTGTGTTTTACAACTTTGCCACTTGATAACTTACATGTCTGACCAAGGGAGAATAACTGATTGAGGAACCCTATTTAAGGTGTTCCTTGACCTGAGAGCAAGGTGGGAAGCATCTTTGTTATGATTGAAGTTTTTGAAATCAAGAAAACAATGTGTTTTGTGTGTTAATTTTCTAGTTTTTGCTTTGTAGTGTGTTTTAATGGGTTAAACTTGGCACTGTAACTTGGGTAGAATGTAGTGTGGTATTTTTCCAAGCATTTTGTGACATTAATTAGCTTATTTATTTATTTTCAAGCATTGTTTGTAAATAAATTTGATTCCACATTGTTGCTGGTCTGAGCCAGGCAGTTTGGAGGAAATGGAGATTTAGCTCACTTTCCCACCGTACAAATTGTACAACCCTTTGGTAATAGTGACTAGACTCCATGTGTGTACATATGGAAGGTTTTAGGGTTTTTTTGAGTGCAGGAGCTGTTGGAAAAGTCTTTCCCTAGGTGAGCCAGGAAGGTGCCCGACTAGGAAGACTGGAGTGCAGAGCACATAACTTGCAGGGGTGGTTGGTTTTTGTTGAATTTCATTTTTGAGAATGTAGATGTGAGTCTTTCCAAGACTTTGTGTGCAAGAGGAAACTCCATCAGTCCATCTGGTGTGAGAAACACTTAGCAGATTGAAAGCATCCAGAAAAGGCTTAAAAACCCTAGTTTTTGTCCATTTTCAAGTGGAGGCATTGTACAGACAGTTAAGGCCCAAGACCTCGAAAATCCTTAAGAGGTGTCCATTTGAAGCAAGAACCTCAAAGAAATATTGGGGGTTCTTTGGAGAAATAGAGAGAGTCAACCAGTTTTCTCGGAGGAGACCTAATTGGGGCTCTTAGGCTAGTAGCCTTTTTAACCCTAAATGAGGGTTTGATGAAAGCGAACAAGAAATGGAGCTAGGAGCATACTCAAGAACCAAAATTGGATGGGTTTCAATGAATTGAAACACCTCCACACCCCTGGAAATCAAAGTTAAAACTTTGGAGGTATTGTTAGTCTTTAGGGCAGATTAAAGGCTAAGGAAGAGTTAGAGCTATTGCACCAAGTTTGACTTGGTTGGTTGAATGGTGATGGTAGTGGGGTTGGCCAGGAGAACCAGGGGTACCTAAACATGAGAAGGGTCCTATAGGTTAAGGTGGTGAAGCAAAATACCAAGGAGGTCTTGCAAGCAAGACCTAGAGCAGGAATCTATGATTGATTCCTCCAACCCCATCCACACCCCTGCAAATCAAAGTTCAAACTTTGGAGGTATTGTTAGTCTTTAGGGAAGATTAAAGGCTAAGGAAGAGTTAGATCTATTGCACCAATTTTGACTTGGTTGGTTGAATGGTGATGGTAGTGGGGTTGGCCAAGAGAACCAAGGGTACCTAAACATGAGAAGGGTCCTATAGGTTAAGGTGGTGAAACAAAACACCAAGGAGGTCTTGCAAGCAAGACCTAGAGCAGGAATTTTTGATTGATTCCTCCAACCCCCTCCCCATCATCTACACAATTGAGGGTTTATGTAGAAATATTAGAAGATAAATGAAAACACGTAGGTGATGTGTGGACCCCCATTAGGGGATATGAATTGTTCATATTTCATTATTGTCGGAGAAGTAGATTTGAACTAGTTTGTAACCCTTGGGATTTCAATTTGAGAAAGTTGGTTGTTCCCTACATCTTTGTGAATATAGACCTTATAAAACTTCTGGCCAACTATTATAACCCGGACCTTAAATCCATTTGCAACCTGCAAGGAGAACGTTTCATACATGTATCCAAAATTGTACTTTGTGAAGTTTTCAACCTAGATGACACATGTGATCAGCCTATAGTGCATGTGGATTTACAAAAGGAATACTGGAAGATGGACACTATATACAACGGATGGATTTTATCGTTACATAGGTCTAGAGAAGATGAAAACCTAGTACCACTTGAGGATGGGGACGAAACTTCCTTCCATGTTGATTTGTTCGAGCCCTATTTAAAATATACTTACTTCTCAGTGCATCAAATAAGTGGAACTGAGGTCTCTAAATTTATTTCTATAGGTCCAATGGTGATCACTACTGACATACAATGTCACAATGCAAGACCTTTTGTTTATGCTTCACACATTTCTAGAGGGATTGACTTAGGGATAATAGCCATCAAGAATGGTTCTCCCATAATGCACTTTAAACGTTATTCCCTTCTCATGCACATGATATTCTATTATGGACAAGAGTTAGGAATATGGCTAGTGGAATTAAGAGTCACATGGTTGGATAAAGAGGGTCAGCCATTACCAATACAATTATGGACCTTCATTTGGGACACTAGATTTGTCAATTCTAATTATGTTTATTTTGAAAAACACTTTGTCAAGACATTGTACAGGTTTTATGATCACCCTTGTAATTATTCATTGTCTAATGAGATTAAAATATTCTTAAGTTCTAAGGAAAACAATGGACCATTGACTCTAAGTCATAATTGGGGTGACTGGTATTGCTTTGTTGATTCCACTATGATCAGGGTTTATGGTTTTGAAGACACACCTTTCCTATTACCCAAGACTATGCCGAACAAAATTGCATATATTGAGATTGTCAATCAACTAGATTATTCCAATGTCATGAACTTGAGTGCATATGAAAAACATTCATTCCTAGTACATCGTGTTTTGGGGATTTTACTGTAGTACCAATAGAAGGATATTATCTCATTTTGGATAAATTGTCACATTCAATATGAAGAAGGTTGCACCAAGGAAAGGATTTGATCCTGAATGCTTTATTGATTTTTCTAGGAAAAAATATAATTTAAGTGGATATGTTCATGTACCATATCCTCATGATGATATTATTAGAAACATGGAAGAAACAGAGGCTGAATTGGAAATTGATAATTACAATAGAGAAATTGAACAGAAGATGAAGGAGATACAAGAAGTAGAAATGTTGTCCTCTGGTAGTGAGGAATCTTCTAAAGAAAATGAACCCCAAAGCCAACCTGATAATATCCCCAAGCTAAGGATTGAAGAGTATTGACCTCCAAACAGAGAACAGGAAGTTGGGGAACCATCTGACACAAGTGCTAGGCAATTGGCTTATAAATATTTTGTCTCAGATGACCAGTTTATTAAATCTTCTGAATTTAAATCTTTCTCGTACAAACAAAAGGGAAAAACAATAAGGGACTCAGTTGCAGACATCACACCCAGCAATGAAAGCCATTTCTTGAATACATTGAAAATGGATGTGGAGAATGAAATGAAGAACATAACTCCAGAGAAGGGAATAACATTATTAGAGGAGTCTAGTGTGATGATCTGTCCTGGTTTGGACTTAAGCTTTGCTTTAGTTTTTGATAGCTTTTTGCGCAATAATGATGCCAAACACAAGCTCAGTCTAGAAGAGGTAACCGAGGTATACACTAGGTCAAGATACAATCTTGATGAGAGTTCTCTTGTGATCTAGGCTCTATGCCTCCCACATGAGAAGCTTGTAATTATTGATACAGAGAAAGCAATGTGATGACATTAAAAGTGGGTGAAACTGATCCTATGGTCATAGCTGATATTGGCATAAATGTATCCAAATTGAACAAGGAAAAGATTCAAATATTGATTAAAGAATGAGATATGTACAAATTGAATAGTGAAAGGATGCTTAAAGAAAATGCTTTTCTAAGAGACACAGTCAAGGATACATTCAAAAAATCTACTAAAATGTTGACTCAAGGAGAAGGCTCCTAGTTAAAGGACAAGTGTAAGAAATTACAAATGAATAATCAGCAGATGCAATCTCAAGTGATCAAGGCTAGGTTTGACATGCTTTCTACAATACTCAAAAAGAGGTACACTAATATGATGATCTGGATGGACAAGTTCTGGGTAACTCACTCTAAAATTCACACTACCATTCAAGAACATAAAAGGATAAATGATAGGCTTCGGGAAAATATCCAAGAGATACAAAACATAAAAACTTCTAATACTAGGGCCATTACAGTTGTTGAAGACCTGATAAGGAAGCATAAAAACTATTATGAGGAACTTCAAGAAAATTCCAAAGAGTTTATTTATGCTTCAAAAGAAGGTGTGCCTGCATTGTTCAGTGATAATGGAGAACTAAAAATTCAGAATGAATGGATAAAAGAATTCCAACTAATACTGTAGGGAGCCTTGGAAGTAGCTAAGGATTAAGATCCAACATTAGAGTGAAAAAAGAGAGAAGAGAGAGATATACAAAAGAAGATACTTTCATAATATATATCATGTAGATTATAATGTAAAGGACCATGATGGATTGCATAAATTTTGGAAGAAATCAATAGAAGATCTTTAATTATGTGTGACTTCAGATTGGTGTCTACTGTTTGTTGATTTGAACAATTCTCTAGTTATATCCACATTGTTATTTCTCTGTTATTTGAACTTGTGTATCCAAGTTGATATTCAGTTTCATCAAGACACATTTGTTGTTATTGTGTAATCAAGTTAATTGGTTTCTATCAAAGAATTAAAACCCTTTTCGTTGATTGCAGTAACTTGGAAGTAATGTTTGGATCAGTAAGAAGAGCCTTGTAATTGATAAGACAGCCATACTATCTCCAACTCAATATTATCATGTTATTCAAATTAAGGATATACTTCATTTGTCAATACACATTTGTTGTCATTGTGTGATTCTTTTTAATTGGTTCCTTCAAAGAAGGATTAAAATCCTTTTAAATAAGTCACAATAACCTGATAGGATCAATTGGATCAATAAGTAGAGTTTGTCAGTCACATTCTTGCACGTTTATACAAGGTATAAACAAACATAAGTTCCAAACAATTAGAACTGTAACCAATACTAGTCACTTATCATAAAACTTCATTGACTCCGCTCACCCAATAAGGCACTAGTCCACTTCACATTTAATTATACCTTACTTATCCACTTTCATATTCTAAATTTCCAATTATCACTTTAGGAGTAGGAGTAGTTAACAAGCCTTCATCTATTCCACACTTTATGCCACTGTGGATAGATCCTTAAATCCAATTAAGTCACACAACCCTTAGATTTGCTTCAACTATCAAGGTCCACCCTCCTAGGTTTAGCAGAGCTTGAAGTGCAGGGAGTCATCAACCATATAGGTTAATTCCATTTGTTGGTTCAAAAATGTTGCAAGTCTAATCATAAAGCTGGCATCCTCTTAGGATTTGTAACCTACATTTTTGAGACCCAACAAATTGGCGACTGTGTTGGGGAACAAGCCAATTCTGAACCTAAGCCTTCCATCATAGAGTCATTCCAAAACATCATAAAATGGTGAAGACTCCGCTAGGAAGAAACACAATCATTTTCCTACTTATGAAAAATTAGGTGGCGACTCTGAAGATCTTTTGTGACTGATAAAGTAAATATCATATTAGAAAGGATAGACAATAGACACCAGAGATATTTTATATCATTCAACATGAATGGAAGAAGATCTTTGCATCAGGAGAGTCCCAAAAAGAGCAATGTTAGGTGGACAGATAAGCATGGATCTCCTTGTGGAAAAAATAAAACAGATAAGAGTGAAACAATATCTAAACAACCAAAAGATAGTGTGAACACATCAGAGTAGACATTCACAACATTTAAATCTCCACTTCACCCTGATGGTGGAAATCCCTCAACACCACCTGAAAGAAGAAATATAAATGATAATATCCTCAATTACAGATCAGACCCTCAAAAGGCGAATTCATTTGAGGAACGGGTGGAAGAAGAAAGAAAATGGAGAAAAGAAGAATATGATAGGGGATTCTCATCACAGCAAGAAGAAGAAAACTAGGAGTGGTTTGTTGATCATATTGTCATTGACTTTGATAGGATGAATAACCAAGAGATTGAATTGCATGTAGAATGGAAAAAATAGCAACTTAGAAGGAGACAACAGATGATACAAGAGAGCCAGGAGATGGATCAACGAATGGCACAATTAAGCATCCACATAACCAAGGTGTTAATGTCAATTCACATGGGACATTTCAAAATACAGGTGCCCTAGGTACCTCAAAAGTACCTCATAATACAGGTGGTAACCCAAGACAATGCACCTAGAATAATATGCCACCACAAAGGTCCCAGCCTCCTAATGCTGGAAATATTCCCCAACACTATCCACCACCAAGTCAACAATATGCCCCACAACATCACCAGCATGTGCCACATTAGAATGTATACCCTCAACAACACATTCAACAAAATTTCTACCATTAGCCTCAGTATGGATACCAATAACCCCAATCCACCACCTCTGAATTTGCATCCACAAAACCCTATGAGCATAAGTAGACAATTTGATTTAATAGGATACCAATTATATCCATACCCAATTGACAATAATTGGAGAAACAAGGTTCCCAAATTCACTGGGAATAATGTAATATCAACCGAAGAACATATCAGAAATTTCAATTCCTTTATACAGAATATTGGTATGGAATATGAGGATGTAAATATGAGATTATTTATGATGTCCCTAACTGAAGAAGCAAGGGATTGGTTCAATGGTCTACCTGATGCCTCAATTGATTTTATAGCAGACTTTTAGAATCAATTTCTAGAACAATATGGGAATCAGTGTGCCCCTGAATTCACCCTTCATGATTTGATAAGTATTCAAAAATACCAAAATGAGTCAGTTTATGATTTCAATCAAAGGTTCTCCAAACTATACAATAAAATACCACATGGATCCAAATTGACTTATCCGACAACCCTAAGTATTTATCTAAAGGAATTTGATCCAAAAATAGGGTATGAACTCAGAAATGGATGCCCTAGAAGTTTAACTGAAGCACAAAAAACAACATTAACCATTGAGAATAATAGAAAAGCTTCAGGGATGATTGGAAAAAGGGACAACCTTAGAGTTCCCCAAAACTCTAACAACCCCCAGAATAAGCAGGAGAATTCATACAGAAATGAAAGACCAAGATTACAAGACATGCCCTATAACACTACTTGGAAAGATGGAAAGAAACCCCAAACCCATTGAAAATACATGGAGAACATGCACTTGATACTACCCCATGGTGCTCACCTTGCCACAAACCTCATGATCCTAAATATTGTGCAGTGGCTCAGGTTTGTCAAGATTAATGGCAGCATGAGAAAAATAGGGACGGCCATACTGTGAATATGCTTAGATGGAGGTCTTATCAGAAAGAGGAAGGATATGAATATAACATTGATAATCAGAAGTACAATGTGAATGCAGAACAAGAGGTATTTATGACTTGGAAGAAAACTCATACAAGGTAGCATATGCATACAATACAGTACCCCAGTTCCAAATCAGAGCACCAATAGAAGAAGAAAAGAAGGACATCACAACAAAAGCAGTGGCTAAGGCAAAAGGGAGAAAATACAATCTGAGAAGTAGGCCCATAGATGGATATCAAGGGATGCCCAGGAGTATGTTCATTAAAGAATAGAAAAACAAGGAGAATAGCCCATCTAAACAAAAGAAAGATGAAGAAAAGAAACCACATAAATACATCCAAAAGGAGACTACTGATGTCGAGCCAAAAAAAACACAAAAGGATCACAAAACTCAACATGAAGTAAAGAAAGTTATTAAAACTAAAAAAGGGAGAACAAGGAATCACTACCCCTTCATTTGACATGGCCCAAGCATTGACATAGACAAAATGACAGTTTCTTTAATGGAGTTGATGAAAATTTAAGAGTTCAGAGATACAACTCTCAAAATGATTACCAACACATCACAAAAACATAAAGATCGGAAGAAAGAAGAAAATGTTGTGGAAATGGAAGTCACAAAAGCACCAGAGGTATATTTGGGAGACACTCACAAAGAATCCATCCCAAGTAGATCCATTTTATACTACATTAGTCATCAACAATAAGAAGGTGAAGAATTTCATGATTGAATTGGGGGCAACAATCAATATCATGCCCCTAGCTATCATGAAAGAGTTGGGTCTATGGGTAAATACTACGTATGGAAAATGTTATGCCATGGATAATAGATCAGTTCATGTGGTAGGAGTAATATGGGATGTAGAACTAAAACTTGCATCATATCCATAAGCAACATATAAAATAGACATTACTTGTAGAAGTTGAAAAACCAACTTCACAATCCCCAAGAACACCTGCAAGCAATCACCTATCACATGCACAGATATTCAGAACAAGAAATGAAAGATGTTCTGTAAACTCTCAGAGCAAAGTTGTGCAAGCAAAAATCAAAAGAATTCATTATTGAGAATAATGTTTTACAAATAATACAAAAGCCTTCGAAAAGGCGAGACTGTGAAGTTGGTTTTTCAACTTCTACATGGTATCAGAGCAAAGTTGTGCAAGCAAAAATCAGAAGAATTCATTATTGAGAATAATGTTTTATAAATAATACAAAAGCCTTCAAAAAGGCGATGATGCAATAAAGCAGGAAAAAGCAACCCTAATCTTATCTTGAGAAAAAGATAGCTCAATAAGATAAGATAAGAATTAAAAGATAATTATCCTAGGAAATAAATAATTACCTAAGTAAACTTATCCTAAAGTGTAATTAAATAATTAATTACACCAACATTACTATGGTTGATACTCCTCCTTACTATGGGATGCTACTATCAAGGAAATGGATCGTAGCAATAGGAGGGAATGTTCAGTTGGACTTGTCTTATGCTACTATCCCTGTGAATGGAAAAGAGGTCAGGCTACATAGGGAGCCTAGATCTGAACATGTCATTGAGCTCTTTGACCACAATCATATGAATTTTTTATGTGATGTGGACTTAGGAAGCTTTAGAATAGAACATTCAAAACCTGAATTATTGAACACTGATCCAATTGATAGGGACATTTCCAAGAATGGGCATGGTGTATGGAAAATATATTTTGATGGAGCATGCAGTAAAGAAGGTAATAGATCAAGAGTGGTTTTCATTTCACCTGAGGGAAAAACATTAAAATATTCATTCTTGTTAACATTTGAATGCACAAATAACATAGTAGAGTATGAGGCCCTACTGATAGGATTGAACATGGTTGCCAAACACAAAATTAAACTACTGATTGTTTTTGGAGATTTTGAGTTGGTTACTTCACAAGTGAGATCAAATTATTCTACAAAAAAAAGGCTAAAATAGTATAGAAATGTTGTATGGGACACCATCGAGTTGTTTGATGCTTTCTCTATTGAGTGGATAGATAGATCCAAGAATTTAATGGCAGATTTCTTGGCGAATGTGGCTTTGAAGAAAGATGATGTTACTCTAGGAGGAATTTCGCAAGTTGAGCTCAAAACAAGACTTGTAATCCTGGATAACATCTATAGTTGGCAGGTTTTTAATGATGATACTAATTTGATTAAGTTCTTACATTGCATTGATCAGTATGAAGCCCAAGAAATTGATTTTAATGTATTTTTGGAAGAAGTAGATGGCAAGCAAACCGTATTTGGTAAGAAGTTGTTCAGCTCAAGACTAACAAGATTTCTAAGGGACTTGTGGCATTGGAGAGTATTTTTGATGGAAATTATCGAGCCCTTATGAAACAAACACCAGTAAAAAGGGAAGACATTGAAGAAATTAACTTGGGAACTAAATTGGCACCAAAAAGGTATACATTAGGAAAAAGATAAGCCCAACAATCAGAAAGATGTTGATTGCATTATTAAGGAAATATAAGCATGTCTTCACATGGTCTTATGATGATCTCAAGGCATACAGGGAAGATTTGTTCCAACATGAAATTACACTCAAACTTGATGAAAAAACTTTTAGTCAAAAGAAGAGACCAATAAACCCAACTTTGCAGCCCAAGATGCATGAAGAACTTATGAAGCTCAAGGAAGGAGGTATCATCAAACCTATTAGGCATTCCACTTGGGTCTCCAACTTGGTGTCGGTCAGAAAGAAAAAATGGAGACATAAGGCTCTGTGCAGACTTCTAAAACTTGAATGTATCCTCTCTTAAAGATAACTACCCACTCCCAAACATGGAGGCTATGTTGTAGAAGGTCATGGGATGTGAGCTACTATCTATGATGGACATATTTTTAGGTTATAACCAAGTGAAGGTTAAGGAATCAGAACAATACAAAACAACCTTCACCACACCATGGGGAACATATGTATATGTTAGAATGTTGTTTGGACTCACAAATGTCGGTGCAACTTTCCAAAGAGTCATGGATGTTACTTTTGTTGATCTAATTAACACAATAATGGTGGTATACCAGGATGACCTAACTGCATATTCAATGAAAGTAGAGGACCATGTTGAGCATCTAGAAAAAAAATTCATCAAAGCCATTAAATATGCCATCTCTTTAAATCCTAAAAAGTGCCACTTTGCAGTCTCATATTAGGACACATTGTGTCCAAAGAAGGGGTAAGGATTGACCCTGAGAGGGTAGAAGTTATTGATAAAATCCAAATTCCTAAGACAATGAAGGCTATCCAATCCTTCTTTGGGAAAATCAATTTTGTGAGAAGATTCATATCGAACTTTGCTGAGATAGTGAAACCAATATCAAAGATGTTAAAGAAGGGTGCAAAGATTGATTGGACAGCTAAAGCCATAGATGCATTCATATCCATCAAAAGAGCAATTAAAGAAGCCTTGATCTTAAAATCCCCTAATTTTAATAAACCATTCCAAATCTTTTCATTTCCATCTTATCACACAATTGCAACAATAATGTTACAAAAAAATGAAGAGGGGTATGAACAACCTATTTCTTTCTTCAACAAATCCCTCCAAAAAGTAGAATTAAAATATGACATTGTAGAAAAATAGGCATATGCATTAGTAAAAGTTTTCGAAGCATTTAAATCATATCTGATGGGAGCAAAAGTAATAGCTTATGTACATAATGTTGCAATCAAAGATTTGTTTGTACAAACTGAAGTAACAGGCTGTAGGTGCAGATCGATAAACATAATCCAAGAATTTGACATTGAGTTTCAAATCACCAAGCTTGTAAGAGGACAAGGATTATCCAAATTAATGGCTGAAACAAATATTGAAGCTGCCCAAGTGTGCAATTTGAATAATGAAGATAACATGATTACTAGTATTGAGCACACACCATGGTACACTGATATCGTGTATTATCTTAAACATATGAAATGTCCTGAAGGATTTAATGATAACAAGAAAAGGACGCTTAATCTACAGGCTTCAAAGTATGTATTCATGAAAGGGGACCTCTATTGGAAAAACAGGGATGGTGTTTTGTTGTTGTGACTAGATGAAAATCAAGCAAGGCATGTTTTGAAGGAAATGCACGAAGGAGTATGTGGAGGGAATTTCTCAGTGAAAACTACTGTACATAAGGTGTTAAGGGCAGGTTACTATTGGCCTAGAGTTTTCAATGATGCCTATGATTATACTAGGAAATGTGAAGCATGTCAGAAGTTTTTTGGGAAATTGAAGTATCAAGGGGCATTGCCTTTAAGACCTTTGCAAGTTGAGGCTCCATTTCACCAATGGGGGATCGATTTCATAGGAGATATTGCAGAAAAATTTAGTGGAGGACACAAATGGATATTAGTAGCCACAGACTACTTCACAAAATGGGTAGAAGTTATACCTACCAAGCAAGCAACTAGTAAGGTTCTAACAAACTTTTTATTAGAAAATATCATCACCAAATTCGGAGTGCCAGCAACAATTATAACTAATAATGGGATATGCTTTAGGTCAGATGAATTCAAGGGATTTTTCCAATCCTATGGTATAGTGATCTCATATTCTTCACCATATCATCCATAGGAAAATGGGTAGGCTGAATCTAGCAACAAAAGCATCCTAAAGATCATAAAAAGAATGTTGGATAATAACAAAAAGGCTTGGGATTCCAAGTTGAGACTATCCTTATGGGTAGATAGAATCACTATAAATAAGGCCATCGAAAAATCACCTTTTGAACTTGTGTATGGGACTCAAGCTAGGCTCCCTTTGCATAATTTATTACTAGTATATAAGTTCATCTTGTAAGAAGATTTAGACATTCCTGAACCTATGGAGGAGAGGATGGAAGAGTTAATGGAACTTGATGAGGTCAAGAACCAAGCTTAGCAACACAATAAGAAGAAGCAATTAAAAATAAATTCCTATATGATAATTGGCTAAAAAAAAAAAAAATTGAAGCAAATGACATGGTTCTCATGTGGAATTCCAGGAATCAAGACAGAGGGAAGCATTGGAAATTTGAAGCTCTATGGTTAGGACCATTTGTCATTGTTGGCATGGGTGGTGAAGATTCATATTACCTCCTAGTTCTTAAAGAATTTTTTTTCTTAAAAACCATAAAGAGGACTAAGAATTGCCAGTGCATGGACAATTCTTGAGAAACCTCTTAAAATATTTTTTTCCATGCACAGTAGTATAAGATTCCACTCTACTTTCATTTCTCTCCCATCCCTAAATTCACTTCAACTTCCATACCAGATAAATAAGACATTTGGTCTGCTTACCCAGAGACCTGGATTCTTGCTATACCCACAAGGGGTATACATCCCCAATCGGAGCCACTACTAGGACTAAAAATCCTATTCACTATTTCTTACATTTGATTTCATAAATTGCAGAAATTCATGTGACCAGATCCATTTTATAACCCATGTTAACTAATGATCCCATGAATATGGCCTTTGGCATATAAGCGTCTCCCTGATCATAGTTGAGTAAAAACTTTAAGAGCAATTGATCCTTATCGAGAAGATCATGTGCATGTCTTTCCGATCAACAAGTCATATCCCTTTTATTGAATATTTTTCTACATATCAGGAAGAGATGAATAAAGTTACACGATCAAAGATCCCAAAGATAACAGGTGTGCATAATCAGGAAGACAATGCATAACATTTCATCGATGAAAAACTTATCGGTAAAAGCAAGCTAGTCAGAGGGAAATTTTCAAATCATGTCGAGCTCGTGCGTCATGTCAATGGAGACCTTATCATGGAGAAACATACATACTTTCACTGATAAAATAGGAGAACAACTGTATCGCAGAGACATGTATGATCAGAGTGGGTTCCTCAGATCTCTCTGACTATGTGGGTTACTCTGATGAGGGAAACTAGAAATTTTTTTGGGGAAAGTCCCACCAACTTATCCCAACGAACAAAGCAGTAAAGGAAACATATCAGGGAGACCAAGTATATCAGAGAGGCATCTTATTCTCTTAGCGATGATATGTATCAACCCGATGATAATATGGAATGACCACTATTTGTCAGAAAGACACCGAGCGATGCTTAAAAGGATTTCTAATGGTCCAAACCACCCTGATATTAGGTAGACTTCATAATGTTCTCCCCAAAACATTAGGAATTGAAAAGCAAGAGAAAAGGAATTTGTAAAATATCGGTGAGAGTATTAAGTTGTCTTCCTGACTGAATAAGAGAACCAAAGGGACAATTCATATCAAAAGGGCATTTATTTAGTCTTGGTGATCAGTTATGAACGTATAAACAAAGATGGTGCCAAATAAACCACGCATATTGGCCTGAGACTAGAGGGGTTCACCTTATGCAATATTATTGTATCACTCTAAAATTTCAAAATTTGAAAAACCTATTGCATTCATTTCCAATGGCGGATGTTAATGGCCACATGAACAAACCTTATATGAACATTTCTGATTGAAAAGAGATTGAACCAAAAGAATTTTTAGAAGTTGCAACGAAGAAGGATGAGAGATTGAGCGGAAGTCAAGGAATTCAGTACACCCAAAAACATACAAGTAAGCATACAAAATATCCCTGCAATTGATAGATTGTAATTCAATTCTACCATCTTGTGGAGAAATAAGATGGAAAGTTCTACAAAAACAAAAAACAAGAAGAAACAAGGTGAACATAGCCAGTCTAAAAATAAGAAGCAGAAAACTGAAACAAGGCAAGAATTGAAAACAAATTAATGGAAACTAAACCAAGACCTCATTGATCAATTGCCTGGTTCAAGGCCAAAAGCTAGAAGGTCTGCACAATTGATGGCTGATGTAGAAAGATTAGAAGATAAATGCAAACATTTAAATGATGTGTGGACCCCCATCAGGGGATACAAATTATTCATGTTTCATTATTGTCGAAGAAGTAGAAACCACCCTTGGAATTTCAATTTGGGAAATTCCCAACAGGTGGCAGGGAAAACTTCGGAGAATAATCCTTGTGAATCTTTTCTTCCCCCCATAATCCCCATTGGCGAATCTTTTGTAATCGCTAGAAGTCTGTAGAAAAAATTGCAATTGGCGATTGGCGAATTAAACCTGTTTTCAAACCAGAAAAAATAATTTTGTTGTTTTTTCAAACAAAAAAATAAAATTCATTGGCGAATTAAACCTATTTTCAAATGATTAAGAAAAAAACATTTGCGAATTAAACATAATATCAAACTAATAAAAAAATAAGTGAATCCACTACCGTTCAATGAATTTTCAATGGACTGTTGTACTTGCATTCCGGAAGTATATCTCTCAAGCACTAGATTCACAAATGGAAACCTCTAGAATAACACTACAACCGTTAGATGTAGACACGTGGCGAGATCAAGGGTCATCATCGTGTTAATTAATCCGATGGGTTGGATTTTGGCGATGAGCTATAGAAGAACTTAAGTGGTAGAAATATGCACGTGCATTAAGTTTGTTTTAAAAGAGGGACCACCTAGAAAGAACGTAGGACCAAGGCTTAAAAACTTAAGAACGTTTTACACAAAGGATGTGGCACATCAATCTAACCATGACCGTTCGATGAATTTGTGATGGACGGCTTTAGTTGCATTCCAGAAGTATATCTCTAAAGCACTAGATTTGTGAATTGAAACCTTCAGAATAATAGTAGAATCGTTAGATGTGGACGCATGGTGAGATCAAGGGCCATCATCATGGTAATGAACCCGACGAGCTGGATTTTGGCGATGAGAGATAGCATAAAGTTTTTTTTAAAAGAGGGATTGCCTAGGAAGAAAGTAGGACCAAGGCTCAAAAATTTAAGAATGTTTTTTTTTTATCAGTGATACTTTTCTATTTTATTAATTATAAAGCAAAAGATACAAATTCTATAAAGTTCGCAACATCCAAAAACTACCAAAAAAGCTGATTGGTGATACTTGTTTATTTTATTAATTATAAAGAAAAAGATACATATTCTACAAACTTAGCAACATCTAAAAACTACCAAAAAAGTTGAATAACCAGCTCAAAAACCAAAGTATCAGAACTTCCCTAAATAGCTACGCCTTTGTAGTAGAGGCTAAAAAAAAATAGAAAACTACACTTTACATTAACCATTATTACTCATTCTTCTTCAAAGACTCACCCATCTCCAGTGGCAGTATCTTCTTTAACAGTTTTGGCATCTTCCGCGGACGCAGTCCCTTCTTTTCGCACATCTCCTCTCTGGAAACTTCTTTTAGAATTTGTATTGTTTCGTCTAATGCCATTAGCTCAAGACAGATTTTAAGTGCTTTCCACCCATGCTTGGCTCCTTCCCGCCATTGGTCTTTAGTGTGACCCTATGGCCATCTGATAAAGAGGTGATTTAAATCCGCAAGCTCCGGGCCCCCACCATACATTCCTTATATTTTTACCAACCCTACTCCTAGTATCACCCATTACAGAATGCTTTCCATGTCCACTAAAAAATATTTATGCACCAGAGTTTTCATTACTCTCCTCACCTCGTTCACCAGTTCTCCTAAGTCTAAACCCCAAGCCATGACCAACGAATAGATATCCATATTTGTTTTGAATCTATATGTCAATTTTTTGAATCCATCCCCCAACATTATTTGAACTACTTGCACCACCTACTCTTCTTTGGAGAGAAATAAACCTCGCAGCCTCTGCACAGACGCTTTGCCCACAAAGGGGTCCAGCTTCCTCTGTGATGTCATGGTGAAACTGGCCTCCATTGCTTTTTTGTTTCACTAGCTTCCAACCTATCACCCACCACCGAAAGGATACAATCCTATTATCCTTATACTCGAACTCGAAGAAGCATCGAGGGTGATAGGTGAATGTCATTATAACACTTCATTTCACTAGCCTTCTCCATAAATGCACCGTCCTTGTCACCTTTCCTATCTTAATTCACCAAATTCGAGGTTTTGGTACTTTTCCTAACCTTACTACCTTAGTAACTTACTTGCAAGTCTTTCTTGGTCGTCTTTGTAGTTGGTGGGTTGGAAGTTTCAAAAAAATTGAAACTTCAGACTTTGGTTCTAAGGTTCCAAATTTTAGCGACCACACGACATTATGGACCACGTACTTTTCCTAACCTTGCTACCTTAGTAACTTAGTTGCAAGTCTTTCTTGGTCATCTTTGTAGTCGGTGGGTCAGAAGTTTAAAAAAATTTGAAACTTCAGACTTTGGTTCTAAGGTTCCAAATTTTAGCGACCACACGACATTATGGACCAAGACCATTCGACGAATTTTCGATGGACGACTGTAGTTGCATTCCGGAAGTATTTTTTTCAAGCACTAAATTTGCGAATGGAAACCTCTAGAATAACACTAAAACCGTTAGATGTGGACATGTGGCTAGATCAAGGGTCATCATCGTGGTAATGAATCCGACGGGTTGGATTTTGGCGATGAGTGATAGAAGAACTTAAGTGGCAGAAATATGCATGTGCATTAAGTTTGTTTTAAAAGAGGGACTGCCTAGGAAGAAGTTAGGACCAATGCTTAAAAACTAAAGAATTTTTTACACAAAGGATGTTGCAAATCAATCTAACCATGACCATTCGATGAATTTTTGATGGACGGTTGTAGGTGCATTCCGCAAGTAAATCTCTGAAGCAGTAGACTTGCGAATTGAAACCTCTAGAATAACACTAGAACCGTTAGATGTAGACATGTGGCAAGATCAAGGCTCATTTCTCTCTTTTTAATGACTTGGTGTATTACATTTCATTTAATTGAAATTCTTAATCTTTTTGAAGAACGTGTGGTAGTTGTACTGCTCGCGGTGATTAATGCCATATGTACATCTGAAGTGATTGATTGGACAGCTCATGAGTCATAGGTTTAATGAAACAAGATTTGTAATGATTTCAAATTTTCATAATTCATATCATTCAAGTGACACTGGAGTCTGGCGATTTTGACAGCTTGTCACTTGTCAGCTTGAGGTACAGTTTGTGTGCAGCTAGCGTCAATCAAATTAAACATTTTAATTGTACATGTAAGGCTTAAGTTTTAATTGTACATGTAATGCTTGAGGTATATTTTGCGTGTAGCCAGATGTCAATCAAATTAAACATTTTAATTGTACATGTAAGGCTTAATTTATTGTTACACAAATTGATTAAGTTGGTTTTTTGGTTTTCACAAATCGTTATTATGAATCATGAATATACGGTATACGTAGCCTCACAGTGCACATGTGATAGGTGTGAGGTGTACATAGGAACCAGGCTAGTAGTGGCACTATTGGCGGCACTGTTGGCCCAGATATAACTAAATAAGGATAGTGACTAGTGAGCACAACTAAAATCATTCGTTGAAGGCTAAAGACCTTACTATTGAGTGCAATGTTCGAATTGTCATAAGGGTTTTCATTTTGTAGGGTTGATAAGGATTCAGCAAGAAGATCATGTGGCATTATTGGGGATACTCTAAATTCTCATGCTTACAGTTATGTAGTCATAGAGTCAACGACCAATTTTGTTTAGGCTTCAAGTTCAGAATGGGTGGAATTGGAAGGAAGTTGATTTGGTTCACCTGACTTCTTAGACAGGTTTTGAACCAGGAGAGATGCTCCGATGGGCATAACCACTATTCCCAATGCATAGAAGTTGCAAGTAAAATATGGGAGCAATTATACAACCCCTCATCTTCTGCATGACTTTGATTTTCAAAGGGGAGGAGTACATTTTGTATCTTCATGGCTCCCATTTCCTCGGTTTGATTTGCCCCCCTTTCTCTATGCATTCATTTTCAAAGCTACTGCCTGATCCGGGAAGTCCCATGTGTTTATTTTCAGAGCCCATGGTTGACTCGGAAAGTCCCATTATTTTTAGACAAACATGTATTACATTTACGTTTTCACCAGCAGTCCAGCAGAAGCTTGGTGCTTGCACTTACATTTGTATTTGTACTATGTAATAATGTGACATTGTCATTTAGTTGCAATAAAATAAATGGTTGTGCTATTAAAAATCAATTGATGAAATCATAGCAATTGTGCTATTAAAAAGCATAGAAAAGCAATTGATGAATCTATTCATATCAGTTTTTTTTCCTTTAAGAAATTATCTATTTATGAAATGATTGCATGTAGATTTAAAACTTAAAAGTAAAACATAAAGCAATACAAATACTAAAGTTAAGTACTTGAATCAATTAAGTTGGCTTTTTGGTTTGTGTAAATCGTGATTATCACTATAGTAACCCAACCTCACACGTGACACGTGTGAGGTGTACACATGGACCAGGCTGGTAGTGGCACTATTGGCGGCACTATTGGCCCATAAATAAGGATAGTGAGCACAACTGAAATAATTCGTTGAAGGCTAAAGGCTATACTATTGACTCTTGAGTGCAATGTTTGAATTGTCATAAGGGTTTTCATTTTGTAGGGTTAATAAGGATTTAGGAAGAAGATGATTTGGTATTATTGGGGATACTCTAAATTCTCCTTACTGTAGTTATGTAGTTACAAAGTAAAAGACCAATTTCCTTCAAGTTCAGAATGGGTGGAATTGGAAAGAATTTGATTTGGTTGACCAAACTTCTCAGACAGGTTTTGAGCCAAGATGGGGAGCTCTGATGGAGATAAGTGCTCTCCAAGTGCATGGAAGCAGCAAGTAGAAGATGGGAGTAGTTTTACAACCCCTCATCCTCTGTATGACTCTAATTTTCAAAGGGGATAAGTACTTTTTGTATCTTTAATAGCTCCAATTTCCCCCGTTTGATTTTCCCCCCTTTCCCCATGCATATTTTTTAGAAACCATGATTGGCGGTGGACCTCCTCCATGCATTTATTTTCAGACGACAGAGAGTCAGGACCCAGAGACAATGGCAGAAGCTTGGAGCTTGTGCTTACATTTGTATTTGTACTATGTAATAATGTGAAATTGACAATAGTCATTCAGTTGTAATAAAAATAAATGGTTGTGCTATTAATGTGATTATGTGACATTGTAATTCCTTTGATTAAGTTATTTGCAACGTTAAGTGTTATTGTGCTATTAATGGTTGTGCTATTAATGTGACATTGTAATTCATTTTATAAAGGCATTGATGTGAATTCTAGCACATTAAAGGCTGAAAAAAACTTTAAAACACATGTTTACTATTTATAATATATATCATAAATTACTCAACCGTTCGATGAACATTTTATGTATGGTTGTAGTTGCATTCTGGAATGAAATACACGAAGCGCTAGGGTTGCAAACCTAAACGTCTGGAATAACCCTATAACCGTTACATTTACAAAGATCAACGGTTTAGATTCTTTAGAATTTGTTGTCAATACAGGACTGAAAAAAGTACTTTCAGTTTATACTGCTAAGTGATTTTATTTTTAAGTGAGAGGGTCAGCACACGAGGAGATTTCAGTCTTTAGTTTTCTCATTGCAGTGCACCGTGGAACCACCCTATTATGGGTTCCACAGTTCCACTTCTGACAAATCCATTCCAGAAACCTAGTTTCCATGACTATCAGCATTAATCTTTCCAAGAATCAAAAGTTGAGTAAGTGAAAGAATTCCTGTGGCTATGTTTCATCATTTGACGTTTCTTAAAATATTATTTTGTCAAACTTTGAAGTTTGGGTTTAGGGCTAAGAGACTTAAGAATTAAGAAAAATTAAGGAATAATAAGGAATTCATAGTTTCACATTGTATAAGCATGTCTACCAATAGTACCACTAGAGCAATGCCAGATAAAAAAATACATTATGCAAAATTGCTTAAAAGCCCAGGTTTCACTGATGAATACCATGATATTTATGATCTTGAAACCTATGGTAGGCGTACCTCAAAACTTAGATTTTCATATGAGAATAAGGCCTCAAAGAAAATGCAAGTTAATAGTATCAGTGCACCATGGGTAACTGGATTAGGGTGCATGATGTTACATGAGGTTTTCCCTTGCCCTAAATTTATCATGGTTTGTGCCCAAAATTATGATGATAACAAAAGAGCAATTGTTAATAAAGATAGCAAAGAAGAATTGTTATCCATTAATGCAGAAGAACTTGGAAAAGTGTTGGGGTTTACATTTACAACTGAAGGCAAAGAATTTGGAAATGTCCACATTGACCCAGAAAAGCTTGCTAGTGATTATGAAGCAGTGGATGAAATGGAGAAAAAATCTTTCTTAAACAGAATAGTTCAGGATAGAAACAAATTGAAAGGTGATCATAAGCCTCCTTATGATTTGGAAATTTTTAAACCATGGGTTCAGGATACTATTTCCATGCTAGCATTTTTCCTCGGACTAGATATTAATTTGGAAGTGGGTGCATACCTCCTTGAAATGGTGTATAATATCCATTATGGTGTTCAACATGTCAAATATAAATTTATTGAGCACATTGTAGAATCCATGCATAAACAATTTTTAATGATTAAAGGAGGTTCCACCAAGACATTTAGGTTCACAACCTACTTGTGTTATCTTTTTCTATTGAAATTCAAAGGAATGTTTCAGACCAACAAGCTTCAGATTCGGCCCTATAGTAATCCTGAGGAAAAGAAAATGGCTCCAGCATATGAATGGACCACTGTTATAAGGATGCATGATTCTCGAAGGAACTACAGTCATTTTGTAGACTAATTTTTGGCTCCATTGCATCAAGCAATTACAAATAGTCCAATGCCTAGATTGCTTATGTCATGTAGAAATTGCATTCGACTAGGAAAAGAAATACAATTGGTTGATTGGTACTTAATGGAAGAATATACTGTGCTAAGATTTTATGGATTGAGAGTACAGCCATACAAACTTCCAATACATGTGACAGAAATGGTTTTTTCTTTGGAATACGTAAGGCAGATGCAGAGTATTGATGAACTGCACTTTACCAGTCAGCAAAAGAAGACCTTATTTCCTTCTTTACCTTTTTCATGTGGAGGGATCACATTCGAGAGAAAAGCATTTAGTGTGGCACCTAATCTTTTGAAAATTTTTGATTTTGATGCTATCTGTCACTAGAAGTATGATTCATGTGACACCATTAAATAAATGATTGTGCTCAATAAGAATGTTGCAAGTAGAATTCAACATGAAAGTAAACCCTTGCTCGAAAACTTGAGAAACAAGGATTCTTGGGATGAGGTCAAAATTGCAATGGAGAAAAGTGTTGCTGAGAATGGTATTTCTTTTGAGCAATTATTAGCAGAAATTATGGTATTGCATCGAAAGATAGTCAGGAGGTACAACAATTTTTATCAAAAAAGTGCTAAACCATGTAGTAGAGTAAAAATGCCAGGTTCTCTAGAGAAGGAAGTTACAGAAAAAAATCGGTCACGATAAAAAATTATTACCTTTTGGTCTATGAGGAAGGAGCTAGGTGAACCAAGAGCTCTTGCAAAGTATGGAGATAACGAAGAAGACAGTGAGTTTAGAAAATTGTGGAATATAGAGCATCCAGATGAACAAGATGATAAAGAAAGTAATCATGAATCTAATGATGATAGGGAAGAAGGAAGCCATGTCAATTTCAAACTTGGTTTAAGTGAGGCCACAAAAGAAGCATATACTACTAGAGCAGCCATAGCTAAAAAAATGGGTTATGAAGGTGGTCCTTTGGGATCCCAAAGACAAGGCCCTTGGACGGTAATAGATGTAGAGCATAGAAAAGCAAGTGATTTTTCTGGCCTTGGGATTGGAGGTGAAAAAGTAGACCTAGGGCATACAAGACAATTTGTTAGAGCTTCAAATCCTCATCCTCATGGTCAGACACAATCACAACTAGGACATTCCCATGGTGGAGAGCTTAGTGCAACTGGCACTGCCTCTAGTGGCGATGGTATGGGTATTAGTACTAGTAGTGGTCAACATGTGCTACAACAAAAAACTACACATAAGAGGACAACAATACAATATACCATAGAAACACCAGGTGATCAAGGCATATAGAAGAGGCAAAGGATTTTGACAGGTCCAAGTCACACTACCAGTGGATCCACCACAAAGGAGTTATTTCCAGGCACCTCCCCAGTGCTAGTTACTACTACTCCTATTACTTTTCCATTCAAGCATTCCATTGTACCTGTGTCCCTAGGTTTTGATTACATTGAAGAGTTTAAAAAGAAATCAAACATAAATAAAAAGGAAAAGAAGCAACTGATGGAGAGTGCATCTGTTGTAACTTCAGAACCTACCACAACCATGGTATTACCCACATTTGACACAAATAAAGAAATCATGGAGTACTCATTTCTTGTTCCCGGAGTTCAAGACAAACCAGCAAATCAGATGGCTCGATCTAAATTCTAGGTGAACAATATTCAATTGGATTTTTTTGGACTCGGAAATACTGACAAAATTAATGTATCAAAGAATAATAATGAATTGGTGTACACATCATTGCTAAAGCAAGATAGAGAGAAAAAGTTGCAGACTCAAATTGAAAAGTTACAGGCAGACCTAGAAAATGATAAAGCAAAGAGGAAAGCAGTAGATAACAAGAGCAATGAATTAGAAAAAAGAATAAAAAAATCTTCCTCTGCATCAACAAGCAAAGAGGATAAGTAGAATGAGACTGCAGTGAATGAACTGAAGAAAAGGCTAGATGAGAGCAACAAGAAATATGATGAGGAAAAATCCACTTCAGAAAAACTAAGAGTAAGCATTGTGAATGGAAATGCACAGTGGGAACAAAAATTGGAGAAGGAGAGAAAAAGAAATGAAAGATTGGTGGTAGAGGTGATGGAAGCAAAAAATGAAATTGAGACTTGTCAAAATAAGTTATTTGCATTTTGTAGAGAGACAATGAGCCATATGGAACAAAAGATTTGGGATGAAATAATGCAGAGGATTGATCATTTGTGTGACATGTTTCAATTGATTGAGGCTATCAGACAACATCATAAGAAGCTCAACAAATATTTAGTGGACAACAAAAATGTGCTGGAATTAGAGAAATCTGCAAAAGAAATTCAACAAATGGTCTACAAAGCCAGTGACAATGTTTTGAAATCAAAAGGGATTACTAATCATCTTGCTACATCAATGGCGTTGTCATCTATCATTGAAAAGTGTTTGAGAATGCGTGAAACAAAGGAATATTTGAATTTGGTTGCAGACAAGATGAAGAAGGTGGATGAAAAGTTAAGGAACTTCACAGAACTTGGTTTTCCAGAGGGTTTTGAGACAAATGAGCGATTCATTGGAAAGAATGATTTCAAAAAGAATATGGAGGATGCAATGAAGATTGATTTGGGCCAGTTTCCTCAGAACCCAGATGTGGTGAACTACTTGGATTCCATCAAACCATTGCTAACCTTGAATGTAAAATTGACTGAAGAATGCAAGACAGGTTCCAATTTGAATCATGAATTGTTAACAAATCTTCAAGTCAAACAACATTAGTTAGAACAAATGACAATTCCACCACCTGAACAATGGAAGTTGCTAGAAAAGGTGTTGCAGTGATTTGATTTTTGATAATATGGGTTTCCAAGTTCCAACTCAGCTCTATGCAGAGTTGTCTTTGTTCCAACTCAGACTTCAGTAATGTGTAGATGTTAAATGATAAATTATCTATATTATTTATTTTTTTATATGAAGAAAAAGTCTGATAGTGGTTTCAACTACTAGATACACTTCAAACGATTGTTGATGTTCATTGTTGTATATGCTACCAAGACTTTAGTCTACTGCTAATATGTTATTAAGAATTGAGCTGAGTGATGAATCACTTAGTACATGTTCAAGTTTTACTTTTAGCACAATTAAAATATGAACTATAAGGTGACATTAATTCCAGGCATCGATAATCTTAGTTAAATTGCATTACAATTCACATATCGATACTCAATCTCCATGACTAGTACTACTTATTAGATCCACTAAACATTTATATGAATTCATACTTTAATCAAGGTACTTTAACTGGTTCATTAAACTAGATCCAGAATTAAAACATACATCAATGCATAATGACAAAGAATATTAATGACATGTTGTGGTTACTATCACTCAAAGTCACGGTTTTGGTGCTTTTCCTAACCTTAGTCACTAGTCCTCAAAGATTTATAATTTATAACCTTATCGGTCACTAGTCATCAGAGTTTTATAATTTATAACCTTGTCGCGGAGTTCTCAATTTTCATAACTTCCTGAGTTTTTTCACTTTGTTGAGTTGCAAACTTGCAAGTCTTTGTATTTGGTGGGTCAGAGGTTTTGAAAACTTCAAAACTTCAGACTTTGTTTCTAAGGTTCCTAGTTTCAGCGACCACAAAACATTATGGACTTATGTACAGACTAAACTAGAGTTTCCTTTTGAGGAATTTCCAAAAGCATGCATGTTTCAAGGCTATCTTTTCAAGGAATGAAATCGAATGCCGCATTCAATGCACGTCCTATCAAAAATAACGACATAAGTGTGTGGCAAATTTTTACTCAGACATCTAGCCTGTATTCTCCTTCTTTGGCAAGGCCGGTACTTCTCAAGTGCAAACATTCTTTTTACTTAGACATTTAGCCTACATTCTCGTTCTTTGCTAAGGCTAGTACTTCTGAGGTGCAAACATTCTTTCTCCGCGAATTTGCATTTTATGCTCATGGAAAGTGAGAGAACAGTTGGTGTAAGGGATACGAAGCTCGGACCTTTTAAGTTAGAAGAATTTTGGGAGCACCTGGAGAGGGACAAAAATTCTGAGTTGGATATAAAACTCTTAGAAAGCGGGCTAGCTCAGGCTGGAGGGTTTCCGGAAGCTGTGTTGAGTGTGGACCTGATAAGTGCATGTGCGAGAAGGTACATTCCACAAACACGGGAAATTAAAGCCGCGGACGGGACTGTAATTGCCGAAATTTCTCCTAAAGTTGTTTCCTGAGCGTTGGGGATTCCAGAAAGGGAACCTCTAGAAGACATGTTTGTCGCAGTGGCAAGTGAATTTTTCAAAGCAAATAAAGACTAGTGTAAGAACTCCATGGCCAAAACCTAGTTGAAGACTGAAAGGAAAGGTAAGTCACAACTGCCAAATAAATTCAGAAGATTGCATTTTAAGGGAGAAATTGCAGATGCTATTCCTTTATTGCATCGCGTTGTTGGGAATGCACAAGCTGAATTATTTGAGGATTGGATGTACCAGTTTATCTTGATAGTTTGTGATGAGAACATTTTCATTGACTGGGTTGAAGTTATTTGCTTCCATTTGAATGAGAAATTAATTAATTTCCATAAGGCTACTACTTTATGTATGTGTTCTTGCCTGACCTACATTGTAGGTAGTCAGAGGTCCTTTTGGCCAGGGTTGGAGCCGCAAGGAACCCCAGCTTCTGATATGCCTGTGTATAAATGCTTTCCTTAGTTCACTAAAAAATTTGGAATGGATGATTTTTGTCGTGTTAATGATGCATTTTTAATGGAGGTTGTGAGGAAGCTGGATGGAAATCTAGAAGTGCACCTTTCCCCCGAATTCATTTCTCTTGTATCAAAATATGGGATTTTTTATATCCAATTTGATAAGTTTTCCTATCTGAGAATAGGGGGTTTTGAGAAAGCCCCATTGAAATTACCTTGGTATCCTAAAGATTTAATGATATTTTTGGAAGTTTGTCGAAAAATGGAAATGGTTAATATTAAGTATACGAACATGGGGAAACGAGGGTATTCCTTCCCATTGGAGACCCCTTCTTTTTTGTGCAAAACAAACTAGATGGCTAGGGGAGATGAAGGACTTCTCAAGGAATATAACCTCGAGAATTTTTCTATGAGAGCTAATTTTGATAGTAAGGGTTTTGTGAAGCAGAATCTCTATGGAGGTAGCTTATATCGGCATCACCCATCTATCAAAGATTTCTAGGAAGATGTGTCGATGAGAATGAAGTTTTGAGAAGAGATTATATGAGGATAACGCTAAAACAGATACAGGATTTCGGTCTTCAATTTGACATTCCTAAAAATGTATCTGAGGATTCAAAAATCTTAGATCCTGGATATGAAAAATTTCCTGATAAATCCCACCCTAGGGTTGATTGGAACCAAAGTGAAATTTCAGATATGAGGGTGTGTGTTGTCCCAATGCTTAAAATAACCCAGGACTGGTTGGATGGGAAATGGCAGCAAGTTGTTGGTCCTGTTCAGGAGCCGAAGTCGTCATAGAAGAATGAACAAGGGTCTACACAAGCATCTGGTGCAAGTTTATCATTGGGGAAACCCTTTGTTAGGTCGTCTAGTGAAAATTATCAGTCAGGAGGTGATGGTGATAGGCCACAAGAAATATTCAAGTTGAAGAGCATCTGTGAACAAGACAGTGTGCTTTCTCCTGCCCCTAAGAAGAATACCAATCAAAAAAAACTTCAACTTGTGGCTGTAGATTCTGAAGCTATCTTTAAACAGATCGTTGAAGATAATATCTTTCCTCCTATGTCTGAAGACTATGAAATGCCCTCTTCTTCGCTTGATAATCCATCTTTCACTCCTACCGCTCCTAAAGAAACTATTACTGGAAAAGAAGATTTTGGTTTGGTAGTAGCCTCCCCAGGATGGCTTAAAAAAGCAATGGAGAAGAAGAGAATGTATTCTCCTACAATGAAGTTGGAGTGGATACAGTTGAAAATTTACTTCAAAGCTCTTCAAAACCTAAGAAAACCAAGAGGATGTCAAGGATGGTGACTGATGCTACTTCTGGAAATCAAATGTTAGAAATTGTTGACCCTGTCAAGGATTTAAATGAAGATGAAATAACAGTGGCATACTACAAAGTCACACCTATTGATATGGGGCCTCCAACACTAGAAGGTGATATGTACCATGCCAATTATTCAGTCATTACCTTGATTAAAAGAGTGAAAGAACAGAGGAAAGAAAATATAAAAATGCAATCTCAAGTCCTCGCATTGAGTAACTTTATTTCTTCCATGGCCACTCCTCCTACATCTGATGAAGCCTCAAGTGCTCAGCCTCAGGTAGAGGGCATCGATGTGCTCACCATAGAGAAAATTAAAAACAATTTGAGCTATTCTAGAGCTGATTGTGAGGGGATCGAAACAATATCTCAAGAGGCTATCTTCTTTCTGAATAAATCTTTGCAGTTTTACACTTGAGTTCTTGACAAGAGGAAGGAGTTAGTAGGAAAACTTCAGGATATCAGAAAAGATCAAACTAGTCTCTATGTGCTCTCTCAAAAAATGAAAGAATTGAACTCTATGGATCCAAAGATATTAATTGGTGAGCAAATTTTGAATAATCCTAAGGAACTGGACCCTTCCTGGTCTGATTCATTAGAATGGAAATTGAATATATATGATAATCTAGTGAATGAAATTAAGAACACACTTGAAAAATATTATGAAATGTTGGAGGAAATTAAAAAATATTTTCATATTCTGGGAGCAAAAATTACTTATGAGTTTGATGAAAGGATTCTAGATATAAGAGAGATCTCTTTGAAGTTTAGAGAGAAATTCAATAAAGAAATATATGATCCTGCTACAGTGACATGGGAGTCCTTCTCGAAACTCAGTGCAATGGAGCTCCACCTGAAGGCTATGTTGTTTGATTCTGAAAAGGTTTTGGGAAAATGGAGAACCAGGTTACAGATTACTACAACACCAGGGAGCAAAAACATCACCGCAATTGTCACCAAGTACCGGGAATGCAGGCAAAGATTAAAGGCACAGGAGGCATTACTGAAGGATAAGGAGGCGAAAAATATTGAAAGTGAAGGAGTCAGTGTTGTTTAGTTTTTAGTTTTTATGTTATTTTCTTTAATTTGGCCCTCTTAATACTTCAAAGACTTTATTTTAATTTCTAAAAAGGTTGTCTTCAAGGAACCGTTATCAAGACAAAAAAACTCTGCTATTTTTTATTGCTTTTATGTTATTTCAATATAGAAAGACAATGGTGAAGTTCACGCATGCGCAATCTTTGAGTTATGGTGTGTACTGTGTGGATTTATTGTGCTTTTGTTGAGTAGTTTGCCAATGGATTGTCTATTATTGGAATGATAAATTTTTGGGTAATTTCATTACTATGGAATGTTTATCTATGAATAAATATTTTATGGTGATGGATGTGTAAGGAGTTCTCTGAATAATTTAGGTGATTTGGTAGTTTAAGCTTTTATTGTTTAAGTTGTGTGGATGTCTTTATAAGTTATTTATGTTGAACTGTTAGCTTTTGTTAGCTTATAAGTTGTGGATGTTGAACTATTAAATTTTGTTCAAGGAATGGATTAATATTCTTTGAGTTATTTATCAAATATTTTGTGAATGGCAATGCAATAGGAATTTATGAGTTGAGTGATAAGTTTTGTTCTTTAAAAATGATGCAGAAACACATATCAAATTCAATACCATGGAATACAATATAATATATTAAATATCATAATTTCATGGAATACAAAATAAAATATCATCAACTAAAGTTTGGAATATGATTCATGAAGTGCAATATAAAATAAAATATCATGAAGTGCAATGATTCACAATTTCAATTTTCATTCAATACAATATAAAATATCATCAACAACAGTTTGGAACAATGGAAACTGATTCATGAATCTTGTAGTACAATATAAATACCTAAAAGTTGCTAATTCTCTTCCATTTCCCAAATGGATTCAGGGTCCCGAAACTGACGTTCAACATCAAATAGAGTAAAAGAGTCATCTTGAAGCTCTTGATTCTGAGTCTGCTCTTCACCTTCTTTGGCCTATGTCTCAATTTCAACATTCACTATGTCATTTTTGTCAATGTCATATGTCCCAGTCTCACTGCCCATGGCAGTGCCACCAGTACCATCCTTTGGAATTGGAGTGTTGCATAGATTGGTCCCTCTTCTTTCACATGTGGACCTCCAGATTGTGAGTGCCCTATCAAAAGGAAAAATTTTGATATTATATGCAGTTCCTTTCATCCTCAAGCAATTTTCCAAATTCTTGTCTAGTTTGTTTCTTAACTTTGATTTCAAAAACCCTAATGTACTGAAAACTCTCTCATCCTCCACTGACCCCAATATCATTGTTTGACATTAATCAGCAAGTTTGAAATATTTTGATATCTTATCACGTAATATTTCACTCTAACCTAAGTTTTTCCAAACCCTTTTTATTGATCTCGGTTCAAAGGCCTTGTCCTTGCCCATGGATTTATACTGGTCCTTAATAGCTACTGCAAAAATCCTTACATTGCTTTCTTAGCTTATCTTCATTTAAAATTCCTTCTATTTTTTGCTCATTGATTGTTACAGTTTTTGAAAAACGTTTGATCAAGATTTTTACTTGAGCGTGAAAAAATCTTGTATTATCTCGGTTTGCCCAAAATTGAGGATACACAATACTCATGGATTCAAGTATTTCATCTCGAGGGAATCTTTCACGAATCTCTAAGGAAAGATATTTTACAATTTCCTTCAAATTATCACCAACAGATTTAACAATGTCTTTAAAATCTTCCTCGTTAACAAGTACTTCTTTGCTAGAGTGCCCGATAGTCTTACATCGGTACATTTGTATCTCACATCCACGTACACAGATACATAAGTGCCCGCTTCCATTAAACTGTAAATAATTATCGGGATCATTCAAATATATAATTTTCTGCCACAGGTTATAATATATGCCATCTGGTGTTAAATCTAGATATAGATGATTGAGGGCCAAGCATGTATGTTTACGTAGATTAGCATATTCATTAATATACATAGCTCTATCTTGGGCTTTCTTCACAAGACTATTCATTTCATCCAGCATGGGGAGAAGACTAGCTAAAGTCAAGAGTGTCTCTATATTGTTTAACCTATGTAAGAGGTTAGAAGCTTTGTCTACCGTGTTGTGGTTTTCGTACATCACTCCAATTAAGGATTATTCTGAAAGAACTCATTATGCTGGTCCATGCAGGGAGATCAATCTGGTATCGACATCCTTGAGAAGCTTGTTTCCTGGTGTTATTCCCTCAGCAAAATTCTGAAATTCTGTAAAACATTTGGGACTTTTGGAAAAGTATGTGTGGATCTCGCGGACTATATTTTCAACTTTTGATACTGTAGGAAACTTGCTTACAATTTTGAATGCCAAATTTATTTTGTGGGCCATGCAGTGAATGCCAAGCATGTATGGTGCACAGGTAGTTTGTAACTTTGTGCAAACACCGGTCCTTTGACCTTGCATCACTGCAGCTCCATCAACTCCTACACACACCAACTTTTTTGCAATTGTCAACTCATCCATAGCTGCAATTTCATTCAAATATTTCTTGACTAGTTCAAATATATTATGTGATGTTGAATTGTCCTTCATTTTATGAACACAAAGATGAGCTTGGCGAACATGTTGTTGTACAGTATATAAATGCATACAAACCCAAGAAGTATTGTCTACCACAGTAACTTCATCTAAAGATAATGCAATGAAGTTTGACTCTTTTACTTTCTCCTTTAAATCTTCCTTTTCCACTATAGCAAGACACTTTTCCCATTCCCATCTAGCGTTTACTGACCAATGTGTGTAGGGCTAGTGAGGAAAATTCAAAAAAGATAATAAACCAGAATATTCTTGGTAGTCTATCATAGGATGCCCTCTAGACAAAATATGAAAAACAACTCATCTGAACAGTTTTTGACAAATTTGCTCCTTCCATTGCTTTTCCAAATTGAGCCTCAAGTGTACCTTTACATGCAGCAAGCTTCGACATGCTTTTTTGATGCTCTTCATAATCCGTGGCATACCTAACATGAAGACATTCTTCCTTTGATTTCCATCATAAGACTGGTTGTTCCTTTCCTTCTATGATTTCTTTTTCATAAACTTTACCAATATGATTTTCTATAGTGTCAATCTTTAGTTGCAACATCTTGGGTTTTCCCAATTTCCAAGTGCAAATTGTACATTTGGCATGTGTTTCTTTTTCAATATCATCTGATTCCCCCACTACTACAATGAATGGGTACTTTGACAACCAACCAAGTTGAAAATTCCTTTTCATTTCCCACTCACGCCCCCTTTTTGGTTTGTTTTTCCTTTTCTTGCTACCAACATCATCCTCATCCAGTTCAATTATCTCATTCTAGCTAACCAGGGTATCCCTTGGAGAATCTTTTGCGGTATTGCCATCCCCATTTGAATTTGATACATTTTGATTTAAATCAATGACAATCTCAACTTGGCCTTCCACTGGTGCTGAGGTATTGTGAATGCTACCAATATTTGGTGGAAGAGTTGATGATGTAGCTCCATCTTGACCTGATCGATCAGAAGCTTTGGCAATTCCAAAGTAAGATTGTATGGTACGTCTAAGTTTTGGGTGTTTTGATGGCCTCTGAGTCTCTTGATCTTCACCACACTAAGGGATGACAGGAGTATTTTCAACACCCTGAGGAGCGGCAAGAGTATTTTCACCACCCTGACTCTGAGGAGCGGCAGGAGTAGTTTCACCACCTTGAGGAGCGTCAGGAGTATTTTCAACACCCTGAGGAGCGGCAGTAGTATTTTCACCACCCTGACCTTGATGAGTGGCAGGAGTATTTTCAACACCGTGAGGAGCGACAGGAGTAGTTTCACCACCCTGAGGAGCGGAAAGGGCCTTACCGTTGCTACTCGAGTCAGTCGACATATTAATCTCTAATTCGATCGACATATTCATCTCTCACTTTGAATTAAAAACTAGAAAAAAAATGTCTTCTTGTTTAAGGACAAAGAATAATAATATAGATCACATTCCCTACTCAATATCATCTTTAAGACAGAAGCAAGAATGGAAAAGAGATAAAGAAAAATTATTATTATAACTAATAACACTATGAAGAAATGATCAGTGATCACTCACCTTTAAGTCTACGTTTTTTGCTTTCGCTGACTTCCGAATCGAGAAGTAGAACCTCAGAATCGAACAAAATGTGTAAGAACAAATCACACTTTCGATTGAATTTATATCAATCCATGATTCCATATTTGACGAATTCCATGGGATTTTAAAACGGTATATTAAAAATTTGGTGAATGTGTTGTAATTTTCAAGGCGAAATGTGTCCTCAAATTTAATTATTTTTTAATCTTATTGGCGAAATAGGTCCTTATAAGCAACTATTTATAAATTTTAATTGGCGAAATGATTCTTCACAAGCAACTATTTGTAAATTTTAATTGGCAAAATGGGTCCTAATACAATGTCGTTTTAATAGTATTGGAAAATATGTAGGTGTTTTTTATTAAATGCTTCCAAGATCCAGGTGAAAATATTAGTCGGTCCAATTGAAACGCGTATTTTGACAATGGTGAATTTGTTGCTTAAATATGCCTCATAAAAAAAAATATTGGCGAATCGACATGCATTGGACCTATGTTTTGTAAATTCCGAGCAATTTGGATACCCTGTGGGTGCGAGAAATTCGCCAATTTTGGGCTGATCGATTCCTAGAATTCACCAATTGGTGAAGATTCGCCACTAAAGTTTTCCCTGACTTCTGGCCAACTATTATAACCTGGACCTTAAAGCCATTTGCAACCCACAAGGAGAAACTTTCATACATGTATCCAAAATTGCAATTTGTGAAGTTTTCAACCTAGATGACACATGCGATCATCCTATAGTGCATGAGGATTTAGAAAAGGAATACTGCAAGATGGACACTACCTAAAAAGGATGGAGGTTACTGTTACACAAGCCTGGAGAAGATGGAAACCTAGTACCACTTGAGGATGGCGATGGACCTCCCTTCCACGTTGATTTGTTTGAGCCCTATTTAAAATATACTTACTTCTTAGTGGGTCAAATAATGGGAACATAGGTCTCTAAATTTATTTCTATAGGGCCAATGGTGATCGCTGCTGACATACAATGTCACAATGCAAGACCTTTTTATTATGCTTCACACATTTCTAGAGGGATTGACTTGGGGATAATAGCCATCAAGAATGGTTCTCCCATAATGCACTTTAAACATTATTCCCTTCTCATGCACATGATATTGTACTATGGACAAGTGTTAGGAATATGGCTAGAGGAATTAAGAATCATACATTTGGATAAAGAGGGTCAGCCATTACCGATACAATTATGGACCTCCATTTGGGACAACATATTTGTCAATTCTAATTATGTTTATTTTGAAGAACACTTTGTCAAGACATTGTACAGGTTTTATGATCACACTTGTAATTATTCATTGTCTAATGAGATCAAAAGATTCTTAAGGCCTAAGGATTTCAATAGACCACTGACTATAAGTCATAATTGGGGTGACTAGTATTGCTTTGTTGATTCCACTATGATCAGGGTTTATGGTTTTGAAGACACACCTTTCCTATTACCCAAGACTGTGCCAAAAAAAATTGCATATCTAGAGATTGTCAGGCAACTGGATTATTCCAATGTCATGAACATGAGTGCATATGAAAAACAGTCATTCATGCCTAGTACATTGCGTTTTGGGGATTTTACTATAGTATCAAAAGAAGGATATGATCTCATTTTGGGTAAATTGTCACATTTCAATATGAAGAAGGTTGCACCAAGGAAAGGATTTGATCCTAAAGGCTTTATTGATTTTTCCAGGAAAAAATAAAATTTAAGTGGATATTTTCATGTACCATATCCTCATGATGATATTATCATAAACATGGAAGAAACAGAGGCCGAATTGGCAATTGATAATTATAATAGAGAAATTGAATAGAAGATGAAGGAGATACAAGAAGTAGAAATGTTGTCCTCTGGTAGTGAGGAATCTTCTGAAGAAAATGAACCCCAAATCCAACCTGATAAGATCCCCAAGCTAAGGATTGAAGAGTATCGACCTCCAAAAAAAGAATAGGAAGTTGGGGAACCATCTGACATAGATGCTAGGCAAATGGCTTATAAATCTTTTGTCTCAGATGACCAGTTTATTAAATCTTCTAAATTTAAATCTTTCTTGTACAAATAAAAGGGAAAAACAATAAGGGAATCAGTTGCAGACATCACACCTAGCAATGAAAGCCAGTTTTTGAACACATTGAAAATGGATGTGGAGAATGAAATGAAGAACATGACTCTAGAGAAGGGAAGAAAATTATTAGAGGAGTCTGGTGTGATCTTTCCTTGTTTGGCCTTAAGCTCTACTTTATTTTTTGATAGATTTTTGCACAATAATGATGTCAAACACAAGCTCAGTCCAGAAGGGGTAACAGAGGTATACACTGGGTCAAGATACAATCCTTATGAGAGTTCTCTTATGATCTGGCCTCTATACCCCCACATAAGAAGCTTGTAATTATTGCTATAGAGAAATCAATGTGATGACATTAAAAGTGGGTGAAATTGATCTTGTGGTCACAACTGATATTGGTATAAATGTAGCCAAATTGAACAAGGCACAGATTCAAATGTTGATTAAAGAATGGGATATGTACAAATTGAACAGTGAAAGGATGCTTAAAGAAAATGATTTTCTAAGAGACACAATCAAGGATACATTCAAAGAATCTACTAAAATGTTGACTCAAGGAGAAGGCTCCCAATTAAAGGACAAGTGTGAGAAATTATAGATAAATAATCAACAGATGCACACTCAAGTGATCAAGGCTAGGTTTGATACGCTTTCTACAATACTCCAAAAGAGGTACACTAATATGATGATCTAGATGGACAAGTTTTGGGTAACTCACTCTAAGAGTCACACTGCCATTCAAGAACATAAAAGGATAAATGATAGGCTTCAAGAAAAGCTCCAAGGGATACAAAATAGAAACACTTCTAATACTAGGGGCATTACAGCTGTTGAAGACCTGATAAGGAAGCATAAAGACTATTATGAGAGACTTCAAGCAAATGCCAAAGAGTTTATCAATGCTTCAAAAGGTGTGCCTACATTGTTCAGTGATAATGGACAATTGAAAAGTCTGAATGAATGGATAAAAGAATGTCGAGTAATATTGTAGGAATCCTTGGAAGTAGCTAAGGATGAAGATCCAACATTAGAGCAAAAAAAGAGAGAAGATAGAGATATACCAAAGAAGAGACTTTCATAATATATATATCATGTAGATTATACTATAAAGAACCATGATGCATGCATAAATTTTGGCAGAAATCAATAGATCTTTAATTTTGTGTGACTTCACATTGGTGTCTATTGTTTGTTGATCTGAACAATTATCTAGTTGTCTCCACACTGTTATTTCTCTGTTATTTGAACTTGTGTATCCAAGTTGATATTCAGTTTCATCAAGACACATTTTTTGTTATTGTTTAATCAAGTTAATTGGTTTCTATCAAAGAATTAGAATCCTTTTAATTGATTGCAGTAACTTGGAAGTAACGTTTGGATCAGTAAGAAGAGCCCTATAATTGATAATACTGCCATACTGTCTCCAACTCGATATTATCTTGTTATTCAAATTAAGGATATACTTCATTTGTCAACACACATTTGTTGTCATTATGTGATTCTTTTTAATTGGTTCCTTCAAAGAAGGATTAAAAGCTATTTAAATAAGTCACAGTAACCTAATACGATCGATTGGATCAATAAGTAGAGTTTGTTAGTCACATTCCTGCACATTTATACAAGGTATAAACAAACATAAGTGCCAAACAATTAGAACTGTAACCAATACTAGTCACTTATCATAAAACTTCATTGACTCCGCTCACCCAATAAGGCACTGGTCCACTTCACATTTCATTATACCTTACTTATCCACTTTCATATTCTAAATTTCCAATTATCACTTTAGGAGTAGGAGTAGTTAACAAGCCTTCATCTATTCTACACTTTATGCCATTGTGGATAGATCCTTAAATCCAATTAAGTCACACAACCCTTAGATCTACTTCAGCTATCAAGGTCAACCTACCTAGGTTTAACAGAGCCTGAAGTGTAGGGATTCATCAACCATATAGGTTAACTCCATTCATTGGTTCAAAAACGTTGCAAGTCTGATCATAGAGCCTAACATCCTCTTAGGATTTGTAACCTGCATTTTTGAGACCCAACAATGTGGATGATATTTTTTTATCAGTTCTCTATTTGAAAAGGCACAAAAGTTGTATCAATGTTTTTTGGAGAATTAATTTGCTTCTTGGAGATGCCTTGTGATTGGATTTGAAAATGTGCACTTAATGTTAGCCCTAGTATCCCCTTCCAAGAATTAGCAAACATCAAAAGAAAAGAAGTGTCAAGAATGTATTTTAATCATAGGTTTGTTGTTGCTCTTTCCAAAATTTTGAATGCTCATAAACCTAACACACCTACCTACATTGATATGTTTTTTGAAGGATATAAAGCTAGTTTAAGTTCAATGCATGATGATTTTAAATTGACAAACATGGAGCAAGCATATACATGTCTTGATTCCATTGAAAGGGTGAAAAATTAATATATTACAAAAAAAATTGTCCTCACATGCAAGTGTTATTGATAAGAAGTAGGTTTCTAAGAGTAACAACAAAATGGATTTTGAATATTGTTAGGAAAAATGGTGTCTCAACCTTGCAATTATGATAGGTTAATATTATTGTAAATTTGGACCGTTCATCATTAGGTCTCAGATATGATGGTAGACATTTTGTTGGCTTGTCCTACCCTAGAAAGAAACCCTATTTTATGAGGGAATTGTATTACAGTTGTGCATTGTGATGTATTCTGATATTTTGATATTTTTTGTATTGCCTCTAGATCTTTGGTTGATGATACTCATGTGATAAGCTTGTTATGCAAGTATATTGTAATCTTTGTGATTTATGAATAATGTACTAGGTGGCTTTTGGAGTGTGGGGTTTTTCTTACAAAATTATTTTCCCCACACAAATTGTTGTGTTGTGATATGCATGATATTTATGTATTTTTGTTTAAGTTCCAGTAACTATTGTAATGATATGTAAAGTTTTGTATTATCCTCCTCTCAATATTAGTTTAGGAATTTGTTTCACTACCTTAGCTTCCTTACAAATACAAGGTAAATACGATGTGAGATGATGATTGTGTATGTAGAGGAGTAGAAGAAGGTGTCAATGCATCATATAGAAACAATAGAGATAATGAATATAGTATTTGCACCTACCTTCAACTAGATAAGTTATCCATGGGTGATTACAATAATGAAAATAATGATGACCTTCAATCTACTAATTAAGTAAATGATCCTACTATTTATTGTATTCAATTGGACAAAGAAAAATGTGTGTGCACTAATGTGCAACCTAGTGTATTATCTCTTCAAGATGATTTTATAGAATGTACACATGTTGATGATGTAAAGGATGGATAAGAAGCTAACCTCTTGATTCAATTATTGCCCTCTTTTATCTTTGATTACGATGTTGAAGCTACTAATGTATGTGTGCATGATAATGGCATATATGTGGCTACACTTGATGAAAAAACAATTGAAACAAATGTTAATGCAACAAATAATTTTCAATGTGAATACCTTGCACTTGAAGATTATGAATATGGTGATCATGTGGATGCATATGAGAGCTTGTTTGTTTTGTGAAATACCTATTTTCTTCCTCATGCAAAGTGTGCTTTATTTGGATCACAAGAAAATATTGCTGCAACAATGGTGGAAGAAGAAAATATATCCTAGGTCTATTTACAATAGTATATATGACAATAGATTTCCAAAGCAAGCTTGAAATAGAGAGACAATTTGAATAAATTGGTTCTTCACATGAGGTTTCTTCTTTTTATGTTGATAAAAATTGCATTAACAATTATGATAGTGAGGTATGTTGGTCGACTATTACCCAAGGGTTGATGAAGATATTATTGACTATGAGGCTTTTCTTTTTGAAGTTCAATCTTTTACGGCTATGGATGATGGTTGTATGCTTGAGTTAGAGGGGTCCAATATACAAGTGATAATGGTGTTGAGAAGCAACAAAAATGTGAGCAAGAATATCAACATGTTGTTGCTTAGGCTGGTAGTGTACCAAAGCTTCAAATTTTTCAATTTGATCCGTAAGAGGTAGATCATCTTTACGCAAACCAACAAGGTAATGAGGTACAATTTTCCTTGCCATGTGAATTGGAGGTTTTTTTCTTTTTTTCTTGATTCATATGATTAGATTAAAACATGTATTAAAGTTAAATTAGATGATGAATGCTTGCTTTCATCCATATTTGATGTTGTTGACCTAGTTTTTCAAGCTTCACCCCATATTGTTGTAGAAGTTAATGATGAATCATGGAATAGGTCTAGCACCTATTATTTGTGGCTACCCCATAATAGTAAATTTTATAAAAAAAAATTAGTCATCACTTCTCAAGCAATATCTACAATTTGATGCATTTACCTAAAGAAGGCTTCACTTTTTGTAGCTAGGTGGTGAAGATAATTTCAATTTGATGGATATTAGAACCTTTGATAGTATTTGTCTTTAATTTAGGCAAGCAGTTGCAAAAATTTATCTATGGCCTTGTGCCACGATTCTTCATGTAGGGTCTAACTTGCATATGATGTTGTAAGTTTTAGTATCCACCATATCTTCGATTTCCTTGTGCTTCCATGTCATTGGTTGCATGTTGCTATCCTTGTACATATTTTATTTTTATTTTGTGTTGTGGTGTGTTGTATATATTATGTTTTTGTTTGTGCAATCATGATCCTTGTTTGATCATCAAGTGTGTGTGTCCTGTCTCTTTTCTGGTTCCCTATTTTCGTCTACCTCCTAGAGATAGTTATATCCTCACTATGCCTATAAGAGGCACACATCCCCAACTTAATTTTTTTATTAAATGGCTATATTGTTTCCTTGTGTGATCCTACCATTTTTACCCGCCATTGATATAGATCTGATAAATTCCAAGTGGGTCCTTCATGTGTTGTGATTTCCTTTGGTCAAAGAAAATTCAAAGTGTGGGATGTTTTTGGGTCATTTCTCTTTGTTTGTTAGGCTTTTGGTATTTTAGGGTTTCTCTTACCTAAGTACCATTTCATTTATCCCTTGAAACCCCAAAGCTTTGTGTTAAATCCTTTATGCATTGGAGTTTCAAACCTTTGCTTCCTACAATATTATTTCCTTGATGCTCTCAATCCTTGAACTTCAACTTCCCCATCATTGACATAAGTTTCCTTTTAACACTAGGGTTTTTCCCTTCCCTTTGCCTTGGTACTTGATATACCTTCCAGTCCCTAAAACCTCAATCATTTACCTTGTGTTCCTTCTATTGGAGTTTTAGAGGCTCCCTTCTCTAGGTATTATTTCCATGATCCAAATGATAATCATGAATCCTTGTAATTTCCCTTTGGCCCTAGTCCTTTTTCCTCTAGTGTTCATCTTTCAATCTTACCCTTATTTGGGTACTCAATAAGCCTTGCCCTTGATCCTTGATTCTTATTTTTTGTTGATCCCTCTCTTCCTCTTCTTGGCATCATTTTTCCCTCTTCCTTTCTATTTCCTTTGTCCTTATTGAGGGTTTGACCTTCCCCTTATCTAGGTATGTACTATGAGGTATCCTAACCTTTGACCCCCAAAAAATTGAAATTCTTGCCATTTTATTGTTTCAGTCCTCAAAACCCTTGAAACATTGTTTTATTTACCTCCATGGGACACCCATAACTCTATTGATGCTATATATTTGACCTTGTAGCTACCATATTACCCCTTCTTGCTTGAACAATACATCTATTTGGCTTGGTAGGTGTGATTTTACACAAGAGATTCAATTGAAGATTGCAAATGTGGCTATGTCTCTATAAATGTGGTCACTGTGGTTTTGATTGTCTAGATCAAACTACAATAGATTTTTCCATCCTTTTTCATTGTTCCATGAACTTGGACAACCCATGTACACAAAATTCACAATTTCCACACCCTCCCATTTTTCATGACTTTTTGGATGCAATAAATGAAAAGTTATAAATACCAATTTATTATTCATTTAAATGGTTTATAGTTGAAGCAATTTTCTAGGTAGGAAAAGTTTGCAATTGATTCACAGGCATTAAACACAAAAGGTCCAAGTTGTAATTGAAGGAATTCATTTTGATGAAGTAGAAAGGGTTTTAAAATGCACATCCTTTGTAGTAGTATGTCTCCATGGCAATTTGCAATGATTTAGGGGAATGCATATTTCTAGCTTTGTATTTTCTCTTGCCACATTTTCCAGTGTGATTGTAATAAATTTTTGATGTATGTGTGACATCATATAATTTATTACAAATGCTTTGTAAAGGTCAATCTTATATTGCATATGGTTCATTGTAGTTTTGAGATGTATTATTAAGTATGTCCATTGTAGATAATGTAGTCTATCATTTTCATATGCATGTAAATTAGATTTTGTTGATGCTTTACGAAATGTATTTTTTCCTCTTTGTTGCTCATGACTCTATTTTCTAATGGAGTAGGTAATTGGTCCACATTGGTGAAGATTTTAATCAATCCATCATTTTGATCACCTCCATCTTATTAGTTGTAGGAGTGGAGCAAGAGTAGATTAGGATATGCTTGTTTTTTATGATCCAATGTTACGAATTAGGGAACAAAATTCAAGCAAGCCTCAAATTGTTAAATCATCATAAAATCATATTCAAAATGGTTGCACCTTACAAATGTGAATGAAACATTAAATGAAATCATCTTGAGGGATTATGATAATACTTTCATCCATATGTACATTTGCAATATGTTATCATGAATATAACAGGCTATATACAGCTAGGTTGTTTTTGACCTAGTGAAAATAATTGGGGTATGTAATGTAAGAAAGTGATCCTATGGTTTAATTAGGATTAGATAATTTTCACTACAAAACATTAGAATTCAGATCGACAAGGGTATGAGATTAACTTGCAACCTAAAAGGTGAGTTGAAATCAACCTTGGATCTAAATTATTTGGGGGGTTTGAAATGGATTTGAAATGAAAATGCAATGTTGTAGCTAAATGACTATGAAAATGCATGGTTTTGATGCAAATATAGAAAAATGGTTTTGATACAAATATTGAAAAGTTGGAATTTGAAAGTCAAATTTAAGGACCGGAATTGAAAAGAGAAGACATGTGTGCACTTGTTTAAGTTTGAGCTAATTTTGGGTGGAATAGGGTGCAAGGACACCCTAGTCTAGGTTTCTAAAACTAAAATCTACTTTAGTAGTCCTTAGGCACCTATTATGTAGCTTATCCCTTCAGGATCCCTTTGTCATATTTGTTTGTTGTCAAAATATTGTAGTTTTTGTATCTTGTCGAGTTGTAGGGCTTGAATGCATGAATGAGTGAATTTCCTTCAAATATTCCTTCAATCCTATTCAAATATGTATCTACACATTCAAAAGAAGAGGAAGGGTTGTGCCATATAGGGGCTTGCCTCAGGAAAACCCCATGTTGGTGTTTCCACCTCCACAATGGCAAAATTGATGATAAAGAGAGCTTATCCTTTTAAGGGATAGAGGCTAAATGATAAATGAATAATGAATAAAAAATTGATGCAACTCACCACTTATATCTAATATCCTTAAAGGACTGAAGTCATACACATTTCCTCAAGGCTTGATTACAATTTGGCTTGAAGACCTACAAGTATTAGTACTCACAAAACAAATGATCACAAAACATGAATGGATTTACATAAAAACATGATGAATGCTTAACATGATGCTTGACTAAAAATAGTGTTGCAATAATGCTCATAAATATTCTCTTGACTACCCTTGGTTGACCTTAGGATCTTCACTTTGATCTCCTTTCATAAATTGCTTCCTTCATGCTCAAAATGAGAGGAAAACATTCTTAAATATGCATTTTAATTAATCCTTTTAGGTAGGGGTTGACTTGGGGTCATTTTCAAATCATAAAAGCCTACCAATTGAAATTTAGAACATTCAAAAAAATTCTTTTTTGGACTAGGGTGCCCTACGCCCCTTTCCAATGCTTTTTCTTTGGCCCAAAATTATCGAGATGTTGGGGATTTAAATATATTTTAATGATCCAGTCTCAAAATTGGTAAATTATTATTATAATTAAAGTTATAGGAAAAATAGGGTGTCAAGGTAGTGTGAAATTAGGGTGCTGGCAAGAAGTTGAGTCCACTTTTTGGCCAAAAAGTGGAAGTGTTTTCCCTTATTTTCACAATTTGACACATTTGACCTTAAAATTTGAAGCACTTAGAGATGTAATCTTCAAAAAAGTCACTAATCATAAAATGTAGTACTCGGAGTCTAGTTTCCAAATATGTAATTTATTTCAATATGCAGATGGTACAAATTGATTTTCAATAGGCGTTTCTAAAAACCATTGTTTAAAAGTCACTTTTTTTTACCATACCATGCACGTGTACATCCATATTTTGGCCTAAATTATCGTATTTTTCTAAATCCTTTTGGGAAAATATTTGTAACTCACTGAAGCACATTTTTGGATATTTTTTTGTAATTTTTTATTGAATTTTTTTTTTGTTAATTTTTTATTAGCCATATTTGTTGTTTCAAAAAATCGTCGTGTACGTCACGCATAAGATGAACTAAACTTATCATTTTTTTAATTTTTTTTAAATTGAAAAGAATTGTCTAAAGTACATTCTCATGCAATCCATTTGTGAAAATGTTATGTTGATAAAAAGTTATTAAAATAGTAAAAACCCCTGATATTTAAAGTTTATGGACTAGTTTCATTAGAAATTAATTGAAAAATAGAAAAAATAATCCAATTATAAAAAAATTACATATTTGGAATTTGCACTATCTCATCTATAATGGGTTTTAATTTCATCGAAAAATTCTACAAAAAAAGTCATTAGCCATATGTCCAAACTCACTATTTTTCTCTGACATTGTTAGGAACTTCAACTTGTAGGTCAAACCAGGTTGAAGGCCTAGCTTCGGATTCCCAACGCTTTTCCCGAACCAGAATACAATCCAAAAACCTGACCACAAAGCAAGGCGAATTTCAAATTTTTAGAAACGGGATCCCATTTATCCTGTTTTGTAAATCGAGATCTCGTTTCCCAATATTAAATGCGGTGACTGTTGACAGGGAAATGGGATCTCATTTTATAAATAGGATCATGTTTCCCTATCAACGGTCCCCACGTTTAATATTGGGGAATGGGATCCCAATTATAAAATGAGATCTCGTTTGTAATAAACAAGATCTTGTTTTATAATCAGGTTCTTGTTTCTTTCTAGCTGTTTTTTTTATTTATTGGAAAAGTTTACTATGAAGTCTACAACTTCACATATACAGCCGACTGTGACATATTGGGATATTTTTCATCAACTTTTGTCTTTACAAGTGGTGAACTTGCATTTTGGATTGAATTTTTCAAAGGATGCATCATGTAAACAGTTTTTGAAGTGGAATTGTGTTAGTTTTCTACTCATTTGGAGGAACAAAAGAGGAAGAATTTTATTTTTATAGGTCTTCAACTTGCAAATTGGATTGAATTTTTGAAAGGAGGCATCAAGAAAACAGTTTTTTAAGTGGAATTGTGCTAGTTTTCTACTTGTTTTGAGAAACACAAGAGGAAGAATTTTATCCTTACAAGTCTTCAACTTGCAATTTGGATTGAATTTTTTGAAGAATTTCACTATTGAAATTCATTTGTGCTTGAGAATTTTATAATTATGGGTTCACAAGCTTGTAATAAGAGGAAATATAGGAAGACATTGACTCCTGAAGAAATTGAAGCAAAGAGAGAGAAGGAGAAACAAAGACAAAGAGAAAGAGAAAGAAGAATGAGAATTAAATCAATGAATGATGGTGGAGCATCCAATTCCACAACTATTGAAGATGAAAACATTGAGGAGACCATGGTTGTAGATGAAGCTAATTTGCAAGAAGTCAATTTGGAAAATAATATGATTATACAAGCAATTCCTAGTGTGTCTTCAAATCCCTCTTTCAATGCTATGGAGAATGTTTCAATAGGCACAAATCCAAGTATGTCTTCAAATCCAAATTTTAGTGAAATGGAAAATTCATATGTAGAAGTTTTACAAGATGTTGGACTTAATGATGTTGACATTGATAATATTCAGAGAGATGAAATTTTTATAGAATTTGTTGAAAATGAAAAAGAAAAATATTTTGTTGAAAATGAAAATCAGAATGAAAAATCTTTTGTTGAAAATGAAAATGAGAATGAAAAATCTTTTGTTGAAAATGAAAATGAGAATGATCATTTTGTTGAAAATGAAAACAAAAACCGTTTTGTTGATGAAAATGAAAATAAAAACCATTTTGTTGATGAAAATGAAGATGAAAATGTAAATCGTTTTGAAGTTGAAAATAAAAATGAAAATCTAGAATGTGATGTTGAATTTAATGAAAATACTTTTTTTTAAATTGAAAGTGATGTTTTGGATAATCTTTCTGGTAAGATTTCTTGGAGGCAAATAAGAACACATGCGAATAGAATATACAAAAAATTATTTTATCGTAAAAAACTTGCATTTCAATGTCAACTAATGATGCAATTGATGAGAATGCAAAAAATGAGGAAAATAATGAAAAGGTTAGGCTTTTTGTTAAACCAAGAAGAAAAGATCAATCATTAAAATATGTTATGTCTACTATTGCTAGTTCCATTCATCTATTGGGAAAAATAGTTGATCTAAAGATAAAAATGCAGCAAGAAGAGATATAACAATTGCTATAGTTAATAAAGCAACTTTGAATAAAAGAATGTAAGCAATATTAGTGAAGTTTTTAAAATACATCCTAAAACATTGCTAAGAGTGGCAAAAAGAAGAGAAAGTATAGAAAATGATCCTATCAACCAATGTTGGAGTTTCAGTGGTCGACTCCCAAGGTCTGATATGAAATTGAATGTTGAAATTAACTCTTTGATTGAAAAATATTGGCATGATAATACTAGGGTATCATCTAATGCTAGAGATGTTTTAAAATTAAGGGTGGGGTCCAAAGTTTGCGATCCTCACCTAAAACACCTATTAGATACAACACAAACTGAATTTTATAGAAAATTTTGTGGTGATGTAGTGTTACCTGTTAATATTAAAATAAGCCAAAGTTCTTTTGAAAAATGTAAACCTTGGTATGTAAAAATTAATAAGCAGCAAATATCTTGTTGTAAAATGCATGTTCAATTTTGTTATTTTTATGATGTTTTTCGATATATACATTGTACCTTGCATACTAACATGATTATACAGGAATGTCATATTAATATGCCACCTTAAGCAATAATGGAGTTTATATCAGGTTTGTTTTGTGAAAGATCTAATGGTAAATTATTTTATTTAAGTTCTTGTATTTCTGGACAATGCATTAGTTGTGGAAATCTTTCATTCTTAAGAATTTGTATGCATGAAAGTGTTGATAATGATATTGGACAACAATTAGTAGATGTTAAAATATTTAAGAATGTTCACTATTCTTTAAAAGATGGAAAAATAGGAAAGCATTGTGATTTAGTTACAAAAAAAGTTAGTGTACATGCATTCATGAGTGAATTTAAGAATAAGATTGTACCAAAATATGTCATGCACTCTCAACATGCTTGATGGCTTGATGGCCAATTTCGTGCATGTAGAAACACATTTCCAATTGGTACTATACTTTCAGTGGTTGATTTTGTGAAAAATTATACTCTAGCTCTGCAAGAGGAAATTCAATCACAGTATTATAATTCAGTGCAAGTAGCTATGTTTGTCCATATTGTTTATAGACATGCAGATGATAGCACTGAGGATGATAGAAAAGTTTTGAGGGAGTACCATTTTTATTTGAGTGACAACCGATTACACTCGTCAGAGTTTGTTCAATACTGTTTCAATATATTTTATAGAAATTTAAGAGAAAGAGGAATCCAAATGACAGAACACCTCATATGGTCAGATAATTGTGTGGGGCAGTTCAAGAATGCTCGAATTTTCTATTGGTTAAGTAGGGTTCACAAGAAACTTAATTTCCAACATATATGGAGTTTTTTTTAAGTTGGGCATGGTAAAAGAGAACATGATGGAGCTGGTGCATGTTTCAAAAGAATTCTTGATAGACAACAATTAAAATTTTAGGATGCAATAAAATTTAAAGATGTGTGTGGGATTGTGGATTGGTGCAATACAAGATTATATGCACCTGGTCCGTGTGATTACTCTACAATTCATCGATTCTTTTGGTTGGTTGAAGAAGAGAACATTATACCTAGAGCTAACTATGAGACAATCAGTGGATCTACTAAATGACATTCATTTAGGAGTTCGACAGCAAGCACATGGACTATCTAGACAAGGGAGCTTGCATGTTTTTGTCAATTTTGTATCTTAGGAGATTGGTAAGCATGTGAAAATACAGAATGGGTTGAACAATGGGAGCAAAGATCGTTGACACCTACACAAGCACATGATCAATATGAAAGAACTATTGAAGAAAATGATCAAGTGTTTGCATCTAAAGAATATGAACATGTTACAGACCTTGTACAAGAAGGTAATTTAATTCAATTTATTTCATTTTATTTCACTTTATTAAGTTATTTTGTAATACTAAATTATTTATATGGATATGCGCAAGTTATTAAATCAAATTTTGTTTGCAAGACATGTGTATGTTGTTGTTGCACCTAAGGGGAATGAAGAGGAAACAAAATATTGATTGGCTCATTGTGTGGAGACTAAACATAAGTTAATAGCACCTTGAGAAGATGATGATGGCTATCATTATCCAATAGGTACGGTGATCCCCTTAAGACATTCCCTTAAGCAAATTTTGATAAAAAGTTTTTGATCCCCTTAATAAAAAATTTAGAACAAGTCTTTGATCCCCTTAAGAAAATTTTGAGAACTTATTTGATGATGGTTTTCATTTTTTCCAATAGTATTAGTGGTGGTTGTTGGCACTTGGCTATGAAAATACCTGAAAAGGAAGAATGGTCTACCTGCGTTTGAAGACTATGAAACACATAAAAAGAGTATACACTATTCACATTTGGTGGTGGCAACAAATATAAAACTAGATCGGTATCGTGGAAGACCTACAAATAAAGTGATATGGACAATTTCTATGGAAGAGCATGAGACAATCATAGATGCATTGCAAAAAAGAGAGGATGCAGATGGTACAATGGAATAAGTATATTCAAGTAAATATAGTTTTAGTTTTATATTGTCCTTTTAAATAGATTAAATACATGTTTTGATATTGGTCAAGTGTGTTATTAGTTGAAATTGATTTAAATTTTCCTTTTATATATCCTGAAGCCATAATCACAAAAAGGATCTAGTCCATGCAAATTCAACCTAGACAACATGGAATACTTGGTAAAAAAAGGTAATTATTAGTTAAATTATATTTAAATACATGTTTTGATTATATATTGATATTGCTTGTACATTAATAGTTAAAATTGATTTCTTATCCTTTTTTGTATCCTTAAGCCATCATTTCATTGATCTCATACTTTGAAACAAAAAGGAGAGGATGTCTAGATTTAACCTACACACATGTGTGGAATAATTTTAAATGTAGGTACTTGAGTTGTGTACATATAGATAGTTTTATATAAATTAAAATGTGTATGTTTTGATGATTTCATTGATATTTCTTGTACCTTTTTGATATCGGGTGGTGTGAAGACCTACTACATTCCGGGCACGAGTTTGAGATGTTCTTGAGATGGAATATCCAAATTTTGTAAGCATTGTTTTGAGATGACATATATGTACATACATACTTACACAATTAAACATTTTGTACAAATTACAAATACATGTACATACACAATTATGTACTCTATGTACTTTTATGTATCAAAATCAATATTCTATATATTTTTTTTGTTAAATGTGCATATTTTCCTACTTTGAAACTTTATATTTGATTGTATAATCACTAAATATCATGCATAAATTATTGTTAAATCAATTATATCCTTAAGAATTTGTATTATGACCCCTTAAGACATCCCCTTAAGATGTGTCATATTAACACATCCTAAATATTATACTTAATTATATCATTTTTTATGATGACTCGCCCTAAAACTTATAATACTTGTTTATATCACTTAATATTTATACTTAATTATACTCTTCTTTGATCCCCTTAAGACGTGTTGTATTAACACATATCCTAAATATTATACTTAATTATATCATTTGTTATGATGACTCACCCTAAAACTTATAATACCTGTTTATATCACTTAATATTTATACTTAATTATACTCTTCTTTGATCCCCTTAAGACATTGTATTAGGACCCCTTAAGACATCCCCTTAAGACGTGTCGTATTAACACATATCCTAAATATTATACTTAATTATATCATTTGTTATGATGACTCACCCTAAAACTTATAATACTTGTTTATATCACTTAATATTTATACTTAATTATACTCTTCTGTGATCCCCTTAAGACATTGTATTAGGACCCCTTAAGCCATCCCCTTAAGACGTGACGTATTAACACATATCCTAAATATTATACTTAATTATATCATTTGTTATGATGACTCACCCTAAAAATTATAAATACTTGTTTATATCACTTAATATTTATACTTAATTATACTCTTCTTTGATCCCCTTAAGACGTCGTATTAGGACCCCTTAAGACATCCCCTTAAGATGTTTCGTATTAGCACATATCCTAAATATTATATTTAATTATATCATTTGTTATGATGACTCACCCTAAAGTATAATACTTGTTTATATCACTTAATATTTATACTTAATTATACTCTCTTTTGATCCCCTTAAGACGTCGTATTAGGACCCCTTAAGACAACCTATAAATTAGTGTTGGATGTTATTATTTGTTTTGACAGCTTATAAATTAGTATTGGATTCTATTATTTGTTTTGACAGCTTATAAATTAGTATTGGATGCTATTATTTGTTTTGACAGCTTATAAATTAGTATTGGACACTATTATTTGTTTTGATGGATTATAAATTAGTATTGGATGCTATTATTTATTTTGACAGCTTATAAATTAGTGTTGGATGCTATTATTTATAGAATTTATTAATGCTTTTTTTCTCTAATCTTGTATGGTATTGTTTATTTCTTAAAATTTCATCCTTTGTGGTATATAAACGAATTGCTTTTGTTTGTAAATTATGATTTATTGACTAATTATTGATTGATGTGAATTGAATAAGTTCATTGACTAATTATATCTAATTATTGAATGTACATATCATGTAGATCATGTATGGGATCACTAAATTTGTAAAGTACAAATATTAAAATGTCCTATTAATTTCAACTTTAATTTCATATTTATATTTAATTTCACATTTAATGTCCTATATTAATGTCTTGACTATGAACATAAAATGCATAAATGTACATGTGTAAATTAAAATTGAACAATAATAAAGTCCATAATTTATAACATATTAAGTGCATGAAACCAATATATTAAGCACGTAAAATAAAGTCCATCAAAGTACAACCCATGAACTAAAGTCCAACAAAGTACAAAGTACATGAGAAACCAAATATGTAGTCCATGAAATAATCAAATATAACCCATAAAATCATGTTTAGGTCATGTATCGTCTCCATAATCAAGAGACCTCTTCACACCATGTGGACTATGGGAATGACTTGAAACACTCTGTACAAGAGAAAGATGGAATCAGATGTAAGATGATAAAAAATGATTTAATGACAATTTAATTTATAATTCATCATAAAATTAAATTACCATCATATCTGGGTCTAGATGCTCTGGTGCACCTGAACCAACCTCTAAATTCTCTAAATCAATCTACATAAACAAGACAAAGAAAGTTGAAATTAGATGTAAGTCTACAATTAAAAATGATTTAATTCAATTTAATTTATAATTTATCATATTTTGATTGTATCGTATTTTGAGGTTGTGCACCCTCTTCTCCAGGACCTGTTTGTACATGCTCAACTACAAGATGTGTCTCATGCTATAAAAGAAAAAGAATTTAAAACATGTATTAGCTCATATTATATATATATATAAATATATATTCAATTTAAAATTTAAAATTAAAGTTATTCAGAATATATAATTTGTAATTGAATTTAAATATAATAAAAAATTTAAATTACCATGATATCTGGAGCCTGCTCTGCATGTCCTCCTAGAGGTGTAACTATGACTGGGTCATGGCAGAAAGTCGCACTAACAAAGTCCTACAAGATCAAATTTAAAGCATGTATACTTGAATTAGGTTAAAATATATATATTCAAGTTTGCACATTTTGTGTAGAAATTTTTTTAAACAACCTAAAAATCAAAGGCCTCGCGAGTAGCCGCAACATCTAATGTTTGCCTAATGCCCATTCTCATTGTCGTATCAACCTAGACATACATGTAGACATTTAACGCTTATAATATTTACAAGTGTGCATGCACATTTGATATATAGTGAATTCAAAATTCATAATTGTAACTATACTAATGTAAGTTAAACAATTTACAATATAAATGTACCTGCCCCTGATCTACGACACCCGATAGTGGAGGAGTTCTCGACAATGCCTCAGGTGGAATCAACATGGAAGTTGATTGAATCCCCTAAACCAACATAAATATTTTAAACATATGTTCATGATTCAATTATAAATTTAAAACTCAAGTTAAAAATCATTTCATATCTAATTTAAAAAATTGAAATCAAAATACCCCATAAGGGTTTCCAACTAAGATTGGTGTCGATGTATGTACTCGCGGAGTAGATGATTGCCCCATCATTAGTATCATTTGTACACCAAATGGTTTGATTGTTAAAATGTATTACAAAATTTTCTTTGATATATACATTCATTAAAATTCATATAAAATGAACATGTAGATGCATATTTATACCTATGTCGTAGTGTCCTCAGGGTGATGGTCTGTTGTAAGAAATTCTACAAATGAATTGATTCGACCAAATGAACCACCAGAATCTCCACGTCCACCCAAACTAGGTGTGGCTTGATTGAGTCCATATCATAATTGATGGAAACTAGTACATACATGTGGGACTCTCAACACTCCTGGAGTGGTACTGGGACCAACTCCATAAAACACTCCATCGTTGTCATCTCTATACTCCCTACTCACTATCACAAAAGCATGTTGATCAAGGTCTCCTGCGAGTGTACTAAGGGATTCTAATGTCAAGACCACCGCATGCTGATGCATAGGTGCAAGAATGGTAGGACCAAGAGGAGCAACAAGGGGTTGTGCATGCACAAGGCATTGGGGATCAACCCTTTCCCCTAACCTTTGTTGTGGCATGCCGCCACCAACACCCTGAAATGATTTAAAATCAAAATAATTAGGCTTTTTCCCCATAACAAACTCTACATATAGTTTCCTCAAAAAATTCAATGGGACCTCCAAATTAGCGTATGGTGGACTATCAAATACCATATACCATCGATCCCAAAAATATGCACTCATATGTGGAGTTTATAGGAGAGACCATCTGCATAAAATTTTCTCATTTGCTCTCTTTCTCGTTGATGCCTATCTAGATCAAAATAAATAGTCCTAATGGCATCCACAATGTATGCAGATGCAAAATGTCTCACGTGTGGTGGAATCAATTCTTGATTCTGCATAGCAATGATTTGATTTTTAATGGATGCAACTTGATCATTTATGTGTGCTCTCAAGTGAGCATCATCAAATGCAACAGGTGCTAGAGGTGGGATATTAGGTTGAGGGGGTGGAGGGGTAGGTGGAGGGGGAGGTAGAGGTGCCTGAGGTGCTGGATTGATGATATCATCAATGTTAAATTGATCCATGATATAAGATATAAGTGTACCTACATTAAATTATACAAAATTAACATATAAACTTACAAAATTACAAGAAATAGTTAAATTTGAAACACACATGCAAATTTATTTAAATAGGATGTGCATACATATACATACACATACATATGCATTGACTGAACTTGAGCATGTGCATGCAAAATTCAAAATTTAACATGTACATACATTTAAAATAAAAAATATGATGCATAATTTGCATGCATACATCATTCAACTAAACTATGTACATACATACAAATTTCAAAATTTAAGATCTAGAACTATGCAATTTTAATACATGTACATACTAAAAAATAAACTTGAAACATTCAAAAAAATCTTATTTTATGTCTAATGCATATATATATTACATTTTTCCAACAGGAGAAATCATGATCTAGTAGATAGTCATAAAATATATACTATTATAAATTCATCATTATAAGTTCATAAATTCCACCAAATTCATAAATTCATGTCACTAAAAATATCCATCCAACCAAAATCATAAATTCACGTCACTAAAAATATCCATCCAACCAAATTCATAAATTCATCACACAAAATATCCATCGAACCAAATTCATAAATTCATAACTATAAGATCATTGTCTTAATTTAGAAATTGTTGTGGCTCTCTACTGCATCTCTTCATTTCTTTGTGTTTTCCTTTTCAGAATCGGAAGTTCTCCTCTCCTCTAGCCATTGTCGATGCTCATCTAAGATCCCATCCATAGCCCTAACAGCATCAACAATGGTTTACATCCTAGATGCAAACATCTTCACAGGTGATGCGATACATTCTTCATTTTGAATAATGTTAATTTGATCTTGGATGGTTCTAACATTGGCATTGATTCATGCTTTCAAGCGAGCACCATCGATTTTAGGTGGTGGAGGTGGAGGGTTATGAGGTGGAGTAGGTGGAGGTGGAGGTGAAGGTGGTGGAGATGGATGGTGTGGAGGTGGATTACAAATATTATTGAATCGATCCATGTGATCTCTATGATATAAGTGAACCTACATTAGATTTGCAATTTCAAAATGTAAGATACATGTATAGGAAATACCCTTAAACCATTCAATATAAATGGCCTAATTGAATACACATGATAAAATATGTAAGCCTCATTTATGTCTAAGGCATGTTACTTGAATGAAAAAACAATTAACTATTAATATAGGACAATTTATGAATGTTATAGAGTTTACGGTTTAGAGTTTAGGATTTAGGTTTTAGGGTAATAGTATTGCTTAAGGGGATCTATGTAGTAAGGTCCTAGTACAAAATTACATGGCTTTTAAGATAATAAAAGTTGGTGAAGATGCCCAAGGCAACCAAATTTCATTAAGGTCTGAGGCAACTTCACCAAATTTTATTCACTTGATCCATGCCATTTTGTCCTAGGAACTTACTAGACATAGATCCCCTTAAGCCATCCTATCACCCTAAACCGTAAATTGATCAACATAGATTATGAAATCTCATTCATATTATAATATTGCATGATCTTATTATTGTTAAATTTGGTTGCCTTGGGCAACTTCACCAAATTTTGAGAACTTATTTGATCCCCTTAAGAAATGTCATATTAGGACCCCTTAAGACATCCTAAAGTATGGCTTAAGGGGGTCTATGTAGTAAGGTCCTAGTACAAAATGACATGGCTTAAGTGAATAAAATTTGGTGAAGATAGCTTAAGTGAACAACATTTTCTTGTGGAACAATTGATTGAGATAGCTCTTGTTTCAACTGACCAACCTAGATCATGAAATCTCATTCATATTATAATCTTGCACGATCTTATTATTGTTAAATTTGGTTTCCTTGGGAAACTTCACCAAATTTTGAGAACTTCTTTGATCCCCTTAAGAAATGTCATATTAGGACTCCTTGAGACATTGATTTACGGTTTAGGGTGATAGGATGGCTTAAGGGGATCTATGTCTAGTGAGGTCTTGGGAAAAAATGACATGGCTCAAGTGAATAAAATTTGGTGAAGTTGCCTAAGGCAACCAAATTTCATTAAGGGCCTAGGAAAAAATGATGGCTTTAGGGTTTAGGTTTTAGAGTTTAGAGTTTAGGGTTTAGGATAATATGATGGCTTAAGGGGATCTATGTAGTAAGGTCCTACAACAAAATGGCATGGCTTAAGGGAATAAAATTTGGTGGAGTTTCCTAAGGCAACCAAATTTAATTTTAAGATCCTAGGACAAAATGAATGCTTTAGTGTTAAGGGTTTAGATTTTAGAGTTCAGGGTTTAGGGAACTTAGGGTGAAGTTTGGGTGGCTCTTGGAATAATGGACTTGCAAGTTAGTGACTAGTTTATGAATATTTTTTATTTTATGTATAGATTGACTATTTCTATAATAGAAAGACATAATTATGTATTATTAAGATTGAGTTTGATGTATATTTTAACTGGATTTTTTTTAATTGAATATAATAATATTTTATTTAACATTTTTTCATTAATATTTCCCACTTAAATGAATTTTATGATATTAAATGTATAATATAAAATTAGTGAATGTTGAATCAAGTATTTTATTTTGGATTGTTTGGAATTGAAAGAACCTAAAGAAAGAAAAGAAAAATGTTTAGATTCTTTTAGTGTCTAGGTAACTAGTGCAAATTGATATTTTAGACTAAACTAGAAGCCTAATTAACAACTAATTGACTAGAATGAGGGTTAAGATTGTTGAAATACAAGAGACAACACATGCAAACAAGAAATGGAAACAAAGCATGACTAAGAGAGATCAAAACATAAAATAGAAATGAATGCAAATATTATCTAATTAAGTGACAATTGGAAATGGATTGTACAAGGATTTACGAATTTGCTAACTAAACTTGCAAACAAACATTGATAAAATTTATGAATTGTAACTATTCTTTAACATATTGTTTTCTAATCTAATTATAATTTAACATTGAAAGTAAAGTTTAACATATTGTTTTCTCCATACAATGAAAATGAAATTTAAAACATTTAAGCAATGCAAATGAATTTTTTCCATTATCAAATATTCTTGAGCTCGAAATCAAGGTTTTCAAATGCAAAATGATTTGTTTGATTTCAATTTAGGGTTTTAGCAAAAAAAATTGTTTCAATTCAATTTCAGGGTTTCAATCTAAGCAATTAGGGTTTTTAATGCAATTTTTTTGTTTCATTTCAAACTAGGGTTTTCAAATTCAATTTTTTTTGTTTGATTTGAATTTAGGGTTTCAAAAAGTGTGATTAGGGTTTTCAAATGCAATTTTTTATTTTTTCAATTTAGGGTTTTGAAATGAAATTTTTTGTTTCCTTTCAATTAGGGTTTGCAAATGCAATTTTTTTTGGTTTGATTGAACAATTTAGGTTTAAAAAGATAAATTTTGTTTTTAAAATATAATTTAAGGTTGAATTTTTTCTTTCTATTCAATATCTTCAGGTTTCATTGCATTTTTTCATCTATTTCTACAAATCATCATTTCTACTGTTACACGAAATAAAATGCTTAAAACGCTAAATAAATTAGAAAAAAAATGCTAAAATATATTATTGTATTTAAATTTTCAATAAAAAAGAAAAAAATTGGGAGTGGAGGCGTACCTCGAGGTCGTTACACTGCCGTTGTCTGTCGCCCACACCAATTCAGGATCTCGTGCAGAACAGAATGAGTTTCGTTTGTATTTTTAAAAAATAAATGCCATCTTAAAATGAGATCTCGTTTTGTAATAATTGAGATCCTATTTCGCATCCGTTGATTCAGGACCCTTTAACAAACAGGATCCCAATTTTTAAAAAGTGGGATCCTGTTTGGAATTGAGGCTCGGGATCCCGAAGCTAAACGAGATCCCGATTTTTAAAAATCGGGATCTCTTTTTTGCAATGTCGATTTCAATTTTTTGGCTAAGGAAAAAACTTCCATGTTTTGTGGACTCAACTTATTGCACTTAACCATTATCAAGGGTGACATTTTATGACACTACAGGGTCAAGTGTACAATGGGTGTAATTGTTTATTGTTGTTGTAATGTTACATTTTATTTGATGTAGAAACCTATTAAGGACACCTCTAAGAATACCTTCTTGGGTTTAAGCTAGTCCTAAAGTGTAGGAAATACCACCTACTCTCATCATTACTCTTTAATCATCCACAATCTATTGATGAACCCCCCTTTTCCCTTCTTGATGACAAATGTCAAGCCTAGAGGTAAGAAATGTTCTAGAATTGTGGGGTGTGGTTTTGGGACCTCACACATTGCACTAGCTCCCACAATGAAATTGAATGCCAACACAACAATAGTTATTTTCACAAGACAAATTAGATTGAGTAAGTCAATGTTATTGATTAGGAGGCATAATATCTTGACTATAGTGTTGTGTCAATTGACATTTTAGAGGAACACAAGCATCTTTTTCACGTGAATAGTTGGATAAATTGACAACTAGTCTCTATCATCATTTGATATTGACAACTGAAAGAACATTATCACACATCATGTACCTAGGTGCCTTGTCTTTCTACCACTATATATCTAAACCCCTACTCTCTAGAATGGTTACAACATGATAAAAAAAATTAGGTAAGTCAATAATGCACTTTAAAGTCAATCCTATGTAGGTCATCATCACTTACATGATCTCATTCCTTTGGAAGTATGAATATTCTACTTGGAAGATCATGCATGTATGGTTGGAATTTCATTTACTATTCATATCCACAACAATGAAGAATACACATTGGTAAATAATACTTCAACCTTTGCAAGTCAAAATCATAGGCCAAAATAGATTTGATCTCTGCTAAATAGTGTTGCATGATCATTGCCCACATGTAAAAAAAAATTCTTCTCATGGTCCACTTAGAGGCACTTTCATAGGCAAGCATGTGAGTGCTAGTAGTGTTCATGAATGTTCCAACCTTGTCATAATGACAAAGTATTGTGATAGTACAAAGATATCTCTAAAGAGTGCAAGAGTATTGACAGGCTATCATTAGGTCCTAACACTTTAGTGAATAAACACATCAATATATTGACTGGGAAGTGTCCAACGGTTGTATGCAATAGAGGACATCTTGATTTCTCTCTTAAGCACTATCCAACTGAATAGAATTTCTAAGCTAAGGGGCCTCTAATCTTAAAAACAATAAATCATCTATCTAGAAAGTGGGAAGATAACTCAAATTAGAAAATAGAAAACTAAGAATCTAAAAAGCATCACCATTAAACTAGAAAGCATGAAAATGATTAATCTAAAGAATGCATAAATTGCTGAAGAAGTAAAGCATGTAAAGAAATTAGGAAACATCTATCTAATGCAAAAGATAACAATCCAACTGCTAATCATAAAACCATTAATCAGAATCAACTAAAGGAAGGTGCTCCGGACATTCAAATGTTAAGCTTAGAAACTACGGACTCGGTTACAACTTGCAAGCTTGACACTAACAATATAACATATACATGAAAATGAAATACAAACTCAACTGTTATTGACTAAAAGAAAATACAGAATAGGAAACTAAATACTTATCTATCTATCTATCTATAACCCTCGAGTGGCCAGCTCTCGGGTGAGACTACAGCTACTTCAGATCACATGCGCTAGAAAAATCTCTTTGTTACTTCATTCCACAGATGCATCCATATTACACAATGATTTAAAGAATGGCGGGAAAACTCATATTCATATGGTGGTTACTCAAAGACAAATTGGCAACATAACGATAATCTTCTTCTCTCTTGTTATTCATTATGTGTAACAGTTACATATTTATATGAAAAATGACTAACAAAAATCCTATTTTCCAGTCAATAGAGTCTTTTTAACAAATTTCCAATAGCAGAAGGACTTTAAATCCCATATACACTATTAAAGAGGCTTGTATGAGCCATTAAATTTTTTGAAATTGAAAGATAACAAAATTATAAAGACTCGGCCAAAACGTGTGCTCCTAGAATTCCGGTGCTCGCTCGCTCATTTTCAAAAGTATGAAGATCCGCATTCATTTTCCCTTTTGACTGGAGTGATGATTGGAAGTGGAGTTGACATTCAAAATACTCAAGACTAAAGCATTAAATCAGCATAAGTTAGTTTAATTCGATCAACTCCAAGAAATAAAGTTTGTACATTTATTCATAAAAAGAAGAGAAATTATTTTTCCTAAAGGTAATCAATTGGCAAGGTTATTAAGGCTAAAGGGTTTAGATTTACATATTGAGCCCATTATACTGATGAGGTTATTTTTACCTCATCATTTCCTCCCCTTCCTAAGTCCAAGCAGGTCCTCCTGCTCTCTAGCGTGTCCCCTACCCATCATTCCTTTTATTCATTTCCTCATACTTAACGCTGAGATCATACACATTATCTTCCTCTATGTCTAATATATCTGGATTCCTCAAGAATCCCTGATGAAAAGTGACCCTTTGTCTCCACCTGGAAAAATTGTCCTCACTTTGGTCCAGGTTGGTGTACACTGAAGGTGGTGGTGAAAGAAGCAAGGGAGGTTTGTACCTCATACCAATATAGTTGATCTTTAATTCCTCCAGAATTTTGGCCAAAGCTACTGCTCTTCCGTAGGACCATCTAATATTAAGAGGTGAAATTATTTCCCTCTTCTTGAGATGCATAGGAAGAGGGGTATACCTTTCTTCACATGCCTGCCATGCTAATCCTATTAATTGTGGCCCCTATTCTTGAAAGTGATCATGACACAACCTAAGATTGTTATTGTATTTGATCTGTACTTTTTGTTTTCTTTTGACACCTAGAAAGTGTTTCTTGAAAGAGAGAGGCTTCCTATGAGGGTATCTCATCTGCAACCCTATAGTCTTTTCTGCCTGAGCATACTCTTTGGATCTGTCTTGCCAGTGAAGTTGATTTTTCATAGTGTACAGGAATGATCTTAATTATACTTCCCCCACAAAGAAGTTAATAAATAAATATGTATACTTTTCTAAGAGAAAATTGTGAACAAAGAACTCACACAGCATATTATGTTGTTCAAGGAGTGACTCAACAAATAATTTTACAAATTCCTTGATATCAGGGTCATGAGGCTGGTTTTGGAAAATTCTTTACAACTTCCATCTTAAAATTTACTCATTGAGAAACATGGAGTATAGCCTAGATGGTCTTCTACAGGCTAATAGCAATTCACCAATTTCATAGGCATCCTGCTTACCCCTATATGCCTGATGGAAAGATTCTTTTAACATGACTAATTCCCTCTTTAGTCTATAATTTTCAAATTCCACATCCTTCAAGAGGTAACAATGCTCGATCCATTTCATTAGCATTGGGGGAATACGTACCTGGAACCAGTCTATAACAATGGGTTTTGTCTGTGTTCCCTTTGATTCCATGATTGGTTGAGTATCACTCTCCTACAAACTTTGTTCTACTCCACAATTTTACTCACAAAGGCATTTAACTCAATTTCCTGTCGATTCTTTTCTTCTTCAAAAGCACTGAACAATTGCATAAAATTATTTTTCAAATCTTGAATACATTTTTCTTTTTCACACAGAGCATCCTGATTATGCTTACCCTGTTAATTCCATTGTTGGATCTGAAACTACAACTACTCAATAAGCTTGTCTTTCTCTTCCATCTGTGTAGTCAATTTGGAAATTTCCTGGTCTCTTTTATGTACAATGGCAGTTTGCACTTCAATTTCTTCTTGTTGTTGATTGATTTGTGCTTTTTCATCATGTAACTTGGCTTTCAGCCCTTCAATTTCTGCCTTTAACTTCTCTAATTCCTCATCTCTCTGACTGGATCCTACATCCCCTATGTCCACCGAGAAGGATATGTGAGGAATTTCTTCATCAAGATGAGGCACATTTTCCTCTTTGGTGTTCTCGGGAAGGGATGAGTAAGGCACTTCTACTTTTTCATCAACAGGGGGTACATTTCCTGCCTTGGTATTTTCAGGAAGCATTTCCTCTATTCCTTCAGTATTCTTAGTATGAGGTATACTTCCTTCTTCATCAACGTCCACAGAGAAGGATGCATGAGGAGTTGCATGAGGTTCTTCTTCCACAAATCAGGTATACTTCCCAATTTGTTAAGAAAAGGAGAGAATCATCTCATAGGTTCATCTTCATTCTTTTCTGAGTTTGGTGATTGTATTCTTTCCCTTTCCTGTTCTTCAGGCGATAGGGTTTCTTTGTCCTTTTCCCTAGGAAGTTCATCCCCTTTCTCTTCTACTTCATCTATTTCCTCATTGTCAGGTGGGCTATCAATTCCACCACCTTTATTGGAGTCCTAGCCTTTTTCCTTTTTGAACTACTGCCTAATCTTGGGGTTCGACTTCACTGGCCCCTAAAGATAACCATTTACTCCTTCGTAGAGGAGGAGTTGTTTGAAAAACAATTGTACTTTGTTTCTTCTTCTTTTGAGGGGGTTCCTCCTCTTCTCTAGAATGTACAATTCCCACCTCCCCTTCCTGTCCTGGGGTTTGTAATTCATCTGGCAAGGTTTTTGGCGCATCACCGCTGGAAGCCGTGGAGATACATTGGGATTCAGGGGCACCTAATGCTTCCAAGGAGTGTTCCTCTACAGACTATTCCTTTTGTTTAGAGTATTCTCCTTCCTTAAGTGGCTTGTTTGGCTCTTCATTCTCAATTTTTTGAAGAAACCTTTGCCACTTTTTCTTTGTCTTATGGCGGAAATGGTATTTACATATTAACTATATCAGACCATGATGTTTAAGGGGCCCGGTCCCAATTTTATATTTTTCTATCATAGATGTGACTAAATGGTAGAGAAAAGCTGGTAAATTTACCCTAAGAGTAGGGTCCTCAATGTCATGGCGTAAATGAGTCAGCAAGCGGAAAGGGGGTCCCACTAATGTAGTCATTTGTCCCTCACAAGTGAAATATTTGATAATCCAAGTCGTGACAAACCTCCAGGGTTCTAGAATAGACATTCTATGAATTCCCTTATTTTGCCCCTTAGTGTTTATGGTCATTATAGGTTGGGATTCCCCTTCCCTATGGAACAATTCTATTAACTTTTGATAAGGGACGTGGGTATTTTCATTTAAATGAATTCCTTTATTCTCAAGACTAGAAAGATGAGCAAGAACTTTCGTACTTACCTGGAATGGTTTTCCACGCACCACAGTCTTTCCATTTGCAAAATTCTCAACAAATTCCTTCACCAGCTGCTCTATGTGCCCTTCAAATTGCTTCATGAAGTCCAACCATCCAACCCTTTGAAATAAAGCTGCTATATTGCTTAATTCCAACAATGGCATTGCAAAAGTTGGCTCAAACTTTTTCTTAGCGCCTCCCATTTCCTTTGTTCCCCGATGAAATTTTACAAAACTATGGAATGCTTGATTCTCGAAATTACAAATGGAAAAGAGTTTTGCATCGATATACTTGATGAGGAAAGAATTAATTACTAGCTTGCTTGTCACCTTACTGCATAATGATTGCAGCCTTTCATGGGGAATTACAACTGTTGTCATACTTTTACCAGTGGTGTAAAGGGCACAAGTTTCAAAGTTGCAAGGGGAACAGACCATGCCAATTAATTAAACTTTATTCAAAATAAATACTAGCCTTTTTTTAAAAATAAATTTGTACATACCTTAGGTCTTGTCATTAGATCAAACGTCACTTACCTGTGCTGACGTAATCGGATAGTCACATCGTTGGCGAGGGTGGCGGCGGATAATGATTGCATGGATGGGATGGTTGAAGTGATGGCATAAATTATTATTATGACAAAAAGGTGTCATAATAATATTATTTATTATGGAAATATTTGATGTGATGTGGTGAGATAATCATAAAGGGGAAAATCTCAAAGCGGCATTAAAGAATGGGCATGCACGAAACTTAGGAAAAAATTTTAAAAAAACTGGAAGGACAAAATGTACACAAAAATCTGGAGCATTATTGAGTAATGCAACCGAAGAAGAGAAGAAGAGAAATCTAGAATTATAGAAGGATGTCATCAGAACAGAGTAACCAGATTGAGGATTTTGGAGCATCGCTGACAGATGCAGCCAAAGCAGCAACCAAAATTTCTAGAGCATCGTTGAAAGATGCAACAGGAGTAGTAACCAAAATTTTCAAAGCATCTAAATAGAATTTATGGAGCATCCGAGCAGAATTTTGGAGCATCACTGAAAAGATGCAGCCGGAAGAGAAACAGCAAAATTTTGGAGCATCACTAAAAAGATGCAACCAGAAGAGGAACAATAGCATTTTGGAGCATCGCTAAAAAGATGCAGCCGAAAGAGAAATAGAAAAATTCTAGAGCATCACTGAAAAGATGCAGCCGGAAGAGGAACAACAGCATTCTGAAGCACCGCTGAAAAGATGCAGTCGGAAGAGAAACAACAGAATTCTGGAGCATCGTTGAAAAGATGTAGCCAGAAGGAAGAAAATTGTGATACTTTGGCCTTGACTTTCCAAAGCACCATTGAGTGATGCATTAGAATGCAGGATCAGGACGAGACGTGGAACCAGTCTAATGTGTAGATTTTGGAACATTGCAGCAACAATTCCAAAGCATCGCAGCAACTAGGCTAATAGATTTTGAAGCATCATAGCAGGGTGCGTTGGAATTGGATTCGCCAAAAGATGAAGTCCTACAAAATATAAACAAAACCTTAGCCAAGTCCAAATGGTGGAATTGATGAAGAAATTTTAGAAATGAAATGATGATGATTTTTTTTTAATTAATTATTTATTTTAACAACTATATTGACCCTGCCACAACAGAGTCAATGCAATGGATTTCTCCCTGCATTTCTACCATTTTTGTAAACCCCTCTTTGTTAATAGGTTTATGGTTGATGTGTAATCAATTCCCATTAATCAGAAGAGTTTGGGTGTCACCATCAATTGGTTTTAACTGGACCGAACCATTAGCAAACACTTCAAAAATCTCATATGGTCCAAGAAAGTGTGTCCTAAGTTTCCCTTGATGATCCTTGTATTTGGAATCGAACAATAATGCTCAATCCCTAGTATGAAATTCTTTTTCTTTGATATGTTTGTCATGTCAGACCTTATGATGTTGTTGGACTAGTTCAGTTTGATGGACGGCATCTAGACGAAGTTTGTCTAGTTCACTGAGCTATAAGACTCTCTCAACTTGAGCTCGTTTAAGATCCATGCCCAATTCCATGGTTGTCCTAAGGGTTTGGAGCTCATATTCGATGGACAAGAGGGGCTTCTTCCCAAAGACTAACTCATAGGGGCTATAACCAGTGGTTGAATTTCAAGTCGTGTTGTAGGCCCAAACAACTTCTGGTAGTTTCCTAGCACAATATTTCCTTCCCGAAGAGACCGTTTTTGTCAAAATATTTCCCAGCTCCCTATTAGTGACCTCGACTGCAGGTGGTAGGGTGAGGACTTCTTGCGACTTACTTGGAAGTGATCTATGAATGTCAACAGGACTTTAGACATAAACTGGGGGCCTTGGTCTATAACAATTGTTCTTGGAGCCCCAAATCTTAGAAAGATTATGTTATAAAGAAAGTCAGCTACCTTCTCTTCCCTAGCAATGTGTAATGCTTGCACTTCCATCCACTTAGTCATGTAGTCAGTATAGACCAAAATATACTCTTTCCCTTGCGAAGGAGGGTCTATGGGACCGATGAAATCCAATCCCCATTTTTCAAATGGTTCAAGAACTACCTAAGGTTGCAGGGGCATTTCATTGGATGCGGTTGGTCTTCCTACCTTTTGGCATTCATCACACCTACGAACATACTTCTTGATGTTCTTATGCATTGAAGGCCAATAGTATCCTGCTCCCAAAATCTTGTGAGTTGTCCTTTTAGGAAAATAATGCCCTCCAGAAGGGTCATCATGACATGCCCTTAAGATATTGTAGGTCTCATCTTCCCTAACACACTGTCGCAAAACCATATCAGGTCCACATCGAAACAAGATTCCATTAATCCATTTAAAAGGGGCACTCTCTCTTACAAGGCGTTTCTTCTGTTTTGATGAAAAGTGAGGTGGTACTTTCGTGGTGGCTAAGTAATTCGCAATATCAGCAAACCAAGGAGTTTTAGTGGAGATGGTGAACAGATTTTCATTTGGGAATTTGTCCTATACCAGAGCACAGTCGCCATCATGTTTTATCCGGGATAAGAAGTCTGCGACTACATTGGACTTCCCTAGTTTGTCAAAAATTGTCACATTGAACTCCTAGAGAAGGAGTAACCACCTGATTATCCTTGCATTTACCACTGATTTATTCATGAGATACTTGATTGTTGCATGGTCTATGTGCACTGTAACTTTGTATCATGTGATATAATGCCTAAATTTCTTGATGGCATGCACTATAGCCAAGAATTCTTTCTCTGTTGTGGTGTAGTTTTTCTCTATCGGTGTCAAATTTTTGTTGATAAAATATATAGCATATTTCCCTCCATTCTCATCTTCTTTCCCTAGAACCGCTCCAATGGCGTCATCAGACACATCGACATAAATATGAAATGGTAGGTTCCAATTAGGTCCTCATAGGACAAGGGCAGAGATGAGTCTCTCTTTGATATTTTCAAATGAGGACTGACACTCAGGTGTCCAAATGAAGTCAACATTTTTTTGAAGGAGAGAAAACAACCGGGCTGCAATTTTGCTAAAGTTTTCTATGAACCTTCAGTAGTATCCAGCATGCCCTAAGAAACTCCTAACATCAATCTAAGTTTTTGGGATCTCAAGTAGTTGTATGACTTCAATTTTCTTGGAATCAACCTTAATCCCTTTAGCTAAAATATGATGTCCTAGCACTATTCCTTGTTCCACCATGATTAAGCATTTCGCGTGACTGAGGGACAACCGATGATCCTCACACCATTTTAACACTTTCTCTAGATTTTTGAGGGCTTCATCAAAGGTTGAACCATATACAATGAAGTCATCCATATAGACTTCCACGCACTCATTTACCAGCTCAGCAAATATAGCCAAGATGGCCCTTTGAAACGTGGCAGGAGCATTACATAGCCCAAAGGGAAGAACCCTATATGCAAATGTCCCCCAAGGGCAAGTAAAGTTTGTCTTATCCTGGTCTTCCACTGCTACCTGTATCTAGTTGTATCCACTGAATCTATCCAAAAATGAAAAATATTTTCTCCCAGCCAAGTTATCCAGCACTTGGTCCACAAATGGCAAGGGAAAATAATCTCTATGTGTCACTTTGTTGAGCTCCCTATAATCTACACACACTCTCTACTTCCCATTCTTCTTTGGAACTACAACCAAGGGTGACACCCACTTGCTGTCAGAAATTGGGTAGATAAATCCTACCTACAAGAGTTTCTCAATCTCAGTTTTAATGATGTCTTTGAGGGCCGGATTGAGTCTTCGTTGTGGTTGGCGAACAAGTTGAACATCTTCACTATAGATATGATGTGTACACACACTAGGGTGTATTCCTCTCATATCTTTATAGTCCCAAGCGAACGCTTTAGATCTACTCACCAAGGTATCAAACAGTTTTTGTTCTTCTGTCACAGTCATCCAACTATTGATGTTCAAATTTTTTTTCTGGTAGCAACATAATAGTTTTGACTCTCGGGTAATTGGATGTGACATTGTGAATGGACCTTGTCAGTGTGTTAAGTGGACAGTTGTGCGGTATAATTTTATGAAGTCGAGCAACATCTGCAAAGAAATGGTAAGTTTTTGGAACTAAGTTCATCAAAGGGCAAGGCAATCCAATAAACTTAGTATCATCAAATTCTACTTGATCTGTGTTGATTGGGTGTCCTAGGATTTCTTCTACGTCTGACATCTCTTAACTGTTGGATTCTATTGCAATACTTTCCACGTCATTTTCTAATCCATCCTCTAATTCTTCACCGTGTTGTTTGATGACTACCATGGCCAACGAAGACAAATTTTCCTGTCTAGTAGGACTTTTTGGTTCATCAACCCATATTTTATCATGTTCAGCAAGCTTGGCAAGAGGATACAAAAACAAATTATTACTATTAGATCCATGGGAAATGGTCATTCCTCCCTCCCTACAATCAATTTTGGCTACAACCGTAGCCAGCCATGGTCGTCCCAGAATTATTGGATAACTGTCCTTGGGCATAAGGGATTCAATTATCTGGAAATCCACTGGATATTCCCATCCATCCACCTTGACAAGAATGCTTTCAATGATGCCTTTGGGAATAGCTATGGATTGATTTTCCATTTGTAGGACTGTAGTTGTGGGGCGTAGATCAATGAGTCCTAATTTTTCCATCACATCAACAGTCATTACGTCAATGGCTGCCCTGAGGTCCACTAAAGTTTTGGGTATTGCTACCTCATTAACTGTTATTGTTATAAGTGGACTCCCTGGGTCATCATATTTCAGAGCAGTGATTGTTCCAGCTAACAAATCAGCTAGGTATCCATTGATATGAACAGTTATCATTCATTTTGGCTTCCTCCCTGGATTTTTGATGCACAACTATATAATCAACTGGTTTAACTCAAGGATCTCTTTAATCGCTTATAACAAGGGAACTTCAATCTGCAGTTGTTTAATTTCCTATATTAAGGAAGTTTCTGTAGGTGAAGTTTTTTTGGAGCATCTTTCACAGAAATTGGTTTCAATCGCTCTAGAAAAGGGGCTTTGGTTTTGTCTTTAGGCGCGGGATTTTTTAGAACTTCAGTTGGAGATTGACCCTCCTCCTCCTGAGGTAGGTCGGAAGCTCCTGCTAGAGATGGCGAGTTGGGCTCATGTTGTGTAGTGTCTTGGGTGTGTTCGATGGGCGTGGGTGTTATTGTTGTTTCCTCAGCAAACTTCTTGGTAGGCTCATCTATGATTTCTTCGATAGTCGATTGCGAAAGTGTTTTACCAGACCTCAATTGTAAGTTTCCACAGTGTATTGTGTTGAGTCCGATGACATTGCCTTGTTCAGCAGAATACACCAGAGTATTTGGACAATTGTTCTTTGGATTAGGGACTAGTTGTGCCACAAGTGGCAGTTGGTTAACTTGTTTAGTCTGTTGAGTGTTCTGGGGAGGTGGTAAGAGATTATGTTGAGTAGGCATCCTTCTAGGACCAAAATAAAACTGATGTTGGGGTTGGTTCCATTGAGGAATGGGATTTTAAGGGTACCACTATTGTTGTGGTTGGAGGCGCCACTGAGGGTTACCCCAAGATTGGTTTATCTAGTCCAGTGGTCCCCAAGGATAGGTTCCCCAGTTAGAGGGTATTGGCGATGGTGCTTGAGGCCAAGGCACTGCCCATTGATTATTGCTCCAATTTGATTGGGGCCACCAGTTAGGATTAGAATTTTGGCCATAGGAAAAATTACCTCCAGTTCTTTGGTTGACAACATTCACCTCTTCCTCGATTGGATTTGTTATTTTCTTGCAATTTTTTATGGCATTCAATAGCTCGCATTGATCGATGGGGTGGTTCTTGTCACATACTTGACAAACGTCAATCTTGTCAACTTTTTCCAAGGGACACTCTCTGGGAAAATGTTTGTTTCAACACCTAGACAAATTCTTAGGATTTTTGGTTTTAGCTTGTATGTCATCTAAGGTGGTGTTTAGTTGGACAAGAATGTCGGTCTTGAAATTGGCCAATTCCTCATGAAGTTTATTTTTCATTAGAACCATGTAAGGGGGTGGACTTCGTAATACCTCCATGAGTATGAGAGAAGTTCCGACACAATTCTAATATTATTTCTTCCAGTCTCAGTTGGGACATGTCTCCTTTTCCCATTAGGTCTAAACTCCTCCGACCTTCATCATCAAAACCTTTGAGGAATAAGGTCTTTAAAATATCGAGACTTATGACTTCTCCACTGCAGCATTTGGACAAGAAGATAAACCTATCTAGATAATCTTCTAAACTTTCATCCTCATTTTGCCTTATTTTGAATAGTTCTTTTCTATCAATCACCCTACAGTAACTTTGGTATTTCTACAAAAAAACAGACTCCATGTCATCCCAAGAGGTTATTGATTGAGAATTTAGTCCCATAAACCAGCGCATAGCTAAGTCTTTCAAAGTGGAGGGGAAAAGTTTTAGTTTCTGATTATCATTCTTGTAGTCATATGTTTGACACAAGACTTTGAATTCAAATAGGAACTGATCAGGGTCCTCAGTAGACAAACCTTGAAAGATTGGTAAGAAGGTCGGTGAGATATTTTTCATTGTCGTGTCGTCATCTGCATCAATAGAAATCGGATAAGTGAATGTGCATGGTGGGGGGTCATCATTATTGTGGTTATTTTCAGCATTTCTATGGTCACCCATGGTGTTGAAAGGGGTGTGATCCTCTTCCACAACTTGCTTAGTGGCAGGAGATTCAAGAGTTTGCAAGAGAATATGCTCCTCAATCACTATTCGTTCTCTTTCCGGGGTATATGGGAAGGTCTCAGATTGACCCTGTTCAGTCAATTCCTCTATAAGTTCTTGGTTTGAGTTTCCATCCTCCCTACTTGTTGTTGGTACGTCAAGTGGGGGGGTTTTTGGTATGAATCTTCCATGGGGGCCTCGTTTCCTGACCATGCAGAAAAGAAGCCAAAGAACTATTCCTATTCCTAAGAGAGGTATTCAATATATCTCCTACTAACACTAGAAAAGGGCTTCCCCAGCAACGGCGCCAAAAAGTGGCAAGTTGTCGTTAGGTCCTAACACTTTAGTGAATAAACACATCAATATATTGATCGGGCAGTGTCCAACGATTGTATGCAATAGAGGACATCTCAACTTCTCTCTTAAGCACTATCCAACTGAATAGAAGTTCTAAGCTAAGGGGCCTCTAATCTTAAAAACAATAAATCATCTATCTAGAAAGCGGGAAGATAACTCAAATCAGAAAATAGAAAACTAAGAATCTAAAAAGCATCACCATTAAACTAGAAAGCATGAAAACAATTAATCGAAAGAATGCATAAATTGCTGAAGAAGTAAAGCATGTAAAGAAATTAGGAAACATCTATCTAATGAAAAATATAACAATCCAACTGTTAATCATAAAATCATTAATCAGAATCAACTAAAGAAAGGTGCTCCAGACATTCAAATGTTAAGCTCAGAAACTACAGACTCAGTTACAACCTACAGGCTTGACACTAACAGTATAACATATACTCATGAAAATGAAATACAAACTCAATTTTTATCGACTAAAAGGAAATACAGAATGGGAAACTAAATACTTATCTATCTATCTATCTATCTATCTATAACCCTCGAGTGGCCAGCTCTTGGGTGAGACTATAGCTACTTCAAATCACATGCACTGGAAAAATCTCTTTATTACTTCATTCCACATATGCATCCATATTACACAGTGATTTAAAGAATGGCGGGAAAACTCATATTCATATGGTGGTTACTCAAAGACAAATTGGCAGCATAACGATAATCTTCTTCTCTCTTGTTATTCATTATGTGTAACAGTTACATACTTATATGAAAAACGACTAACAAAAATCCTATTTTCCAGTCGATAGAGTCTTTTTAACAGATTGCCAATAGCAGGACTTTAAAGCCCATGATATACAATATTAAAGAGGCTTGTATGAGCCATTAAAGTTTTTGAAACTGAAAGATAATAGAATTATAAAGACTCAGCCAAAACGTGTGCTCCTGGAATTCCGACGCCTGCTTGCTCATTTTCAAAAGTATGAAGATCCGCATTCATTTTCCCTTTTGACTGGAGTGATGATCGGAAGTGGAGTTGACCTTTGAAATACTCAAGACTAAAGCATTAAATCAGCATAAGTTAGTTTAATTTGATCAACTCCAAGAAATAAAGTTTGTACGTTTATTCATAAAATTAAGAGCAATTATTTTTCCTAAAGGTAATCAATTGGCAAGGTTATTAAGGTTGAAGGGTTTAGATTTACATATTGAGCCCATTATACTGATGAATTTATTTTTACCTCATCAAGTATTTTAACACACTACATGGTACAACATTGAATTGATTTAGTTCTAAGTTACCCTATGCCAAATAGATTTCTATATCTTTTATTTGAGAGAGATAAACTTCAATACAAAATCCAAGAACTAATCAATCAAGGCAATATCTCACCTAATTCTTTACCATAAGGAACTTGATAGTCCTTGCACCTAAAAAATATGACACCCACTACCTCTACACCAACTATTGTGTGGTCACCAAGATCATAGTGCAAAATAAATATCTTCTACTACACATCAACAACTTGCCAAACTATTTTAATAATGTGCAATACTTCACCAAGGTCCATCTCAAATCTAGATATCATTAGGTACCAATTCAAACCAAAAGGTAATCAACAAACAAATTTCAAAACTCAAGAAGGAATGAATGAAAGGTTATTGCTTTCACCTTGACCAATGCTCCATCAACATTCATCCACCTATGAATGACATCTTGAGGCCCTTCACTAATTCCTTTGTTATAATCTACCTGGATGACATCTTTAGATCTTTAGTAGGACATAAGAGGAACATGTTTGGTAGGTTTTGTATGTCTTAGATTCAATGTCCCAACATAATTTGTGAATAAATTTTAAAAATACACTTTTAGCACCATGCAAATCTAGTACTTGTGCAACTTCCTCATACTTGCCAACTTCTACCACATGTTTTTTTTTGGTTTCTCTCACATTACTTGGTCACTCAATTACATCATGTGCACCAAGAAACCATTTGCATGGGCACCTACAAAAAAATATTCCTTTGAGGAGATCAATCACCTATTTTTCTTGCAATGCTTGACATTGCACACCCCTTTGAGATTCACATCAATGTATCTAACTATGCACTCAATGTCATACTCGCACAACATGGACATTTGGCCACATTTCAAGTAGAAAATTTTTGTGGCATTGTCTAATGCTACTCTATCTATGAAAAATATTTCTATGCCATTGTAAAAACTATCAAGTAGTGACACCACTACATCCTAGGTAAGGATACTATCATTCACTTTGATCATATATGACTTTAGCTTTTCTATACACAAATAAAACTATAAATTTCATGACAAATGAAGTGGATGACATGCTTGTAATTTTCATATGATGATCAAGCATGCATATTCTATTAGAAAGATAATAAGGAAATTGGCTACCTCAATCAATTGTTGGTTCATAGGCTCATCATAGTGTTGGACTTGCATAACCATTTCTTTAGTTGAGAGGACCTCTACCTAGTAGACATAGGCTTCATGTTGGCCTATCCTAAGCTCATGCAAGGCTAATAGGTTGGAAAATTGTATTTGTTTGAAAAGATTCTATACAAGCTTGGACATTTTTGTGTTCTAAATGACACCATTCTAGAGGCTCGTCTAGGAGGTACATTGCTCTAAGACAACTAGACATTTTAGGCATTACCTAGACATTGGTAGAGCTTCAACAACACTTCTACTAGCATCACATGTGTATAGACATTAAATGCCACATCAAGATATGCATTACTTGTAACATCACCAAACTTGTGAATAGGAATCTTATGCCTTACACCCATCTTTCAATGCTAGCATAGCCCTTGGAATCCATTCACATGGATTACTCAAGAAAACTACCTACAACAAAGCATAAACATTATTCTATTTTTGCTATGGTAAATAGAAACTACAAGATGACCATCATGATTGTGTGCAAGAAAAGCCTCATCCCATTAAATGTCACGTGTCTTTTGTTCAACCATGTTTGGATTCATTTAAGCTTATCGACTTCCATTTTTTTTACCGCAACCCATAGTTTGTCAACCATTGTTTTAAAAATTGCAGACTACAACTAGATCACTCTAAAACCTTTCATCCATAAATAGGTGACCTAATATATTTGGTCAATTACATGTGTATCTTTTGTGAATCTACAACATCACACATCCCCACACATGGAATGATATCTACTTTACATCCAATATGCCTACAGTAGAGATTTTCATAGTTTCCTAGGGCATAATCATGTCCAAACATGTTTTAGGTTTCAATCAGCGCCACCCCTTGACATATCCTATGATGCACCATCCACATTAGAATTGTGCATATAGGATTGGGAACTCCACAAGGCAAAAATTTCTACATCACATTCAAAATATGCACCAAAAGGTACATCACATACTTGCATGCCAACAATAGATATGCATAGAGTACCATGACACACATTATACAATGCACTCATTTTAGGCTAGCAACAAAGTTTGATTGCATATTTAAAATAAATGCTTCAAATTTTCACACTAGAAGATCAAGCCTCTATGTTATGGTTCTTACGATATTTTGCATGCAGCTAGTGAGAATGTCATTGCTTTTGATCTCCCACAATACTTGGGCTTTTTGTGATTGACCTACTTCTTGATTGTCACTTTTATTTACTAATTTATTATAGTATGATAAAATGTAGGTAGGCAATCATGGAAGTCATTAAATTTAAAATCCATAATACAAATGAAACATTAATTTCATTTGAAAATTTACAAATACTTGTCGAAAATATTTTTTTGGAATATACCAAACACACTCCTAAAATAATTTGTGGAAAAGGCCCTTAGACTATGCCTACAATCTAGGAGGAAATAATATATCAATTTTTTTCATGCATTATCTAGCTAGGGTCATCTAGAGTGTACTATATACCCTTAGTTATAAACGCTTTAATGTCCAAAACTTACCCATCCACTATCTTATTTGGATTTCTTTGAGTTCCTTTCCATTTTTTTCCTTTGGTTTATATAATTTATCAAGGGTACATCCAACCATCACACCCCTTAATAATAAATCCAACTATAATTTTAATACACATTTAACAAAGGGTTGCACTGACAAAATGCATGATTTTCCTTTCAAAAGGGTAATTCTTAGGTTTTCTTACCTTAGCAAATATTAGTTTTTGATATAATCAACCCTTTCCCATGTGGCACTATTAAAATCACAATGAGTCCATTTGAATTTTAGTTCATCCATAATTCTATTTAAAGTCATGTAATTTCCACAATCTATAAGTTTATATTTTTTCTTACCTTTGTACATTTTTGTATGTAGGTGTTTTGCTTTGTTTATAGTTTTATGTATGTGTTATCTATGTTCATATACTCATTAAAATATATTTATGTTGTAGATAGATATAAGTACACACCATTTTTATGTTAGTTTGGACCTATGTTTGTGTATGTTTGTATATTTTTTGATATGTAATAATATGGTTGTTTGTACTTAAGTATTTTTAAAGTCTTGTATGGTTTCATACATATATTGATTGTATTTATACTTATGCTTGTTCTATTTGGGTATGTATTTTGTATGTTTGTATTGACATGTATATACATATATTTGCATACAAACATATATTTGTTTTGTATGTAAATATATTTACCCTTATATATAACTTTTTTGTCTTTTGTTCTTTGAAACCCCCCTATGGTCCCTAGGTTTGTGAATCACCTCACTCCCTACCTCTATTTGGCTTGTTGAGGTCTACAATACACTCATTCTATTCTCTTGCTCTCTCCTTTGATCCTAATGATGGAGCATGGAGTACAATCTAAAATATTGATGATAAAAATGTTTGCATGTTATAATCCAAAAACAGTTATATTAATATTATTGATTATGAAAATTCAATATCTTTAATGTCAATGATGGTAATGACGATCTTTACAAAGACCTATATGATGTTGATTGTTGAGTTTAATGTTTTAGTATTGAACAATGAATGTCTTGCATGACATTCAAGTTCAAAAAAATGACATCTAATTTGTATTAAAGGGTTGTACTTGAACCCAAACCAATAACTAGGATAAAACATAGTACAAAAGTCATTCTCAAGAATAAATCAGCAAACCAAAAGATGTAAAATAAATAAAATTTTAAATGAGAAAAAAATCATGTTAGGATTAAAATTAGAATATAGCAAAAAACAAAAAGAATCACAAAGTTTACATATAAGATAAAATACATAGCATCGTGGATACACATTAAATATGTTTGTACAAAAAATGAATGAAAATTATAAATATATACATATTTATAACCTAAAATCAAGAATTAAATTCAAAACACCTTGTATACTTAAATTTTAAAATTGAGAATTCCATTACAAATATAAATTAAATTAAATGTTTCATCAATAACCTTTTATTTATTGATGAAACTAGAAATATTAAGAATTGTTATGTTTGTTGTTTTGAACTGTCCCCTGTTATGCTTTGTATAACTCTGATCTCGGTGTTTTAGTCTATGTTAATGTTTGCTTTTCTGATCTTTAGTCTCACTTCTCATAAGACTCAAACTCTTTGCCTTAAAGATATTTTTGTTTAATAATGATCAGATCTGTAATCCCCTTTTTTTACCAATATAGATATTCAATGCCAAGTTATGTCACAAATTCAATTCCCAATAGAATTTCCCTTAATATTATGAACCACAAAAATTGATATATAGGATCTGTTGTAAACATTTCACTTTACATTATTCTTTTTGTCAATTAAGTTAATTATAGCATGCAAAGCAAAGTAAATCCAAATAAAATATAAAGCGTCACTACTATTCAGCCTTACAAGAAGGGCTTAGGGTTCGAACCAAGGTTTCAAATTTTCAGCCTTCTGTAGACGCATAAACCAAAACAAGAAAAGGAAACTAGCGACGGACGAGGACAATCGCATTATTCGTTTCAGTAGGGATGCTTGCCTAAACCTTGCGGCACCTGAAGAATTAAGAGATGGTTTGTTATTCTGTAAGGCGGTCTTTGCGTATGGACTGTCATTTAAAAGTGCACGTCGAGAGAGGGTTTGGATGTGCAAGGTGGGCAAGCAGGCCCCCGTGGCCATCACTTGCAAGGCCAATGCTACCATCCTCTACCTCGATTGTGACAACGACATATTGCTGTTGGAATCACCATGGAAACTCTTCTATCCAAAGCGGAATCACCCAGGTACATGCATCAACGACTCCAAACGATTCTAACCCCGATAAAAGGTTCCCTGCCCAATTCCACAGGCATTTCGTACACGAATCATTCCGAAGCATATCGCGTACCCGGGTATGCAGGGATTTTCCGCCAATCCGAAAACAAAATTTTTAAAAATCACAAGTTTCTAATGTCAAAAGCACACTTTCTAATGTCAAAATCATTAATCACAAGTTTTTCAAAAAACCAGTTTTTCACTTCAATTTTGGTTTTTGGGGAAATCGCAATTTATCGTGATATCTCATGATTTTTTCCCAATTTTTGTAATCCTTGTTACATAATACAAGAGGAAACTAGAGCTCAGGCTGCCCAAGGTCATTGCCTATGTACATCGCATATTATAAAATTGACCCAAAATAATTTTCATGGGGTCATCAAATGCATAGCAACCTGCAGCTTGCATATTCTAATACAACTGTGTGCTCCATCATGAGTTCATGTGCCAAGCAATATAATTTGGAAATCACCAATGCGTACCCCAACCATATCAAACAAATTAATGCATCAAAAACGGTAAACATCAAACATAGAGCAGCTAGCATATCTTCTGTCCTCAAAACACAACCAATTGTATTCTGTTTGTTACATATGAAAATTTACCTGAAGCATGTTCCATCATATTTATCACATTACACTTCATAAACATTTGAGAATTAGAAAGGGGAAACTTTCTTCAATTACTTTTTAAGGGAATTACAAATAAACTCTATCCATACAAATCACCAAAATCATCACAAGGTATGTTGTAGAAACTTAAAACTTGAGTTACCTCAAATTTAAGTTCTCTTTAATAGAGAGAATACATTTGCTACTTCATCTATGTCTTCTAGCCAGAAACGGGATATCTTCACATTCCTCCAGCCCTATATTGGTAGAGTTTACCAATTACATGTAAAGCAGTTACAAAGCCAATGAATCCAAGGCTCATCACTAATACCACGGTTGGTGTGATTTTTAGTCCTGGAGCATCATCAGTATAAAACCTCAACATATTGCTGCCGCTGCTGTTTCCAGCTCCAGCACCAGTCATTCTCCTCCTCCGCATCCCAGCAGCTGAAGCACTGCCTCTAGGAGGATTTTCACCATTTCTTGACACCATTTTGAATCCGGAATTTGATCAACAGCAACGTCTTTCCACACAAAGTAACTATTATGAGATACTCGCACTTTTCCAATTCAAAAAATGCAAGGAAAAATTAGAATTGAGCCCAGAAACAAGTGTGAACACATTTCATAAATTTTTACACATTCTTGAACATGTTGGAGAAAGAAAATGGAATAAGCCTGCACTCAAATTTTAAGGAGACAAACAGAGAAAATCACCCGATATGTAACTTCTGAGGATTTTGTTCTCTATTTGCTTTGATTTAGCATCCCATAAAGCCTAGTATAATTTCGAGATTTAAATTTATTTAACAGTTAACATTATGGCTGAATTATAGCAGACCAACCGTCTCCCCATCTCATAGCACTCTACAGTCCACCTAACTCCGTACAAATTTGTGCTCTCAACCTCTATTCCATGTTGGAATCTACGCATACATGTTGCAAACAACCAAAAAACCTATTCCCCATCTCCTATCAGTCTACAGTCTGCTTAACTCTACGCAAGTCTGTGCTCTCAATCTCTATTCCATGTTGAAATCTATCCAAATATGTTGCAAACAAGGTGATGAATATAACCATTAAGTATTACCAGCTCTAGCCCACCTTGGCTTTTAAATCACTCAAATTCAGTGATTTTTCTTTTGGTTTGGCAAGGGTTTGATAATAGTTTCAGACTCTTCTCAAGGATTATAGGAAGGGCACCCATGACCCTTAGGTTTTCAGGTTGCTCTTCTTCTCGTTAGTCCTTTGCTTTTGTTGCTTCCGTCCTACCCTTTCTTAGATACTGAACCATATGTAGGTAGCACCGATTTTTTTTAAAAAAGGGTTAACATCATAGTTACCAGGAGATTAGGCAGACAGGGACAGGTAACCTGAATGACATTTTCAGAAAAAGTTAGACAACAAAGTTTTTCTATATACATAATTCAAATTAAGAAAACAAATATTATACAATCAATATGCAGCTTTCAAGAATGTAAAACATTAAAATGCTTAAAAATAAAAAATATAACACTTTCATGAGTTTCAAAGTATTGAAATAGATGTCCACAAAAGCAAAGTTAAACTATAATGATATTTGATAGTACATTCATAAGACAAACTCTATTTTAGCTACTCGCTAAGTCACAAAGTACTCGCGAGTTTTTCTGCGACCCAAAGGTTTCTGAGGTGAGTTTAGCCATGAGTAGAGTTAGTTAGTCTGCAAAAAACTCACAACACGCAGAGATTTTCTGGCAGTTAAGGGAAAAATGCAAAAAAGATATTAAAAAAATGTGATTTTCTGACATTATAAGCCCTATTTGTCTAAGGTAAGAAGCAAACTAACATTTCAGCATTGTTGAGCAAATTGGAAAGATTTTATAGTGGATTTGAAGGTCTGTAAGCTCTGGAAAGCCTTTATTTGAGCTTGGTGTTGGGAACTCCACCCCGTGGCCCAACCCTATTCTGCAATAGAAAACATAACAAGGGCACTAACCTTGAAACCTTGCAAGGAGCACTGCCCCTCAACCCCACTAGAGGCACTAACCCCAAACCCCCATTAGATATAGGTTTTGTATAATGCAACCTTTAGCTTCACACAAAAAAGTTGGAGGGAAAATCACAAGAGCTTATTTATTTGGATGAGATTGACGCCTATAGTGATTGGACCATGCAATTTTTATAGAGGACAAATTTGTTGATTTCAAGAGGCAAGTTACGGAAGATGTGGATGCAGCAAAAGCAGGACATTGGATTGGACGACATCAATGTTGCAAAGGTGGAATCACCTTCATCTAATAGCAGGGCGGAGCCACAAGCACAAGCTTCTAGGTTGAGCAAGGAGTCAAAGCCAAGTGCAAAGATTAGACCCTATCCCCAATTTTTCACTAGATTGGGGAAGAGGAAATGGTAAAATCTAGTAATTTGTAACATGTCTAGATATGCAATTTATGCCGATGATTTTCAAAGACAATCATCATGAATTCATAAAAGTTAACAGCTAGCTATTGTATCCACATGATGATGTGATTTGTACCACATTCAAATTTAGTAGAAAACACTTCCCCAATATTTAATAGACTCATTTGATGCATTTTATAACTGAATTTTGCATAAAATTTGTGTTTTTAAAGAACTTTAAGTAATTTTTTAAGTTGTTGAACTTTTGTTGAGTTGAAATTTTTGGTCTGTCGAGTCCAAATATAGTCCAAGTATGCAAACTTTGAAATAAACATTTAAATTTTATACTATAATCATCTGGAGATGACAGACAAAGAAAGCAAGGGGAATGCCATTAGTCTACATGATATGGTGATCTGCAGAGATGACTTTATTTTCAATTAATTGATTAAACTGCAACATACGTACACATCTTAAGCCTTATCGTGGTTTCTCTTCATGAAAATTTTCTGCTCTTAAAACAATTGTACAATTTTATTTAGAAAGTAGAAATGATAAATCTATTAATGTATTTCTTTAATTCTTTTAGCTTTTCTCAACCACGTATCAGTAATTTAAGAAACCTCTACAAGAAGTTTCCCAAATTTCAAAGGATGCTTTTAGAAAACAAATAGACTCAAAAAAAACATCTTAAGTCTCCTAATTGGGATGTCTCCAAGACGGGAACATGTTTTGGATACAGGAGACGAATATCAGAGATTAGTCCACCAAGTCTCCAGGTAACCATGGTTAACGTACACAGTCATAGAACTTTGTTCTCCTGGCCAAATGAATAAATAGGATAAAAGGGCTGGACTCTTACAAGAGAATCAGTGCCACTCTTCCTAAAGGGATACTTAGAGTGTTAAACGCTTCTCTTCTGCTGAAAGTGATGTGTTTTAATCAGAGTTGCACGAACACGGCTACGATATCTAATTCGGCTATTTTATAAAAGCCCCTAATATGGATAGGGCTAGACATGGCAAAATATATAGAAGCATAACTCTGCAAAAATAAAGCAATTAATCAGCCTACGGACTTTCGGTCGATCTAATCTGAAGTGGATTGCTGTTTTTTATATTATCCAATCTGACCTGAATATATAAAATCCAAAGTTGGAATACTAAAACCTGACAGAATTGCTATGTAGGAGGGAAAAAAATAAACGCCCATTTATTAAACTGGTGCATGGTGCAGAAATGAATTTGCATATAAAGCAGCACAAAGTGAGAACAAAAGAAAAGAACATGCAGCAAGAACACAAATATTTGCAGAAAATGTCTGTGCACACACAAGAAGAAGAAGAAATAAAGAAAAAGAGTCTTCTAAGTTTTTATATGAATCGACAATAAACAGATATTTGTAAACAAAACATGATATAGAGCCATGTTTTTCATTCCGTGGCTTAATAACATCGTTTTCAGACAGAATTTTAAGAAACTATGATAGATTGGAAAAATATATATATCTCATACCTGAAAGATAATATATTTATGTTGTGCGCGACGAGGATCCAACCACAGAGCAAAGAAGAGGAGTCCGGATGTTATGGTAAGCAAAGAGGAAGAAATAGAGTGCAGGGAGAGTTACAGGCTGTCGCAGGTTTAATCGCCCTCATACCAGCTTCGGTTGTGATTTGACAGGCTGAAATTAACCAAGAGGATATTTGTATTTATATATTTAGGGTTTCCAAAAACTAATTATGGAAGAACAGTGAGTATCATCTTTAAAAAGATCTCTAATGTCCTAGTTTCGATTACTACTAGCACTTGGCACTTGGGTTTTCTATATGCACTGGTGCATGGTGTTTGTGCATGGATGCATTCCAAATTTTAGTTGCATGGGTTGGATTAAAAAATTAATAATAAGTGGTTGGATTAAAAAAGTAATAATAAGTATTGGATTAAAAAATTAATAATAAATGTTAAATAATGGAATGAAATAAACTTAGACAAATTTAGATTTTTTCAAAAAAATTAAGTATTATTTGATTATGAAATATTTGAATACATATTTAAAACATAAAGCAATATAAATGGAAAAAATAAAGTTGCCATCAAATTGAAAAAATATGCAAATGGAAATAGAATGTTCTCATCCGATTGTCAAATAATATTTATTTGGTTTTTATGTGATAAGTGAGCTTTTGGAGGCTTCTATCTGATATTTTGGAGGCTTGTATCATTAAAGAGCAACTAAAACTTGTTTTCCAACGACTCAATAATGGTTTGAAGACATGAGACTTGTTTCAACTCAAATCTCAAACTATATGTAGCCTATAGACTAAAGATGTATTCTTTTATTTTAAATTTGAATAAAAATCTTAAGGTAATGGATAAAAATTGTATCTTTTTTTTAGTATCAAAAACAATATTTAAACAAAAATAAAAATAAAATTCAATTTTGTAAAGTCAATTTGTAAAATATTTAACTTTATAAATTATAAAAATTATTTTTTGTGCATATGATTGGTTAAAAAAGTGTTAAAAAAGTTATGTGTGTTATTGATGGATAAAACAAATTAAACATTTTTTTAAGGAATGATTTTTCATTTTTTGCTTTATAAAATCATTTCATTAAATCTTTCTAAAATAAATAAATGTTACTTATTTTCACATTTTCATGTAATTGTTATTTTTTTATTTAAAAAAATCTTACAAAAATTGATTAATTATTTTATAGAGATTTGGATTCACACTATTAAAATTAAAAAATTAAAAAAATTGTATATAACCTAATATCTTTATCTATGTTTTTAATATTTTATGGTATAATTTGATTATATATGTAAGATAACATATTATGTCTTTATTTTATATATATATATATAATGTCTTTATTATATATAATATATAACCTAATGTAAGTATAGTATAGTATAGTATATATATATATATATATATATATATATATATATATATATATATTATTTCTATTTATATCTTATATTATTATACGTAATATTTTGTAGGTAAATAAGTTAACCTATATTATGTATTAATTTATAATATAGGTTATTTTATTTTGTACATTCTCTTTCATATATATTTATATATATTAATAAACTATCTTAATTAACTATAATGTTAATTATAATATTAATATTATTATATTATTACTATTAATATAATTAATATAATTAATATAATAGTAAATCACTATATTAATAATTATAACAATATTTTAAAATACATTAATATTATAATATTACCTATTTACTTAGTTTATATAATATAATTTATAAATTATTAATATTAAATTAGAATATAATATATTTATTATATTAATAATATATTTAACTTCAACTATAATATGAAGATTTCACTATCAAATTCAAAATCAATTTAAGAATTATTTTTAATAATATCATTTGATTATTTGATGTTTAGCAAATATTTATTCTAAAGAACAAACTCAACTTCAACTTTATTAGTCATATTATGTCTCAATGGGTTCATTATATAAATATTCAAATGTATTCAACTTTAATTTTTTTTGAAAAAAAATAACACCAAACAATAAACATTTATTCCAATTTATTTTATTTTCAAATATTTAACATCAAACAAGATATTTACATTACATAACCAAAACATATAAAAAAACCAATGTTATTAATCAAACAAAACACAAAATACAAAAGTCAAAACTAAAATAAAACAATTAAAAAAAATACATTTAATTTTATTCACATTAATTAAACTTAAATTTATTTGTATTCCAACTCTACAAATCTCTAATTAGAATACTACAAAGGAAAGTACTCGCCACTACGTGGCACTTGTTTATTATTGATTTTATGTCATTTTATATAAATGTTTTAAATATTGATTTAGAGTATGATGTCAATTAATTTGGTTCTTCTTTTTGTTTAAATTTTCAAATAAATTATCAAAATGTGAATCAAATTCACTCTTAGATATTTTTCAATTTTTAAATTATATGTTCATCTCTCAATTTGCACTTGTAAATTTAACCTCAAACAAATATATACTTCAAACATATATCTAGATATTTTAAAATTCAAATTTTATTTTGGAAAATTAACTCAACTCTAAGTAGTTGTTATGTTCAACTCTCATGCAAAAAAATTGATTCTAAGATAAATTTCAAAAGCATCAACTATTCATTTACATTTGACATTCATCTTTTCCGTCTATCATCTATTGACTTTTTAAATTTAGTGGCATTTCAACATCTCAACTATAAGTATAATCTTATAGAGAGACCCATATATAGATTTAGCAACATTCCAAGACATATGTTTTCATTGTCTTTACACTCTTTGAAACCTTAGTTACATGCTAGATGTAATCTAGATTATAGATTGCCTCTTATGGATGATGAAAATGTGAATCGCAAATAGTAATAATGCAATGAAAGTACAAATTTCACAATTTAACAATGTTACACCCTGTTTCCTAGTTATCGAGTTACTTTTACCTTCATGAGTGAAAGTGTTGATAAATGCGAATTGTGACTTTATATGTTTAGTAGGAGAATGAAATACTGAAATATGCATTAAGATGTTATTGCTTTTAAATGAATGACTATGTTTATATTGATGAAATGTGTTGAAGGAATATGTATTACAATGTGAATACGTTAATGCTTTGATGATGCAAATATATATGTGAAAAGCTAACTACCTTTGTGTTGTACTAAGCTGAAGGCAGGAATAGGTCGAGCCTCCAGAAGAGAGGGGAAGTATCACTCAGGAGAGGGGATTGGTTTGGTAACCTTTGATAAGACCTAAACTGAGCTTTCACACACTCACCTCTAGTTTAGTAAAGTCGAGTCAGTAGTTTTTGGAAATGGTAAGTTATCCTTAGCATTGTTTTAATATGATTTAGAAGATGTTATGTTCTTGTCTGTGAATGTTTTGAATGGGTTATGTGATTGAGTCTCTTGTCATATGTGAGTTCTTCCTTATGTGCTTATATTTAATCGATGAGATATATACAGTTCATGTATTTATGTCAATGGAAGGGATTATGAATAATGTGTTTAAATGTAAAAATCAAAGTAATGATATATATTTGTGATATATGTGTATATATACTAATATATGTGTATGTAGTACATAATGGAAATGTACATACATGAGTGATCCCACAAAACTGGTTTACAATTCCATTGAGGAAGCAAAATTGCAAAAAATGCCCCATGAAGAAATTTTTGGGTTTTGGGGGATTCGAACTAACTTAGGGTCTGAACGAACCCAATAAGGGTTCGCTCAAACCCCCCTTTGAGCGAACCCTATTAAATGTTGGGTCCCTCATTTTCATGTTTCCCAGAATTAAACACAAAGAGAAATTTTGTAAAAAGGAGGGTTCGCTCGAACCCCTCTTCGAGTGAACCCCCATTCGTTCAAAAGGTCAAGAGGGGTTCGCTCGAAGGGGGGTTTGAGCGAACCACCCTTTTCCCCTGTCTCCGCCTCTTGCACAATTTTTTTGCAAAATTTTTCCCTTTGAAGCTCGTGTTGAGGATGAAAATGAAGGAGACTTCACAAACCCAACTGGATGATGGTAGTCCTTGGAATGAGCTATCCATCGAATATAATTTTAATATGTTTTGGTTTTATTATGTATTTTATTTTTTAGTTTAATTAAACATAGGTTTTTCATCGAAAATCAAGCTCCTTGTTCTGCACATGTGGAAAAATAGCAGATTATCAAAAAAAAATTGAAAAATATCAGTGCACTAGATATTGATGTCCTTGATCCAACAAAAAAGAAAATTAAATTTCGATACATACTTGAAAAAAGTTATGATTTAGCTAGTAAATCATGTCTAAATTGTAAAAGGTTTAACTTTGAAACTTAATTAAGAAAAAAATATTCAATGAAATGCTATGAAACCGATTCCATGCACTAGATATCGTAGTTACAAATCTAAATTTGAAAAAAATAGAATTTTATCCTTTATGTGTTAGCCAGTGACGTCACTCTTTAAAAATGGTGTTTACTGTTAAAAACTAGTTTTTGAAGGAGATGGAAAAAAAAGTGCAATCCAATTTTTAAAAAATTTAAAAATATATATTTAGAATCTACAGACAAAATATCACAAATCACTAGTTTACATCATCTTCAAATTCCTCACAGTTTAGTCACTATAGGTGCTCAAAAGTGAAGATTTGGTTAAAAGAATTCAATTCAATGTCCAGTTTGGCCAAAAATTGTAAACCAGTATTGTGGGATCACCCACATATGTATATGTATATGTATATGTATACATACATATACATACATACATATACACACATGCATATACACACATACATATACACACATATATATACACATATATATAGATAGATATATATATATATATATGTATATATATGTATATATACATATACATATACATATACATATATACATATATATATATTGTTATTATCAAAATGTGTGTAAGTATATATATGTGTTTTTATGTCGAGGTAATAATATATAAATTTATATACATATAGATATGTATGCATTGTTAATTTGCAGAATATGAGAATATGTATATGTGTATTCAAATATCAAATAATGTATTTGAGGAGTTAATAAGTTAAATTTATACACACACACATATTAAGTTATATATGTGTGTGTGTATACATATAATATATAAGAATTAAAATGAAATGATGTTCGATAAGTGTTGAAAGGTTCATTGAGCGCCTAACTTATTTAGCATAGCATACATATGACAACATATTATACATGGGGTGTAATTCAAACCAAGGGTTGTGAAATACTTTGAAGGTAGCACTTAAACATAGACAATGTTTAAAGTAATTGAAATGTTGAGAAATAAAACATAGGCTACTCATAAGTGAAAACACTGTAGGAAGCATTTAAATGATAAGTAATATACCTTTGGGCACTGCAAATGCATTAGGTAAAGGGAAACACTATGATAGCACAAGGATTAAATGGAAATACAAATGAATTCATGTGATGTTAAGAGCAACATATAAATGGAAGGTGAAAGCATGAGAAACCATGGAGGAATCAACATGGAATCAAAAGCAACCAATGTGTAAGTTAATCTGCTTAGACTAAGTCAATACCAGAGCATAGACCAAGTAAATAGTCTGCAATCACAACACAAGATATCTTATGTTGCCTAATAAATGCAAAGTATAATGGAATCCCAACACATAACATGATAGGAGTTGTATTCAATATGAAGTCTTCAAGACATATGTTAAATATGAGAATAAGTCAATGAGGAGCTGGTTGGGTGAGTCGACCTATAGAGACAATTACCTTGCATATCTGATTAGCATTCTTGTTGTCCATTTGATTAAGTGACTCATTCATCACAATAAGATCTAGTTTTGTATGTGTTTATTGTGCAATGATTATAGCTACCACCTTTTCTTAATCTTGTTAAGTTGAACCTTTTGAGCTGAGAAGTGTCATTCTTGATACCCTATTTCTAGCTTTTAGTTGATAAACTTTCTGTATAAATAGAGGATCTATCTACCTCAATGGGGATGCATATCTACATTCTTGGTGTGATTTTTTGAGTTTTATTGTTTGATTTTCTGAGTTGAGTGAGTTCTTGAGAGTGAGAGGGCTTTGAGAGTGAGATTTTGGTGAAGAGGGAGAAGGATAATTGGGGAATTACATACTGATTTAAGGGAAGACTAGGATAGGAATCTAGTTCGATCAATTGGAGCATTGCATAAACAGGCATGCTAAATTCTACTCTTTTATACTTTTATGTTTTGAAAAGATTGTGTGACATTGTTTGTCTTGTTTGGAAAATTAGATCAATTGCTTATTAGGGAAAAGTTATTTTAATATTATGTGAAAGTGAAAGATTGCTTGTTGTACTTAGTAAGAATGTCATTATTACTATGTTATGCAAACCTTGAATGATAATCACTACTCAATTAAATACTCATGTCTCCTTGAAATAGGAGGTGAGTCCTAACCCTAGTGTTAGGGTATAAACTTAGAGGTTATAACAATATTCAATGATAGGATTGAGAGTTGTACAATATGGTTATGTTATTATCTTATTTGGAATTGTAGTCTATTCATAGAATCCTAGAAGGGGACTCACATACCAGCAACCCAAAGCCATGATTAGTAGAGAATTTGTAGGTGCAAAATCACAAACCCTTCTTAGGCTATTGTACTCCATATTTTATGAAAATGTAGTAAAAATGAGAATATTTGTGATATATTGAAAGAGAGGCTTTTATGATGGTCACTTTCAATCGTTACACTACTTTTTTTTAAAAACCCTAGGTTAGGAATAAGCTATTTTGTAGGGTTGTCTATGTGATTATTGATTGAAGCAAATAAGTCGGGATTAACCTATATGATCTAATTGATCATTTGATTGTTGATTATACTTTCAATTAGAGTCAATTTATTGTTGAGACCATACTTTTGAGTGAGTCCTTTATTGATATAATTATTATTTTGATTGAGGTCATTTAAATTGATGAGATTATACTTTGATTGAAGTCATTAATTGTTGAAGGTTATACTTTTGAATCGAGGTCATTTATTGATAAGTTTATACTTTTGAAGGGAGTCATTTAATGTTGAGATAAACCCTTGATTGGAGACTTTTATAGTTGGGATTGTACCTTTGGTACTAGAGTCATTTAATGATGTGACGTTATGCGAAGTATGGTTAATTTGTAAGTAAGAGTTACTTTGAATTATTTAAGTAGAAGTGCCATAGTAAACATAAGAGGGAAATAGGTTATTCTTGGGGTTAGGATAATCCAATGAAGGGGATAACCTATGCATAGGTTATGAATGGTCAATACAAATCAAGCATATATAATGTGGTGAACATATGACCTCACTCAAAATTTGGGTGATGAATCTTTGGCCAAAATAGTGTAGGTAGCCACTATCTACATTATCAATTCACTGTGTGATCCAGGTTTACATTCTAGGTTGAGGGTAATCATACATGTAGAAGTAGACATTATGGTAGCTCTAAATATGTAGGACACACCACTCCGCTCAGGAAAGGTATTATTATTATGAGGTTACCAAACCAATCTCTTCATTGAAGGTAGGTCCATCTTACCATATGTGGTAGATGTGTGAGGGACCACAATAAGTCCATGGTTGGTGGAAAAGTGCTTGAGTGATGCTTCTCCTCATCAGTTGGCGATCAAGATTTAGAAGGGGGACTACCTAGACCATTCGTATACCTAGTGCCAGTAAGCTTATGGAAGCTATGTAAGTATTTATGTATCCATTTCTATGGAAGATTATAAAAGAGGAAATGTAATCATGAAATTATGTAATATGAAATCAATACTTTGAAAAGTTGAAATACTTTATTGTAATGTAATGGGAAAGTTTGGAATGATGTTTATTTCAAATGTGCATATTATTCTTATAGAAAAGAAAAAATTTATTGCTAAGTGTTGGCATCATAATTTATTTACTTGAAGTTAAAAGCATAGTAAAATTATTGGGTAGAACAACGGGCATGTTACACATGGTATCAGAGCTACTAGGCTCAGCTCTTGAACCTATGGGTGTTGCAAGATGGTGTGTCCCTTGGTCTTCTTTGTGCAGCACGGTGCTTGGGCTTATGACATGGCTTATTCGCCTCCTTTAGATCTTGTATAAATATGGTGATTGTATCGGGCATTAACAAGTCGATCTTTTTGTGCAACGACAACCACCAATGTAATAATTGGTATCAGAGCCAAAGTCACAAGTTCGAACCCCTCACTTGCGCTGGGGGGCTTGTTGCAAGATGGTGTGTCCCTTGGTCTTCTTTATGCAGTGCGGTGCTTGGGTTTGTGACATGGCTTAACCACCTCTTGTGGATCTTGTATAAATATGGCGGTTGTATCGAGCATTAATAGGTCGATCTTTTGGTGCAACGGAAACCACCAATGTAACAATGGGCTCATTACGTAAGTAAAACATAAACCTTATTAGAAGTTCAAGGTTGAAAATTTCTTACCCCAATATGGTAAGAGGAAAGGAATAAAGATGAAACAGAAAGGAAGTTAAGTTTCCTAAAAACTTGTTTTAAGTTAGGGACTAGGAAAGAGTCATCCCTGGAGCCAGAAACTCCTAAACCAACAACTCGATTAGATACACCTTTGGATTGCAGAAGATTATGCAACCAAGTTCAGTAGGAAGGTTATGGAGGATTTCTAATGAGTACCCCTCACCTTATGAAATAGTTTAAATGACTTTAAGGGATAGAAAGGATTGAAGTAGTCTCCCTCATTGAGAGCAAATAGTAGTTGCAAAAAGTCTAGAATTGTGGATTAAATAGGGATATTATGAATCTATGAGTATGCATTATTGGCATAAATTGGAAACTTCAATCAAAGAAAGAAGTCAACTTTTGAGAATCATAATCAACTTGAAAGGTATCCAAGAGGTTGGATAACCCATGATAAATCTGATTTATTACAAGATTAAAATCTTGCATGTTAATTAAAAAGTGAAAGGTTGATACCTTAGAATAAATGTTAGATACCAGATTGGTTAGTAAAGGAAAACAACTTAAAAAGAAGAACATGAAAGCTGACATGATTCAACCAACCGAAATAGGCAAGGTCAATTTGGAGTTCTGATTAAAAAAGGAGAAAAGAACTGAACAACTTGAGAGTGTTTAAGGTTATGAGAAAATAAAGTTACCTAGGAATGGGATAAAATCACTTGGAAAGATGATTGCAAGTTGGGAACTGAAAATTGAAACGAACTAATCGAAAAAGGCTCAGTTAGTACATAGTTTGGTAGAAAGTGCAAAATGAACTTACCAACTTGTCAACGAAAGTAAACTTATGTTTAGATGTTCCAAAGGGAAATTGGCTATGGAGGGAAACTATGTGTCAAAACAAAAGAATAACTTGGAAACACCACGTTAAGGTGAAGACACAAATGATATAGGGATTCTTAGGCAAGCTCGTTAACACATCAACAAGTGGGGCTTTGTGAATACAAGATATTCTTTCACTATGATTTAAGGATAATAATGTACATGGAAAAGAGAATTGGAATGAAATACTAGAGTACCTCTTAGCTTGTAAAGTTGTTGATTATTCATTAGATCTCATTATGGTAGATCCAACTGTTGAATCTGAGAGATTAAAGGGCGATGATGAATCCAATTTTGGGAATGAAAAAGTATATTCAAGGAATACCATGGAGGATAAGAAAGGCAAGTAATAGTCAATCAACTATCAAAAGCTAATAACAAGGAATGATAAATCAATTCAATTTGGGGAAAGCGAATATTTGCTAAGAGTTCAACTTTAATATGATCTAATCGTGAAAACACTAAGGGGGGAAGAAGGAGAGTAGTTAGACTCAGATAAAGTACCCCATAGAACAAAATTTAATGATGTATTTGGAAGAACTTTTGACTTCTTCATAAGTCATGATTCAAAGACCTACAACCAAAGTCTTATATGACCACAACAAGGTTGGTAAAGTTAAAAGGATAAGGTATTGGAATTATTGGGCAAAGGTAAAGGGAAGGTCAAGGTTTATGACCAATAAGAAAGAAATAATTGCAACATAAATTCTATATGAAATTGTTTCGGAAGAACAAATTGTTAATAACATTGATACTTTGGAGAAAGAGAGGCAATATACTTGATCATGGAAGGCTAGATTATCACCTATGAAATAGGGAGGAAAGACTTACGTACTCATGATTTGGAGCTATAGGAAAACATCCATACTTGTAAACTAGGTATGTAATAATTGCTAACATCTTTGGGAAGACAATGTCAAGTCAGCATGATTCAACGATAATTGTTACTTGAACTAGTATATATGCTCATTGGAAGAAATAAATTGAGCTGAAAATTGGATTATGTAACTTTGGAAATAATCAAAGTCAAAGAAATCCAGGGTATGGATGACCTAGGATGGAGGAGTTTTATCTCCGCAAAATATTTAATTATTATATTTCAAGAATCATATGTGGTGTAAGTCCATGGAAGAGTTTTTACTAGGTCGGGATGGACTAATATGTATCAGAAGAAGAACATAAGTACCAATTTTTGGAAGATTAAGGAATGAGATGAGGTAAATTTATGTCGTACTCAGGACACATAGTAATGAAAAAATTATTTGACAAATGGGAAACCACTATAATCTGGAAGGGGATAGAGTAAGATGTTGCAAGGTATGTAGCAAGTTTTCGTCCAATATTCCAGAGGATGAAGACAAGATGTTGTCATCGGCGAGACATAAATACTCCTATGAAATTCTAACGAGGAAGTGGAAGATCATTAGAAACAATTTAATTTTTTCTATGTCGATGGACCTGACATAATGTTATGGTGGATAGACTCGCCAAGGTAACCAATATAGATTGGAAATTAGATTTATAGGATTTTAGTCCTAAATAACATATTGTGTGAAGCAGTTGCTTAATGTTCCTAAGAAGGTTATCTCAAATAAGGAACAAGCAAGTAATGATAAGGTTTGTGTAAATAATTATCATCTTATGAAAAAATCAATTGAATGAATTACTTTAAGTTAGCCAATTAGGCAAAAGGGATAAATCCAATCTTGGAAGATTTGAGGAATATTTTTAGAAAACAATAAACTTATATCTTTATAATTTGATCCATTTATGGAAGAGGGGTTGAAATTCCTAAAAACTGGAAGAAGCTAGGATCGGAAATGTCATAAATGGAATAATAGATCGGAGGATCAAGGAAAATTTGTTGATACAAAGCTTAAAATCATAAAGCAAAATAGTTGTGCTTAAGGTTGATGGTTGTGTTAGTGATGGGTGGTCTCATCTTTTGAGTTGTTCGATGGAGTAAACACCCAAGGAAAGGATGGGACCCACGGTGCAATGTACAATACACCAACAATCCTTATCTATTTGGGTTACACTAAGGATAATTGCATTAGCCAATGAGAACGTGTTTTCTAGTCACTAGGGTATTGGTTACATATAGGATATGGTCACTAATGTACTTATGAAGTACAAAGGAGTCAATATAATTATGATGTATAGTTCTCTAAAGGGAAGGTATGCGTGAAGCACAAAATTTATTCCCGTATGTTAGTGCAGACCCTTAGTGCAAGGTCCAACATGGACAAGATTGCAAAAAGGTCGTGCTATGGGGGAAGAGTATTTGGATAGTAATAAAATATACTTATTTCTTACACGATGAGAAAATTGAAGGTAAAACCTTTATTTGACTTTATATATATGTTTAGAACTTAAAAATCATCAAGCGCGATGATTCACAAGGGGGGAAGTATGTTACACCTTGTTTCCTAGTTACTGAGTTACTTTTACCTTCATGAGTGAAAGTGTTGATAAATGTGAATTATGACTTTAATATGTTTAGTAGGAGAATGAAATATTGAAATATGCATTAAGATGTTATTGCTTCTAAATGAATGACTATGTTTATATTGATGACATGTGATGAAAGAATATTTATTACAATGTGAATACGTTAATGCTTTGATGATGCAAATATATATGTGAATGGCTAACTACCTTTGTGTTGTACTAAGTTGAATGTAGGAATAGGTCGAGCTTCTAAAAGAGAGGGGAAGTATCACTCAGGAGAGGGGATTGGTCTGGGAACCTTTTATAAGACCTAAACTGAGCTTTCACACACTCACCTCTAGTTTAGTAAAGTCGAGTCGGTAGTTTTTGGAAATGGTAAGTTTTCCTTAGCCTTGTTTTAATATGATTTAGAAGACATTATGTTCTTGTTTGTGAATGTTTTGAATGGGTATGTAATTGAGTCTCTTGTCATATGTGAGTTCTTCCTTATGTGTTTATATTTAATCGACGAGATATATACACTTCATGTATATATATCGATTGAAGGGATTATGAATATATGTGTTTAAATGTAAAAATCAAGTAATGATATTTATTTGTAATATATGTATATATATACTAATATATGTGTATGTAGTACATAATCGAAATGTGTATACATATATATGTATATATACATATATATCGTTATTATTGAAATGTGTGTAAGTATATATATGTGTTTTTATGTCAAGGCAATAATATATATATATGCATTTTTAATTTGTGGAATATGAGAATATGTATATGTGTATTCGAATATCGAATAATGTATTTGAGGAGTTAATAAGTTGAATGTATATATATATATATATACACATATATATTAAGTTATATGTGTGTGTGTGTGTATATTAAAATGAAATGATGTTTGATAAGCGTTGAAAGGTTCATTGAGCGCCTAACTTATTTAGCATAGCATACATATGACAGCATATTATCATTCTTCACTCATTTGATCTTATAATCTATCTTTGTAATAAAAAAAAAAAAAGACTATTTAATATACTTTTGATATAATAATGAACAACTTACCCTCTCTTTTCGTGCCTTTGGTGGGCTTGTTTTTTCCAACAATTACAATGGTTTTTATTTATTTCTATATTCAAAATGACGAAATTCTATGAATCTGATCAATATATATATACCTATATATATTTATTTTTTCTAATATAAGATAAAACCTTGATAAATAGATCTAAATAGATATTTCTCTTTATTTAGATCTATTCATATATATGATAAATAACAATCTATGGATAGAATGTAAATGTATATGGTATAATATGTATAATACATAGTATACAAACCCATGTGTGAAAGAATAAATCTTTCTTACTTATACTTCAAATATGTGTATATAGACATTTCAATATAGAGATTGATATTTTTATTTGATTGATACAATGAAGTATCATTTTGATAATCAATAAGTTAAGGACAAAATTTTCATTCTAAAAAAAAGCACAGACAAAAAAAGAACATGGGAAAAGAAGAATAATAAAATCGTTATAGATATAATACTATTTTTTAAATGCTTATATGTATATGGCTAGTTTATTAATATAGCCAATTTATGAGAATGACTTCATGGCACATAATTCAAACCAAGGGCTACACAATACTTTGAAGGCAACACATAAACATAGACAATGTTTAAAGTATTTAAAATGTTGAGTAATAAAACATAGGCTACACACAAGTGAAAACACTGTAGGAAGCATTTAAATGATAACTAATATACCTTGGGCGTTGCAAATGCATTAGGTAAAGTGCAACGCTATGATAGCACAAAGATTAAATGGCAATACAAATGAATTCATGTGTTGTTAAGAGCAACATATAAAATGGAAGGTGAAAGTGTACGAAACCATGGAGGAATCAACAAGGAATCAAAAGCAACCAACATGTAAGTTAATATGCTTAGACTAAGTCAATACTAGAGCATAGACCTTGAGTATATAGGCTATAATCACAACGCATAAGATATCTTATGTTTCCTAATAAATGCAAAGTATAATGGAATCCCAATGCATAACATGATAGGAGTTGTATTCAATATGAAGTCTTCAAGACATATGTTGAATATGAGAATAAGTCAATGAGGAGTTGGTTGAGTGAGTCGACTTGTAGAGACAATTACCTTGCATATCTGATTAGCATTCTTGTTATCCATTTGATTAAGTGACTCATTCCTCATGGTAAGTTTTGGTTGTGTATGTGTTTACTATGCAATGATTATAGTTGCCACCTTTTCTTAATCTTGTTGAGTCAAACCTTTTGAGCTAAGAAGTGTCATTCTTGATACCCTCTTTCTAGCTTTTAGTTGTTGACCTTTTTGTATAATAAAGGATCTATCTACCTCAATGGGGACGCATATCTACATTCTTGGTGTGATTTTTTTTAGTTTTTATTATCTAATTTCCTGAATTGATTGAGTTTTTGAGAGTGGTGAGAGGGTTTTGAGAGTGGGATTTTGGTGAAGAGGGAGAAGGATAATTGGGGAATTACATACTGGTTTAAGCGAAGGCTAAGATAGGAATCCAGTTTGATCGATTGGAGCATTGCATAAATAGGCATGCTAAATTCTACTCTTTTATACTTTTATGTTTTGAAAAGATTGTGTGACATTGTTTGTCTTGTTTGAAAAATTAGATCAATTGCTTATTAGAGAAAATTTATTTTAATCTTATGTGAAAGTGAAAGATTGCTTGTTGTACTTAGTAAGAATGTCATCATTACAATGTTATGCAAACCTTGAATGTTAATCATTACTTGATTAAATACTCATGTCTCCTTGAAATAGGAAGTGATTCTTAACCCTAGTGTTAGGGTATAAACTTAGAGGTTATAACAATATTCAATGATAGGATTGAGAGTTGTACTATATGGTTATGTTATTATCTTATTTGGAATTGTAGTCTATTCATAGAATCCTAGAAGGGGACTCACATACCAGCAACCCAAAGCCATGATTAGTAAAGAATTTGTAGGTGCAAAATCACAAACCCTTCTTAGGCTATTGTACTCCATATTTTATGAAAATGTAGTAAAAATGAGAATATTTGTGATATATTGAAAGAGAGGCTTTTATGATGGTCACTTTCAATCGTTACACTACTTTTTTTTTAAAACCCTAGGTTAGGAATAAGCTATTTTGTAGGGTTGTCTATGTGATTATTGATTGAAGCAAATAAGTCGGGATTAACCTATATGATCTAATTGATCATTTGATTGTTGATTATACTTTCAATTAGAGTCAATTTATTGTTGAGACCATACTTTTGAGTGAGTCCTTTATTGATATAATTATTATTTTGATTGAGGTCATTTAAATTGATGAGATTATACTTTGATTGAAGTAATTAATTGTCGAAATACTTTTGAATCGAGGTCATTTATTGATAAGTTTATAATTTTGAAGGGAGTCATTTAATGTTGAGATAAACCCTTGATTGGAGACTTTTATAGTTGGGATTGTACCTTTGGTACTAGATTCATTTAATGATGTGACATTATGTTATTCTGTATGGATTGGTACGTAAGAGTTACTTTGAATTATTTAAGTAGAAGTGTCATAGTAAACATAAGAGGGAAATAGGTTATTCCTGGGGTTAGGATAATACAATGAATGGGATAGCCTATGCATAGGTTACGAATGGTCAATACACATCAAGCATATACAATGTGGTGAACAAATGACCTCACTCAAAATTTGGGTGATGAATCTTTGGCCAAAGTAGTGTAGGTAGCCATTGTCTACACTGTCAGTTCACTGTGTGATCCGGGTTTACATTCTAGGTTGAGGGTAATCATACATGTAGAAGTAGACATTATGGTAGCTCTAGATATGTAGGACATACCACTCCGCTCAGGAAAGTTCATTATTAATATAAGGTTACCAAACCAATCTCTTCGTCGAAGGGAGGGCCATCTTACCATATGTGGTAGATGTGCGAGGACTGCAATAAGTCCATGGTTGGCAGAAAAGCACTTGAGTGATGCTTCTCCTCATCAGTTGGAGACTGAGATTTGGAAGGGGGACTACCTAGACCATTCGTATACCTAGTGCCAGTAAGCTTATGGAAGCTATGTAAGTATTTATGTATCCATTTCTATGGAAGATTGTAAAAGAGGAAATGTAATCATGAAATTATGTAATATGAAATCAATACTTTGAAAAGTTGAAATACTTTGTTGTAATGCAATGGGAAAGTTTGGAATGATTTTTATTTCAAATTTGCATATTATTCTTATATAAGAAAAGAAAATTTTCATTGTTAAGTGTTGACCTCATAATTTAGTTACTTGAAGTTAAAAGCATAGTAAAATTATTGGGTAGAACAACGGGCATGTTACAACAATCACTCAATGAAGCTCAAAATATTGGCTTGAAAATGATTAACAAATAAAGTCATCATACAAAGACCTTAATTTTCTCCATTGTGGGTTGCTCTTCAAAGTAATAATAACTATGAGAGAACATTAATGATATGATGCAATGATAATGATAAATGTTCAAAGATAAATGAGATATATGCTTGATAATGATAAAAATAACTTGATTGCTTGATAATATTAATGTTTGATAGTGCTTCATAGTGCCCTTGATAGTAATTATGATATAGGTTCTAGTTCTAAGGGATATCAATAAATGAAAGCTTTGTATTTATCTGTTTCACTTGATATTTGATCTATGGAGGACATTAATTAGAAAGATCAATGGATAAGAAAATTTAAAATAATTTGGGGGCGGAGGGCCTAGCTCAATTCGCTAAAGCATCCTATTGTAGGCAATAGGTCACGAGGTCTAGTCTCCCCTCCGTCCCCGTGGTACCAGAGGGCATGTTGTGCCAGCATCACCATTCACGTGAAAAAAGTTTACCAAGTGCACTGCAATTTATAAGGGGCTACCCAATTCCTACAATCTAAAAAAATAAATAAATAAAATTTAAAATAATTTGAATTTGATGAAGGAGAAAAAGTTAGAAGAATGATAGTTGGAGAAATAAATAAATATTAATTTATTAATTTTAGAAGGAAACTTTAAATTAAAATAAATTATTTTAACTTATTTAAAAGAGGAGTGTTAGTAATTAAATAATTTTAAAAAAAAAATAATTATAGAGGGCCAAAGATAATTTGAATTTATTTAATGTTGGAGGGAAAATGATAAATTAATATAATTAAAATTTATTTAATTAATATAGATATGATGAAAAAATTAAGATAATTAAATAATTAAAATGGATGAAAAGGGAAAAATGTTAGCTTACTTAAATAATTAAAAATTATTTAATTTATAGATAGAAGAAATGATAAAGATAATGATGAAATGATATGATGAAAATACATTAGTCATTTTTAGGTGTCTACATTTTGCTCCTCTTTCAAACAATGTGTTTTATAGCATTATTTCAAAGAAAAAAGATTGATAGGAATTTTTTTGCTAGTGAAGTGCCCAAGTATGCCTCAATGAATCAAGGGATGGAGGTAAGATGCCCCCTCAAGAGATCAGCCACAAAAAATAATTTTCTGGTTAGGATCATGACAAGATGGATTAGCTAGATATATGATAATGATGATGATGATACATATGTATGTGATGGATGTTTATGATTGTGATGCATGTGTTAGGATTTTGATACTATGATGGATTCTAACATTTGTGAATATATGATAGTTAAAAGGGAAAAGGAGATCTAGGATAATTGCCCTAACCTAAATCAATCTTTTCACCTTAAACATTAGGGACACAAAATCAACCATGACATATTTTTGGTTGTTGTCCTCAATGGAGAGCCAAACAAGTTGGTTAGGGTTTTGGTATTTTTTGTGTTGGGTGTGTATAGATTGATTTGATGATGTAATGAACTAGGTAAATTATGATCAAATTGACTAAGTATGATAAAATGCGAAAGTTACATAATTGAATATCAAAAACAAAAAGTAGGTCTAGGTAGGAGATACATAATACTTGTTGCCAAAATTTGGGGCAGAAAAAGCAAGAAATCAATGCAAGGTGCCCATGTCTAGAAGTGTCAGGAATTAGGGTTTTAGTGTTTGTATGGACCAAGCACTATCTAAAGGCCTATGATTGCAAAACTTAGGTTTCAAAGTGTGATTGTGCTCGAATAATCAACATGCCTTAATTTATCAATAATGAGTCCATGAAGACATGAATTAGGGTTTTGGAGCCTTCAAAAGAGTTAAGGTCTCAAATCCATTATAAGTAACAACAACCTACAAACTTGCAAAATAGATAGATGGAGAAGGGTTGTGTCATATTAGGGCCTACCTTGGTCAAACCTCGTGTTCATGTTCCCACCTCCACAATGGAAATGATGATGAATGATAAAGAGTACATACTCTTAGGGGTGCACAGGAAAAATAATAAATGATAATGATAATGAAACACAATGATATCTTACCATCAGATCTGAAACCCTTGTCAGATCGATGCATCTATGCCAATCCCACACAAGGAGAATGAATAGATTTCCTTGAGATCCTACAAGTGTTAGCACATATGATAATAATAACAATAAATAAGATGCATTATACAATACTTGAACATGAATTTGTTGATATATTGCAGACTATAATTGTCTTGAATTATATCTATGATCTTTTGCTTGTCTTGCTTCTAATTTTTCCTTTTAGAGTGCATTAATTGTCTTAGTTGTCTAGGTGATAGAGATGTTAGATCCATTATGAAGAAAGGAAGAACTTATATATATATATATATATATATATATATATATATAGGGTTAAGAATCTCTCATATTTGAACCTGGAAATCCAAATAGTGTAGATTTTACATAATTTTATAATAAAATAAGTCATGGTTGCCTATTTTCTCACACAAAAAGAAAAGGGTAAGAATGGAAAGGAATTTGTTATTGGATAGCTATACAACGACCACTTGTTTTTCTTTCCTTTGAGAAAAGTGACTTAAGTTTAAAATTAACACAATTATTTAATAATAATTATAATTTAATACTAAGAATATTATATTAATATATTATTATTGATAATAATACAAAAAAAATTATAATAATAATATATTAATATCAATAGACTTAAATTATAATCAATAATAATTAGGTTGACTTACTAAAAATAGTGTGATCATTTTTTGACCTTTTTTTACTTCTGATTATCTGACACCCCTTAAGTGTCATCATGAGACTTAAAACCACAAAATAAAATAAGGAAAAATAATTTTTTTGGGTGATGCAAGATTGCCCCTACACCACTGGATGCTCCTGCATCAATTGGAAGAAGGAAAATTTATCTTGATATTTTTTTTGTTTTTTTCTTAAATGATTGATAATTAAGAGTAGAAACCTTGGATTGATCAACAGTAGTTGACGAGGACAATCCCTCATATGGTATAACCAATAATTGGTAATCACGATGAGTCATGCAAAGATGTGTGAATGAGGGATATCACATTGGTATAATCTTATCTTGGTTGTGCAGTTGTAGGTTTTTGATGAAAACTCATTGCACATTAGCATCCAGAAGGGAATATGGGATTTGAGAGAAGAGGCTTGATATCGCCCTATAAATTCAATCACTTTCTTCTTGATTCCTTGCTTACAATGAACCAAATCAATCAATGTGACTTGAGGTCCAATATTAGCTTGAAAATGTTGGAGGAATTGATTAACAAGTTGTTGAAAAGAATGAATTGAATTGTTAGGAAATTAACAAAACCAATCCATGGATGTGTCTTTTAACAACTAAGGAAATATCTTGGCTAAAAGAGCACCCTCAAAGAGAAAATCACTACATAATGTGGCAAAGGCTAACATGTGGTTATTAGGATCTACATTTCCATTATACTTCTCAAAACAGGGTATTTTAATGTTTTGAGGTATTGGATTTTTAGGATTGCAAATGACAATGGGCTATGAGTGAAGAATTATGGAGGATTGAATTGGGATTGGTTTTTATTTATATTTGATATTTTTTTAAATAGCTCACATTTTTCAAAAGTTGGTTAGTGACAAGATCAATAGGTGAGGTGGCTTGAGAATTGGTAGAATATGAAGGACTAGCAATAGCAATAAGTGGATTGACATTTTGGTAAGTTAATTGTTGATGAGTTTGACTAACAACATGTTGGGAAATAAGTGGATTAAAATTTTGAGAATTAAATGGGAGAGTAAAGGAAGGTGGAACAAAGCTATATCGGTTTATATTATTCTCACTTGTAACCCCAAAAATAGTGTGAATAATATTACTAGATTATGTAGTAGTGGTTATAACAGAAGAAGTGAATGTTGGAATGGGACATTTCATCATGGGTATTGACACTTGTGTCCCCATTTGGTTTTGAGGGGATGCATTGTTGATAATTTCCACAAAACTAGCTAACGTTGTTGATCTGTAATTAGAGGTTTACAAAGTAACTTGCAAATTAATCCTAATTACAATTTTTCCCGATCCAAACAGAATTGCGTGATTATGTTGTTTAACCATTGAAATTACAGACTAAGTTCACTTAATCCCTTACATAACTCAATGAAATTAACTAATTACTAAAATGTTGTAATTAGAACTTAAATGCCAAATTGAAAATACTGGAAAGAAAATAAGAGAGAATGTAAGACATGAGATAGAAGAATAATAAGACAGAAGATAGAAGAATCAGACACAAGTTGATAACGGAGTTCGTCCAATCAGGACTACGTCTTCGGGTCCGCTTCTCAATGTTGGACCGCTTTTATTAATATCGCCAAGCACCTGAAGATGCCTTCTTACAATATTCAAGCTTCAAAAACCTGCACAAAATTCCTCACAATCTCTCTCACTTTTACAATTTTGGTGTATAACAACACCTTGCAATTCTTCCTCTCAAAAAGAATTCAACTCTCACAAAGGAATTATTTCTCCAAGTAGACTTGCTTATTTTCAAGCCAAAACTCTCCCCCTTTTATACAAATTTATTTGCTAATATGGGCTAAAACCATATTATTTGCAAATATACCCATATCTCCTATTACAAGAAAAAAATTCAATAATATCCTCCTTTAATAATTTTTGGAAGGATAATATCCCCTCAAAATAATTCTCTTTCCATTTGAATGGTTACGAATGGATTTATTCTCTATTATTTAGGGAATATTTTATGTAAGGTTTTATTTGATCCCTTAATTTAGGAATACAATTCCTAATATTTCCGTGTAAAAGAAAATATTCTAGGCCTCTAAAAATATGGGATAATTTAGGCCTCTAGGAAAAAGGGATTTAGCCTTATTCTAAGGCTTTGAAAAAGCAATTAAATATTTTAGAGAAAATGGTGGGTGGTGATCCCACCATCCTCTCCTCCTTTTAAGTTTTTCCCCTAAAGACAAGGGAGACTTCCCATATAAGGTGGGATACCCCCTATTCCTTAGGTGGCATCCCACTTTAATAGGTGGTGCCCACTTTATATATTTTTTTCTTTAACAAATATGGTTTAATCCATATTTATGCCATGCCATATACTCTTGCCATGTCACCACTTGCCGCAACACTATGCTGACGTCATGCTGACGTCATCATTTTGAATGGTCAATTCTTTTTGTCTGCAAACTTTGACCGGCTCTATTTTGCTCATACGAACTCTATTTTCGAAACCGAATATAGTTCTGGAATCAGCACGACGAGCTCTACATTTTGGTGTCATTTTTGTCTCATTTTGAGATGATCAATTTTTGGCCTTTTTGAATGCCTGATTTGCATGTTTGACCGGACCTTTGACTGCGCATATCTTCTGTATACGAACTCCTTTTGAGCCCGTTCAAGTTGCGTCAGGACCATGTCAGCGAGCTCTGCACGATGATGTTGGTTTTGTGAGATTATGAGACTGTGAAATTTTCAGGTTTCTTGGATCCACCTGGATCAGTTGTAATGTTTGAATCCACTATGTGAGCTAGGCTATGTAGAACTCCCACACCTTGTGAATCACGAAGTAATAATTTCCTAAGGTTTCCCATAAGAGGTACAACTTCTCTAGAAAAAAAAATTGTACTCAAGAATAGTTGGAGACGAGCTAATTTTTTTTCTAATTTTTGGAGTCAGTCTTCAGGAACATAAGCCACAAAGTTATGAAACCCATGAAAATCATGAAGAGGTTGTGACTCAAAGATCATCAACAAGGAAATATTGGGATCTAAAGATTATTGTGTTCCAAAATTTCCTTGAGTGAAAGAGCTAGAACAAACTCAATCTCAACACCAGAGCTATTCAAAGCATGGGAAGCCATAAGTTGGTAACTTATTCTCACAACAGTGTTGGATGTAGAACATCGGGTTGTGAAACTCATAAATCAAGTACAAGTCTAATGACACATAAATGTTCCTAGGAAGTGGGAGGTAGAAGAAAGTGATGACAAGATGGATATACTGATGATATTCCAGAAAAAATAGAAGGTGTTTTATGTTTGTGCTTTGCAAAGAACAAATATTTTAAACGCTTTATTTTCCAAAGTAACATTCAATGTTTGAAAATTTAAATAAGATATTCAAATAATCTAATTCCTTAATAAAGTAAATAAAATTAAAGAATATATGCAATTTAAATCAAAGATCTACAAATGTAAGCTACGTCAGATTTACCAAAATATTAAATGGGAAAAGGAGAACTAGGCTTATTACCCTTACCTAAATCAATATTTTCACCTTAAATATTAGGGACATAAAATCAACCAAGAAATTTTGTTTGGTTTTCGTCCTCAGGGGAGAACCAAATAGGTTGGTTAGGGTTTTGGTCCCTTTTTGTGTTGGGTGTGTATAGATTGATTTGATGATGCAATGAACTAGGTGAATTGTGATCAAATTGACTAAGTATGACAAAATTTGGAATTTATAGAACTAAATATAAAAAATAGAAAGCATATTTTTGGCAAGAGATACAAAGAAGAACTTGGTGCCAAAATTTAGGGCAAAACATACAAGATGCCAGCGTGGGGTGCCCATGTCTAAAAGTGTCAATAATTAGGGTTTTAGTGCCTATATGGACTAAGCACTATCCAAAGGCCTATGAATGTGAAAATCATGTTCTAAAATGTGACTATGCTCGAATAATCAACATGCCCTAATTTATCAATGGTGAGTATATGAAGACATGAATTAGGGTCGTTGGATCCTTTAAAAGAGTTGAGGTCTCAAATCCATTGTAAGAAACAACCTGCAAACCTGTAAAATAGACACAAGGAGTGTTGGAAAATGTGCCTCAACTTTTGTCTTGGAAGTTTTGAACTTGGTGTGTTTTTTCTTTTGTTGGCCTGTATGTCATGGGATTGTTGAAAATTTTAACTTTGGAACATATTTCGCAAAGTTTTGAATTTTCACAACCTCTCGACTTAGTGATATTGAGGCTTTCTTTGTTATCGACATGTTGTGGGTTTTGAGAAATTCCTAACCTCTGATAGAGGTTATGAAGTTAGGTTTTCTAATGACATAGCAACTTTGTACGGGATTGACTAAGCGGTGGACATTTGTCGGCTCGATAACTCATGGTGAATGATGGAGGCAGTGGGGACCACGACAGTGTGATATAATATGATGTTGATCAACGTTTGGAATGAATCTAATCCAATGATGCCCACAAGCCCCACACCTCTTGTGGTGGGTCCCAAGTGACTCTCGCAAGGTGTGCGGGATTTGGACACGTGTCGTGCTTGACTCGACCAGTACCAAGTTGTTAAGTGGTGCGATGGTGACTTGGATGCCACAGTGGTAGTGGGGACCATGGCAATGTGATGTTATATACAAAAATTGACGGTCGTGATTATAATAATCCAACAATGCTCACTAATTTTGTGCCCCTTTGTGATGGATTCTAATAGACTCCTGTGAAGTGAGCAAAATTGATTGAGCAATGTACATTTGTCATTAATCTAACAGTGCCCACTAACCCCGTGCCTTTTGTGGTGGGTCCTAAGTGATTCCCGCAGTGTGTGCAGACTTTGGATGCATGTCGTAGTGAAACCTAATCAGTGCCTGGATGTTTAGCGATGGTTGTTTGTTGATTGTTGGCAATTGGTTGGCAGCTAACTTGGCAACTGAATGGACATCGAAGCTAATGCAATTTGTGATAGTTTGTGTACAGTTGAAATGGTTGGTTTTCTGGAATAGAAGTAGCCATGGTTCGATGTCGAATATATATTGTAATACTCTAAAATGAGTAAGTGTTCAACTGATGAGTTTCAATTGATTGTTGTTCTACATTGTATGTCATACAAGCATTGTAACAGTGTGAAAGAACAAAACTATTTGTTGCTACGAATTAACACCTTGGGTGGAGTTTGTGACTCTATATAATTGATTTACTATAATACAAAGTGTCTTTACTTGGTGTGTGGGTTTTTCTCCCGTAAGGGTTTTCCCACGTAAAATTTGGTGTTCAATTATGTGTGTTAAATTGTCTATTCTCGTGTTCTGATTAATGTGCATCTTAGTGACTATAACTTAAATTAAATAAAAAATATATGCATTTCTTTCCTAAGAATTTTGCATTTGGAAGGCATTTATGCACCAAGCTTTCCTTACAAGTGGTATTAGAGCCTAGCCAGTTGTGTTATCCTTGTGGGTAGGGCTAGTTTTTGTACTAATTTTGTTCAGTTGGAGTGTTGCAGAGAAATTTGATTGCCTTGATTACAGATTGAGATGGCAAGCACATCAGGTAGAATAGAAATTGAAAAGTTTAATGGTAGCAATTTTGAGTTGTGGAAACTCAAAATGGAAGACTTGTTGGTGGATAAAGATCTTTGGATTGTTGTTATGGGGACAAAACCATCAAGCATGAAACAAGAAGATTGGGACCTTGCAGATAGAAAAGCTAAAGGAATGATAAGACTTTGTTTGGTCGATTTTGTTCTCCTGAATGTCCATGAGGAGAATATTGCAAATTATTTATGGAAGAAACTTGGTGATATTTAGCAAGGCGAGTCTCTGGTGAATAAGTTATTCATGAGGAAGAAGATATACTCCTTGAAGATGGAAGAAGGAGCATTCGTAGCAAACCATCTGAACTCATTTAATATGATAATTGGACAATTGGCCTTTGTGGGTGTGAAGATAGAGGAGGAGGATCGTTGTATGCTCCTGTTGTGTTCTTTACCTGACACACAGGATCATCTAGTGATGGCTATTGGGAGTACAACAACCACTTTCAAGACAGAAGATGTGGTTTCTTCACTGTTGTCAGAAGAGATGCGAAGGAAATCTTTCGAGATGGACAAGGAGGCTCTTGCTATTTGGGGTAGATCAAAGGAGAGGGGCAAGTAGAAAGACAAGAAGTCTAAATCCAAATCTTAGGGTAAATCTAAGTCTCCTAGCAAGAATTCCAAGGCAAAATGTTGGAATTGTGGGTAGACTAGTCATATTCGAAAGGATTGTAAAGAGGAGAAAAAGAAGAAGAAGAAGAACTCTTTGGATAAGGATTCTTCTTAGAGTGACTTAGATGCTTTCATTGTAGCCTTGGCGACTCAAGCATCAGATGATGTCTAGCTGATTGAATCGGGCGCATCTTTTCACATGACATCTCATAGAGACTGGTTCACGAAGTATGAAAAGTATGCTGGTGGAAAGGTGTATCTGGCAAGTGATTCATCTCTAAAAATTATTGGCCAAGGAAGAGTCAGAATTCAATTTCTTGACGAAAGAATAAATGGAATTGATGGCATTATGCACCTACCAGATCTGGCTCAGAATTTTCTTTCTGTAAGTAAGCTAAATGATGTTGGCATGCAAGTCTCATTCTTGAGTGGTGGCTATAAGATGACTAGAGTCTCGATGGTAATGGCCAAGGGTGCTCGAATTGGTAGTTTGTACAAGCTGGACGCACAAGCTCTTTAATATAACAATGTCTCTATAAAATCAAGCAAGGTTGCTTGTGTAGAGAAGGAGAATGAAGTTCCTCTAGTTGTAAACTCTTTGGAGGTGAAACTCCCAGCAAAGAAGACCATCCTGTGGCATCATAGACTCAGGCACATAGGAGAAAAAGGCTTAAAAGCCTTGAAAAATAAAAAACCTGGTAGAAGGGCTTGTTGATTGTAACCTTGAGTTCGATTTTTGTGAACATTAGATTTATGGAAAGCAACACCGTGTTTCATTTTACTCTAGTCCTAATAGATCTTCTGGCATAATAGATTATGTTCACTCTGATGTATTTGGTCTAGTAAATGTTCCTTCATTATCGAAGTCTAAATATTATGTTTCTTTTATTGATGATTATTTGAGAAGGGCATTTGTGTATTTTCTTAAAAGTAAATCAAAAGTGTTCAGTCGGTTTAAAGAGTTTTAAAACTTGGTAGAAAATCAAACTGGAAGGAAAATTAAATGCTTAAGGATACATAATGGCGATGAATTTTGTTCTGTAGATTTCGAAAGGTATTGCAAATACCATGGGATCAAAAGGCATAAAACTATGCCTTATACTCCACAACAAAATGGATTGTTGAAAGGATAAACAGGACGTTGATGGAAAGAGTGAGAAGTATGTTGAGCAGTGTTGACTTGGAGCAGAAGTTTTAGGCTGACGTTGTGGCTACAACATGTTACTTGGTCAATCATTCACCTAGCTCAACTCTTGTTGACAAAACGCCTATGGAAGCGTGGTCTGGTAATAGGCCCTCTTTGATACATATTTGTGTTTTTGGTTGCAAAGCATATGCATACATGTTGAATGAGAAAAGGTCTAAGTTGGAAAACAAAGTTGTAAAATGTATCTTCATTGGCTACAATATTGGTGTGAAAGGATACAAGCTTTGGAATCTTGTTACTAAGAAGGTTGTGTACAACAATATTTTGGGAGCTAAAACCTTCTATAGTTGATCTACAGTCAAAGATAGAAGAAGAAGAAAAGAAGAATGATGTAGTTGAAATTCCTTGAACTCCAGATAAAGAGGAACTACAAATTCAAAGTGTACCTGAAACTGAGGAGAGCTCTAGTAGCTCTGGGATTTTTGAACAAGAAGAAGAACCACAACCTCAACCTCAGTCTATGAGGAGGTCTACACGTGAAAAGCGACAACCTGATAAGTATGGATTTTCTATGTTGGATTCGAACTGTGCCTATGCTTTGATTACTAGCATTGATGAGCCTAGGACTGTAAAGGAGGCTATTAATATGCCTGATTCATATTCCTGGTTGGAAGCCATGAATGAGGAAATGACATCATTGAAAAAGAAAGAAACCTAGAATTTGGAACCTCTTCCTGAAGGTCAAAAGCCTGTTGGTTGTAAATGGGTATTTAAGAAGAAAATTGGTCTAGATGGCAGTGTTGAGAAGTATAAAGCTAGGTTGGTCATGAAAGGTTATTCCTAGGTGGAGGGAATTGATTATGGAGAAATTTTTTCTCCTGTAGCTAAGCTGACATCTATCATATTTCTATTATCACTTGCAACTCTATATGACTTAGAGGTTGAGCATGTGAAGACAACGTTTCTCCATGGAGATCTGGAAGAAGACATTTATATGTCCTAGCCTGAGCACTTTGTTGAAAAAGGTAAAGAAAATCCAGTTTGCAAGTTGAAGAGATATATGTATGGTTTAAAGCAATCACCTAGAATGTGGTACCTGAAGTTTGATACTTTTGTGTTATCTTTGTGATTTATGAGATCAAAATCAGATCATTGTGTGTATTACAAAATTGAAAATGATCATTTACTTTTTATTTCCCTGTATGTGGATGATATGTTATTCGTTGGGAATAGTAAGGGTGTGATTTCTAATCTAAAATCTCAGTTGTCAGCACAATTTGAAATGAAGGATTTAGGTCCAGCAAGGTATATTCTAGGTATGGAGATCAAAAGGGATAGGGGAAGTAGAAAGCTTTGGCTCAGCTAGAGCAAGTATATCAATTTTGTCCTTGAGAGATTTGGTATGATAGATTGCAAGCAATCAGTTGTTCCAGTGTTGCAAGGAACGAAGCTATCTGTTGAAGATTGTCCAAAGTCTCCTACTGAGATGGAGGACATGACTAGGGTGCCTTATGCAACTGCAGTTGGCAGTTTAATGTACGCAATGGTTTGTACTAGGTCATACATTGCCCAAGTAGTGGGAGTACTTAGTCGATTTATGGTTAATCTAGGAAGACCGCATTGGGATGTTGTGAAGAGAGTTTTCAAGTATTTGAAGGGTACTTCATAGTATGCATTGTGTTATCATGGAAACTCAGCAAGATCATAGAGATCTCTCAGCATTTGTGGATATGTGGATTTTGATTAGGTGTAGGGGACATTAACAATAGAAGGTCCACCAATGGATACATCTTCATGTTATTCGGTGGTGCAATTAGTTGGATGAGTAAGCGGTAGGTTGTAGTTGCTTTATCTACTACTGAGGTGGAATATATGGTAGAAACACATGCCTGCAAAGAAGCCATTTGGCTTAGACGTTTGTGTTCTAATGTTGGGTTCAATGCAGGACAGGTTACTATTTGTTGTGGTAGTCAGAGTGTTATTTGTTTGGCAAAAAATCTCACTTTCCATGCCACGATGAAGCATATGGATGTATAGTATCATTTCGTTTGTGATATGGTGGAGGATGGAAAGGTTAATCTTGAAAAGGTGGATACTCTAGAGAATGTTGTTGATGCATTGACAAAGCCTGTGAGCACAAACAAGTATAGGTGGTGTGCCAATTCGATGGGCCTTGGGGATTATGACTTTAAATAACTTTGAGTTCAGAAGAAGCTAGTAAGTCTTCGTCAAGTGGGAGCATGTTGGAAAATGTCCCTCAACTTGTTGGCTTGGAACTTTTGAACTTGGTGTGTTTTTTCCTTTTTTTGGCATGTATGTCGTGGAATCGCTGAAAGTCATAACTTTAGAACCTATGTCATAGAGTTTTGAATTTTCACAACCTCCCGACTTAGTGATATTGAGGATTTCTTTGTTATCAGCATGTCACGGGTTTTGAGAAATTCCTAACCTCTGATAGAGGTTATGAAGTTAGGTTTTCTAGTGACATAGCAACTTCATACGAGATTGACTAAGCGGTGGACATCTGTCAGCTCGATAACTCATGGTGAATGACAGAGGCAATGGGGACCACAACAGTGTGATATAATATGATGTCGATGAACGTTTGGAATGAATTTAATCCAATGGTTCCTACTAGCCCCGCACCTCTTGTGGTGGGTTCCAAGTGACTCCCAAGGGTGTGCGGGCTTCAAACACGTGTCATGGTGGACCTGACCAGTACCAAGTTGTTAAGTAGTGCGGTGGTGACTTGGATGTGACTTGGATGTCACGGTGGCAATGGGGACCTGACCAGTACCAAGTTGTTAAGTGGTGCGGTGGTGACTTGGATGTCACGGTGGCAATGGGGACCACAATGATATGATGCTATATATAACAATCGATGGTTGTGATTATAATAATCTAACGGTGCTCGCTAATTTTGCATCCCTTTGTGATGGTTTTCGATACTCCTATGAAGTGAGGAATTGACTGAGTGGTGTACATTCGTCATTAATCTAATGGTGCCCGCTAACCCCATGCCTTTTGTGGTAGGTCCTGAGTGATTCCCACAGGGTGTGCAAACTTTGGACGTGTGTCGTGGTGGGACCCGACCGATGCCTAGATGTTTAGTGATGGTTGTTTAATGACTGTTGGCGGTTGGTTGATGGCTAACTTGGCAACTAAACGGACATTGAAGCCAATGCAGTTTGTGACGGTTTGAGTATAGTTGAAATGGTTGGTTTTTTGGAACTGAAGCGGCCATGGTTGGATGCCGAATATATACTATAATAATCTAAAATAAGTAAGTGTTTGATTGATGAGTTTTGGTTATGTTGGTTATTTTTTTTAAGAACCAAATTGATCTCCGAAAATACCTATGGATTTCACCATTTCCAATTATCAGTACTTCTAAAGGGATTGGCCTACGAACAAATAGAGGTTGCAAAACTTCTATTCCTACTCTTTGGGCTTTGTGAAACCCGGGAGGGTAATCCCACAATGTATACTTAAACACTTTACACAAATATGAATCAAATACATTGTCAACAACATATAACTCTCGTAAAACCATTCAATAATATGCATCACATAAGTTGGCAGCTTATGTATTAATGTCATATATATCGAGCATGAGAGAGTGGAATCTTAACACCAAACAACAACAATAGTATCCCTTTGAGATTTTATGATTTAAAGATTGAGTAGCTAATGAATCAACACTGAAAGTGAAACAGAAATACTCTGCATGAACCAGTGTCTTTATCCCAAGCACGAAGTCAATACCATTCAATGTGACCTAATAACAATTCAAATGATAACACCTATAACCTCAAGAAATATTGCATTACAACATTTCTCTGTGACGTTCATGATTATTACTACTTACACATATCCTAGCACCCAATTCTTGTAAGTCATTAATCTCATACAAGCACTTACATTAATTCATTGAACCAATAAGCAAGCATGAAACTAAACATCCATCAGGCAATGATAGAGACAAATGAAAGAAATCTTGGATTACTTTCACTCATAACTCACAATACGCATACAAGGAGAGACAATAGCCATGAAATTGATATTACTCTGTATTATAAATGCTATATCATTATCAGATTTACATACATAAATATGAACTCCAAAAGAAACTTAAGACAAAAACTCTAAAAATTGCTTCGTATTATCTTGACAACTTAACAGTATTAACTCAAAAAAATTCAACTCCCATGCTTCTGGCCCTGAATTCCTTCTTATAGAGATGAAGGAGCAAACAAACTTCATGCCAGATAGCACACATGTCATGATTTCATTGGATCTCTTGTAACAATATTCCATTTTCAGTTATACTTGAGTTTTCAAGTGGAGCAAATAAACATGAGGAAAAATTGACCTCAAGTCTTTGTAGAAAATAAGTCCCACCTCCAAAAAACATCATTAGTTTGTTACAACAGTATCAAAATATTCTCCATGCGCTCAAAAAATTCCAACCATGGGAAAATCAAAACAAAAAAACTTACAAAGCAAGACAAGGAAAGTAGACAAAAGGTCAAATTTCATTAATCCACATTAGCATCACGTGCTATTCATTTGAATTTGAGGAGAGAATAATATTTTACCATGTTATACCAAAAGCCTAATCTGTATTGTATTCAGGCTATGTATTATTCTTCTCCTGTCCATTATTCTTCTTATTCACTAATCCCTACATAGATTTACTCTGTGTATTTCTCCAACCAAGTATTGTATTCCTCCTCAGTGGGCCATTTTACATTCAATAAATCATGCACCTTAGTAATGTACTAAGAATACCTGACATCAATTAAAATCTTGGATTCTTTAACAAATATGTCCATCCTTGATTCAATTTCCACCATTGTGTCAATATTTGAATTGAGAAAAATATAGTCAGTGACACTCAAGGTCATCATGGATGCTCCAAGCATTCCTCCCAAATGTTTCTTCCATGTGTCAAATGGATGCAATTCACCTTTTTGATTCAATATTTGAGGCATACCACGTTCTTCCATCTCCTTGAATATCTTCAACTTACTCTAGAGTTGTATACCTAACTTTCAATGGAAAGTAGTTATCTCATTTATTGAGCCAATAGTTTGCAAGATATTAGGAATATTGGTAGGTGCCTCGGGGTCCTCATTCATTTTTATCATCATTTCTTTCAAAGCATTTACCCTAGTAATCCAATTATTCCATTCATTTCTAAAGGCCTCTTGTACTTGTAGATACTTTGTATTTGCCTCATGAATATTCTTATATGTGGCCCAAACATCATTAGCCTTGTGGACCAACTTGGTCACCCTATACTTCAACACATCCTTGAAAATATCATTTGCCACCTTGATAGTTTCAAGTTTGGCCTACCTGGCATTTTCTTTTTCAGCAATCAATTGACCTTTCAATTCATCAATTCTTAAGGCCAAGGTTTCCCTATCCCGTGTAGACATATCAAATGAAGAAGAAGAATATGGCTGAGTTACTGTCTTCTGAGTAGCCTAAATAGTGGCTCTCATTTGATTCAGCTCATTCAAGGCCTTATTATACTCTTTAACCAAATATATCCATACTAAGCATTGCAGCATGTGTAGTTAACTCAGCTGCCTGGATAGGAGTTATGTCAGTAGCTCTTTTGACCACTAGTGAACCAATAACTTCTTCAATAGGCCTATCCACCTCATGTTTGCTAGTATTAGGCGCCATAGACCAAATTGCAAGAGTATGCAACTTTGGACTATATCCATAACCAAATACTTTATCCTCAAATTGGTCTTCAAATATCAAAGCTTGAGGATCTCTCCTAACTGCATCATATGTTATGGCAGCAGTGATAGTACACCCTGGTAACAACATAATTCCATTGTCCTTGACAATTTTTTGAGCTTTAAAGGGAGTAATAGCTATAATTTTAGCCCTAATTTTCTTTTCCTCTGCTTTCTCAGCTTCATCCTGATGAGAAGGTTCAACATTAGCTCGGGTTGATTCAAATCTCTCCTTTATCTCCTTACTCCACTGTTGAATCATAAACTCTTGAAATTCCTTAGACTGCATAAATTTATCATCGGCCAGAAACTCATCACACTCCCAAATCCTAGGATTATCATCATTGTCTCTATCATACTGGCATTTGACAATCCTGTCAGGAGGGACATCTGAACTATGAGTTTGTTCAATATGAGGAAGGGGAAATTTCTGCTCCACCTCCTCATTTCCTGGCACATGTTCTGCCATTTGTTCTTCCCTGACTTCTTGAACATCTACAGGATGCTCTAGGACATCCATATCATATTGTTGTTGTTGTTCTAGGAGAACTTGGGCTTTGCCAACAACCTCCTTTACCTTTTCCTTAAACTCCCCAGACTGATAATCCCTTATCATAGTAAAGGCTCTCTCCAAGGGGTTTGCAATTACACTGTATGGACTTATGTAGAATGCATTCCTTTTCATAAGTTTCTCCTCAAGGTTTGTCATAGTTGTCCATTCTCTTTTCCTAGTCATGACAGCCTCATCACTTGTCAGATTCCTTAGTACATCATCTTTATACAAAAATTCATGGCATATGATGCCTAAGCTTTTTCTTCTTCTTCTTCATGACACAAACCCTTCTGGATCAAAAACTCTAATCTCGTCAATAGGAATCCTAAGATTATTTACCATGATGCCAAGCTTTTCATACCCCTTAGGGGTAGTGACTTTGAAGTAAGCAAAAAGTACATTGGGGATGTATCACAGTGCCTTTTCTAACCTTTCTAAACATTTCATAATCCATGACATCAATTTGCCACATGAGCTCCATGAAATCCAACCCATCTGAGACATACAGGGGTAGAAAATGAGGTGCCACCTTAGCTCCATAGGCCCTGATCAAAGTATATTCAGAATGTAGAAACCAATCTACCCAATTATGTGTGGCCTTAAAATCTGGTATATCTTTTGGGTGCATAAGACTTCTAATTTATGGAGAAAGTCTGAACATAGATGCTACACCCAATGACTCTAAGATACCATATCTCACAACATTGGAAAACAAGATGTAGTTGGAATTGGAGCAATAAGAGCATATGCATCAAAAAAGAGTAATGGGGAAAGGACAAAGGGAGCACCTCCTTTTTTAAATCAAGGAAATCCTCATGCATCCATTCAACAACAAAGTTAGCATAATCAAAACCAATGTTTATATTATGATTTTGTATATCCACCACCATCACCAATAAATCAGAAGCTATCCTAACCTCAAAGTCCCGAGCCAGTACTTGATTTAAGCAATAATAAGTGTTTTTGAAATAATCTTCAAACTCCTCACACTCAAAAGGCTAAACATCCTTAGCAGTAAATATCTCCCTGCTCCTTTTGTGTCACACAAGCAGTGCTTCTTTGAATGCAAACTTTCTCCTCTCATACTCAACATACAATTCAACATGTCTGAACTTTGTAGTATAATTGGGATTTAACCCAAATACATTTATCATCTTATCCTTTGTTACCTCCAGAATTATATCACCATTCTCACTTTTGATTGTCCTATCAGTAGGGTTATAGTGCCTTGCCAATTCCATCATTAAATCCACTTTTACAAACACATTCGGGACACCAACTTTCCAAGGTTCAACCCCCATAAAAAACATGCGGGCTTGCTATAATTTCGCCTATTGAAAGCATACCGGAACAATTGCCATCCACTCTGGGGTTGGGGTTTTTCACCAATTTCGCCAACATTATCAATCAACCTAATGGTCACAACAACTTGACTTGTAGGCCTTTTACCGATTCGTGACCCTCCTTCTTTGATACCTCCAAATGCTTGTTGCATAATTTTTTTTGTTTCTTTCTTTGCACTCCTAGACCTAGTGGATGGTGCAGGAGTACTTGACGAATAGGGTTAGACTCTGTCACTAGCTTAGACTTAACCTCAACTGAAGCATCCTGAGTTTTAAGTCTTTTAACCCTCTTCTATTTTGGTTTCCTTTCTGGTCTAACACTAGATTCACTAGGCTCTAGGTCACTCATGTTTGTAATGCAAATGGAACTAGGGTTTACAATTTCTCACAATCAAATGAAACCCTTCACAATTATGATAGGACAAAACACTACTATTGAACAAGACACTTTTCCTCATAATTTATACAGTGCTCAATCACCAAATTGAAACTACCAGAAATGAAAATAGACAATTCCCCAATGTCTTATCAACTCTCCAAGGCATTCACCTCACTACTTCAATTAGAAGGAAATATCAGTTTTGCTTACCCGGGTGAAAGTTGTGCCACACTGGTTATTGATAACTTTTGGAGCTTGCCTCGCAATTTCATCAGCTTCTAGTATCCTTTCCACTAGCCAATGAATTTGAATGGACGATCAACCAGATATCTACTTTCTGTTACGGCCAAGAGAGAGTCGTGCCACCATTAATACTTGATGGTAAGCTCACGCGAGAGAACTGACAATTAGTCGTTCAGGTTTAAACCATGATCGTTGATCTTTCAGCTTTAAAACAAGATGAAAGGTTATTAATTCATCTCACCACCTTCCTCTTTGCTTTATATGAAATCCTCAAGATTCCACGACATTGCCTCTTCATGTAGTAGTTGTCACTCCTCGTTGATTTACTTCATCCTCACCTAGCTTTATTAGCGATACAAGAGTTTTATGCAATGAAATATCAACCCTTAGATTTGTGACCCTTTCCTTGATCACGTTCCTTTTCATCACTCCTCGTTGATCCAGCTTTGCACCTTGGCTCCTATCAACGACGAGAGATAAAGTGAAAGCATCATATTTGGACACGTACACCTATATGAAAAATCAATGACACAAAATGTATCACAAATAAGCTATACCTAGATTAGCGAAAGAAGTTTTTTTTAAATAAGGAACTTTATCATTCATTGCTAATTGAAAGTAAACTTTTGAAATGGATCAGCGATAAACGATAAAATATTAGGCCATCACTCATCGCTAATCCTCCTCATATGATGTGCAAGCAATTAGCGATGAGAGATTATCATAATGTTATTACATATTGTGTATTGCTAATCAAGAACTTAGTGCTCAAAATAAATCCGTGAGAAGCGATGTAATGGAAATTCATATCCTCACTCATCGCTGATTTTGAAAAGTCATTTTATAACATATCCGCAAATAGGCGATGAAAATAAGATCATAAGGCCGAAGGGCATTGCTGATCACTATTATAATATTGAGAGGTCAGAAACCATTAGCGATAAGCGATCCTTCAACAATACCAAGAACCTCACTCATCACTCATTTAAATTAGAAGTTCAAGCAGCTATTCACAATGAGTGATATCAAAGAGATATTACTTCATCGATCGTCACTGATTTAGAACATTCACTTCAAAAGAGATTAGCGGTGAGCGATAAAGACAAAAGGCCGGTTGAACTTAAGTGAGAACCTTTAGGCACGTGCTCATAAGATGTTTTAATGGAGGGGACTCTCTAGGGTGATACGATAGAAAGGACTTAAGGACTCCAAAGCCATAATAACACATAGGATATAAATTTTAAGACTGATTGGCAGCGGGCGATAGGGAGTCAACAACAAAATAGAACATTCAAGCACTTATGAAAAATGAATCATAAACCCTCCCAAATTGTGACAAGGGTTTAAAATGGAACAAGAAAATCAAAGTTCCATCAGGTTGATTGTTGTTCTACATTGTATGTCATACAAGCATTATAACACTGTGAAAGAATAGAACTATTTGTTGTTGTGAATTAACACCTTAGGTGGAGTATGTAACTTTGTATGTAATTGATTTACTGTAATACAAAGTGGCTTTACTTGGTGTGTGGGTTTTTCTCCCATAAGGGTTTTCCCACATAAAATCTGATGTTCAATTCTGTGTGTGTTAAATTGTTTATTCTCATGTTCTAATTAATGTGCATCTTAATGACTGTAACTTGAATTAAATAAAAAAAATTACATTTCTTTCCTGAGAATTTTGCATTTGGAAGGCGTTTCCGCACCGAGCTTTCCTTACAAGGAGAAGTTTTATGTTGTATAGGTGATTGTCTTGGTCAAACCTTGTGTTGGTGTTCCCACCTCCACAATGGTAATGATGATTAATGATAAAGAGTATGTGCTCTCACAAGAGCAATGACAAAACAATAAATGATAATGATAATGAAACACAATGATATCTTACCACTCATATCTGAAACCATTGTTGGACTGATGCATCCATGTCAACCTCACACAACGAGGATGAAGAGATTTCCTTGAGATCCTACAAGTGTTATCACATATGATAATAATAATAATAATAATAATAATAATAATAATAAGAAATAAGAAATATTATAAAATACTTGAGCATGAATTTATTGATACATTGCAGAGTGCAATTGACTTGAATTATATATTTGATCTTCTACTTGTCTTGCTTCTGATTTTCCTTTCAGAGTGCATTAATTGTCTTAGTTTCCTAGGTGCTAGAGATGTTAGACCCATTATGAAGAAGGTAAGAACTTATATATATATAGTGTCTGTGTGTGTGTAGGAAAATGTACTCCTTTACATTTTCACACTTTGTTTGGGTCCCCTCAATTAAATTGGACTTAATTATGCCTTAATAAGCCCTATTTTACATCTACAAGCCTAATAAATTACATTTTTCAAAGGGGAAGCCAAACAACAATTAATGCCAACACATAATACATTACCTTGATCAATGTGTGTTCCAAGAATAGGGACCTAAGACTCATTCACCCATGGGCGAATGGGTCCTCCCTAGGCCTTTGAACCTAAATTTAAAATATGTTTTTGGTAGTATTTTAATGTCCCCAAATTCTAATTTTAATGTCGACTTGTAATGTTAGTTTCTAGGAAATTAAGGATACATACCTATAAATACAAGGTATTTTTATCAAATCAAGTCTAAAAAGAAAATTCATGAGAGCATAATTCAAGTTTACAAGAGCAAAGATTATGATCAAGGGCATTCAAGAGCAGATTTATTAATGATTTATTGCAGCAATCAAGACCTCAAACATCATGTCAAAGTCTTTTACAATCATGCATGTTTTTGGAGCTAACATTGTGATGTAGGTTTCAAAGATTCAAGTCAAGCATTCAATTCAAGATTCAAGCATCAAGATCCACATTCATTGAAGCCATTTCATGCAAGATCAAACTCAAGATTTCAAACTTTCAAAGGTTTATTCAAGGGTTTGGGAGTTGTAACATAACATTGTTCATTCATCATTCCTTTCATATTTCATTATTTCAATTCAAGGTTTAATTAGGGTGATCCCACAATAGTGGTTTACACTTTTTGGCCAAACTTGACATTGAACTAAATCTTCACTTTCGAGCACCTATAGTTGCTAAACCATGAGGAATTTGAAGATGATGAAACTAGTGATTTGTGGCATTTTGTTTGTAGATTCTAAATATATATTTTTTTAAAAAAAATGGAATCAAATTGTATTTATTTTTCCATCTCCTTTGAAAATTATTTTTTAACAGTAAACACCAATTTTAAAGAGTGATGTTCACCGTAAACAACATAACTTTTTTTGTATGAAGGATAATTTTTTATTTTTTTAATTTAGCTTTGTAACTACGATATCTAGCATGTTCATTTGGTTTCATAGAGTTTTATTTTCTTAATTAAGTTTTGAAGTCAAACCAATTATAATTTAGATATAGGCAGATCATATACAACATAACTTTTTTTGTATGTATCGAAATTCAATTTTTTTGCTAGACTAAGGACATCAGTACCTAGTACGTGTTAGAATTGTGAAATAAGCACAAAACCATGAGCCACAGGATCAAACAACAAACAAAACACCTTCCACGCAAGAGATATGCAAAACAATATGTGCAATTATCTTCAACAAGAAAAAGCTACAGAAGAGAGAAAACTTTCAAGAAGATATGAAAGCTACAGATATTCTCCCATTAATAATTACAATGAGATCAATCCTTATAAAAGGAGATCAAGAAACCCTAAAGTGAAACCTAAAAGGGAAACCCTAGTGTGTACACTTAATAATTAATAAATAAATAATTATTAATGTGCCTAAGTTTAGCTTAAGTAACTAAAGTGATAAGTGACTTAATTAATTAACCAATATGATTAAATTAATTAAGTGAAATAACTTATTACTCTAATAGTACGAACATATTTTTCATATTTTTTTATAATCTACTATTTTCCACATGTGTAGAATAGAGAGCTTGATTTTTCAGTGAAAAACCTATGTTTAATTAAACTAAAAAATATATAATAAAACCAAAATATATTAAAATTTTATTTGATAGATAGCTCATTCCCCCTTTTTTTTACAATTTTCCTTTGTTTTCATTAAAAAAACATGCTAAAAAGGGGATAACATCACAAAGGGGGTCGCTCGAAGTGGTTTCAAGCAAACCCCTTTTTAGGTTCATGTGAACCCCCCCCCTTTGAGTGAACCACTAAAAACCCAAAAAAAAAAATCTTCAGAGTGTTTTAGCAATTTTTCTTCATGGAGGAAATTGTAAACTAGTATTATGGGATCACCCATTACCAAAACAGGGTTTGACCAAGGCAAACCCCCATTCACCAAAAACAAACAATTTTTCCCTCTTATGTTTGTGTTGCAGATCTTAGGTTGAAGAAGGATTGAAGATCTCTTAAAGATCAAAATTGGAAAAATTGTCAAAGTTGCAAAAAGTTGTCAACATTGTCATCAATCCATGAAAACTCACCTACAAAGTTTATTTCCAAATTTCTGACATTGAAACTCAGATCAAACATAAGCTACAAATTGACATCAGAGGCTCCCAAAAGCTAGTTGAAACCTCTGCACAAAGACCCATTCGCCTATATAGGCGAATGAGTCCTAGTTATCGTCTCAAATCTGTATTTTGGTGACAAGTACACATCACTCTACCATTCCTAGATCTATAGGAAGTTTGTTGTTTCTGTCTGTATTATGCTTTAAATTGATGATTCAAGTTTGAATGGACATAATTGATTTGAATTTACTATTTTTAGTTTTTCTCCCAAAAGTGTTGTTTAGGTTGATACCCCCATCCTCAATCATAAGGAAATAAATAGATTCCCTCATTGAGTTGACTCACCTAAGGGTTGTAAGTCAATTCGTTGTGTGGATCTCATTTCCTAATGAAAATAGGAAAATGGATTCATTATACCATCCCCTTATTTTATATACCCCCTATTTTTCTATGTTTCATTTTGGTGAACTTGACTTTGTACAACAAAATTTTGAAAATTGGAGTCTATTTCAGCCCTAGATCTAAGTTTTGCACTAAGTTTGCATTACTTTGCATTGTATTGCATTGATCTGGATCTCATATAGGGTTGTTAACTTGCATTAGTTTGCATCTCATTTAGGGTTTTAGGTTTGCATTTTGCATTCTTTAAACTTTGAAAAATTCAAAAATTTCATTAATTTTGCATAGTGCTTACATATTGCATAATTGGTTAATTAAATCAAAAAATTGAATCAAAATCGCATCTCAAATTAGGTCTTTTTTCTTGTCATTTAGCATCATTTCACACTTGCATTTAGATTTGATTTTCCAAAAATCTAAAACTATAACTACCTGTTTGCAACCAGAATCTAGAAACATAAACACCAACTTAGAAATTTGTAATTTAATTTTTCAAAATCTTGACAAAAGACCCATTCGCCCATGGGTGAATGAGTCCTTAATTAGGCCTATTTCTAAATTTTTGGGTACTAAAAACTCTTTGTCTACATTCTATGTTTCTACATTCAACTTTTTGTTTTTTATAATCATCTTGTGCATTAGGTTTAATTAAATGATCAATTGAGAATGCCTTCCAAAATTTGATTGAAATGTGTTGTGTGATCACTATCCATTCCTTTTAATATCTCCCTTTAACCCATTAAGTTCCAACAATAATTAAAAATTAAGATTAATTTCCTCTTGAGATCTACAATTTCAATAGATCAATAGATCACAAAGATATAAGATAGTTCAATCTATTGATCTAATTGATATGATTAAAACATCAAAACATGTGGTATATACAACTCTATAATATCAAACAAACTTGCAAAGGAATTTTATTGAGTAATAATCTGGGCCCACCATATTTTTTTACTAGCCTCCACATAGAAAAATCTCATTTGTTCCCATAAATATGGATATTAATTCTTCAACCAGTACGAATAAATCACAATATGATAAATGCACTTCATTTTGATCTACCACTTGATCTATTTAAACACTAAGCAAGATCAACATATGAGATGCCTTCACTCCCAAAATTAACATCTTCAACTAACTTGTATATCATCAAAGTACACACTAATATAATCTATTGATTTACAAATATTCATTTGATTATGGTATGTGTCCTCATGATACTCACTTGATCATGCTTCTAAATAAATTCTAATCTTGTCATTAATTAATGGTCCAAATTCATTTTTGTGAAAATGGATACATGTCTGTGAAAAAGGCTACATCAATTTTTGTCATTATAATGCTCCTTGGTATTTATAAAGTGATTCCAAATTGTTTATCAATGAAAATGGACATAAAAAATATTTACTAGCATGAAATTTTGATAAAGTAAAAGTTCATAACTAAAATATGCTTTCCATGTGGAGGGAAACATAGATTGATAACTAATAATGTCTCAAAATTTAGTTATAAAACATATTACAAAATATATAGAGCAAAAAATAGTTTAGAGAGTTATCATGACATATTAACTAGGGTGTTCAACACAAGTAACGCAAATGATCTTACATCATGTGCATATGCTAGGTTCTGTGTTTAACAAATTTGACTCACCACTACCATTTACAAGTCAACAATGGGGAGTCACATGCATTTCCCACATATTACATTGGTCACATATGGCTTTGCATATGGATAAATCACTCTTGCTCACATGACAAGAGAAAGTGGAATGGAGAAGTGTCTATAGGGATACCTTCTTCCTAGGTGAGAGGTGTTCTCAATGTATCAATGTAGTTTGTAATAGGAGTAATTATGATGTGGGTAATGTGGTGGTTTTCCCTCATGAACCTCTATATAGGTGTTGTGGTGATGATTCTTTGGGTGTCTGAAGTAAGGGCTCATATCACTTCAATCTCTTGATATTTACTTGTTCTTTATTGTCCTTATTGTGAGTAAGGTGTTGTTGGATTATTTGAGCTTGTTGCGCCTTTATGAATTTGGGTGGGGGAATATTTTCCCTTAATATCTCTCTCTTATCCTAAGATACATGAGCATGAAAAATTGAATGTGATCAAGGTATGAAAAATATGAGTGATGGCTCTTAATACATGAGTTTATAAGTTTTTATATTGAACACCACTTATTGAGGTTTTGTGTCTATTGAGGGTTTGCTTATTTGTTTGATCAAATTAGTATGGTTGGGAGCCCTTTGCTTGAAAATGGGAAGTCTTAGGTTTTATAAAAGTCTGTTTCTTTGTTCAATTGAATTACTTTGAATAAATTTGAATGTTGATGAAATAAAATGATGATAAAATAAAAACTAATAAATCAATTAATTTGTCTTTTTGTATTTTTTAGATAAATATACATTACAAGTAAATGTAACCTAAATACTTGATAAATAAACTATTTTTCCTCTTGATTTTCCTTATTATGTGTGTCTACGAGCAAATAAATAAAATTATCAACTATAATTTTTTGGGTTTTAATGTTGCAATAGTTTAAAAGATGAATGATAACATAGTTGTTTTTTGAAGGCTCTGTAGAAAAATATACCAAATTGCTAAAATCTAACAATAAATAATGCAACTAATCTAACAAATTACTTCCTACACTAAAATTGGATCTTGCACCCAAGTTTATGTAATTCTAGAGCAATTGGAAGCTTTATCTAACCTATTATTTTGTATGGAAATGAATTATTGTGATAAAAATAAATGTATATAAATTAAGATCATACCTAGATTACAAGTAATCCAAAATTTTGAGATTGTGTAACTCTAGATGGAACACACATCATTAGTGATCTAACGTAATTCCTTTCTCTCTTTTCTTAGCTATGAAGATTTTAATTGATAAAGGAATGATTGAAAGTAAAGACAAAAGCTAGAGGAGAAAAATATTGAACATGTGTTATTGAAATGGTTAGCTATGTAGCTTGAAATTTGGAAAATTAAAAAAATGGAGGTTGTAGAGAGTCTATAGTTTGAGAATCTTATGCAAAAAGAATAGACTCTAGATGTATTCTTCTTGGACTTGACACCAAATTTTATTGTTGTAGTTGTGTGTGAGGAAACTGGTGCAAGAATTTTCTAAAAGAAGCCCACAAAAAGACCCATGCAAATCCATTTAAATGGATAAAATGTATGGTTACATCCATAATTAGGGTGATTAAATAGAATATTCCCATAGTAGGCATAACTAAGGGTGAGTTAAACTTTATTTTAAGAGCAAAAATGGTGTAGAAATGATGCAATCAAAGAGATCATGTGTGCTATATTTTAATTAAAAATCACTCATTTTACCAATAAGGAATTATTGGATTGATTGGATAAATCACCCAAGAAATTGATAGTCAATAGGGAATTTCAACATAAAAATGATGTTTTCATAATCAAGGTACAAAACATTGGATTTTTAAATGTGACAACACATAGGACCATAGCAAAATATTATCAAACATGAAATGAATGCAAGAGAGGGTCTTATGGAATGACTTAGCGACTCTATCAAGTTTGAATAATCCAAGAGGTCATTCATGTCATGCATATCATGTGTTATACCATTAGATCATCATTGTATTGCCATATATGCTTATACAATTTTAGGCACTTACATGCTCCTAACTAAGATGGTTGCTAAATATAACATAAGTGTATAAGAAACATGTTATCTGTTTTTAAAACCACCTCTTATTAAGTGCATAGGACCCTTTTTTTAATGTTGGATAGAAGACATTCCATTGTGTACATATGAACCATGATGGTGATCCATTTGAAGCAAACTTTGACCATGTATATATGAAACTCTTCATGCAATTAGATCATTGTGTATGGTATAAATTGTAAGATCATATCATATTCTCCATGCCATAGATGTGAGCAATAAAAAATACAAAATGCATCAACAATTTTTAGTGTTTGGCCCAAATATCTTTCAATTCTAAATATCAATTCACTTGAATATGATGATTTTTATTGAAGTGGTTTATTATTTTATATAAATCATTATTTGATGTCAATAGAAATGATTCTAAAAATATAAATGTGTAGTGTTTCATCAATGAAGTTATAAATATTTACTTATCAATCATTTGGTACAACCTTTAGGTTTTGTTACTAGTTATAACCATAAACCAAATAAATAAGTATAATATCTAAACAAATGTAATGTATAATAATTAACACAAAATTATAAATATCTATACCTATGAACCACTTGATAGCACTTTTATCATGTATATTAGTGAAGAGCACTAAATGAAATATATAAATCAATGGTTCAAATTAAAAGAACTTCCATGAAATAGATCTATTGATTTTTCTAAACATTACCATAACTAATAAAAAAATAAAAAATCACATTGCATTTACTATTTTAACTTATCTCACTAATAAAAAATACTCACTCCAAACTCATTGTAATGAATTTTCAGCATTGGATGGGGTGCAAGTATATTGGGGCAATTAATGGATCAATCATCATTAATGGAGAGCTCTGAGAGTCCCAACTTCTTCTAACAATCATTCATTTGAAGTGCCCATCATTTAGTATGCTTGATTGAAAGAAGTAACAAAGCCCTAATGGAGACTTAACCCTTAGCATCCTAACTTCTTCTAACAATCATTCATCTTTGTGAAGTTCCCATCATTTAGTATGCTTGATTGAAAGAAGTAACAAAGCCCTAATGGAGAGTTGACCCTTAACACCATGTGGTAGGGAAATGTAGTGGTACATGTATCAATTGTTGGATGAAATAAAATCAAGGGCTAAATATTGTTATAGTCACGAGACCTTCTCTCCTATTTGTAAACAAAGGAGGGTCATCTAATTTGGGAAATCAATGAGCATGATAGAGGGAAGTAGTGGTGGAGCTGAATTTTGTCACCTTTAAAATAGATTGCTTGCCAAGGGATTGTGCTCATTGCCTTAGAATGTTGCACATTTTGTGTTCACCCAACATCCGACCAACCTTCAATTTTCTAAATTCTATAGTTGATCATGTGGGTTATATGTATCTCATATTCTTATCATATTCATTAGGCTAACCATTTTTCTTATTATTTATTAACCTTTGAAATTAGGGTTTACAGTATACTTTGGTTCAAATTTATTGCTTACCATGGTTGCAAGATATTAGAAGAATTTTTTTTTGGTTAGTTTGTAGATAAGTGGTACAAGCCTTCTTTTTTCCTTTAAAAATATTATAGAGTTGAAGCTCTAGTAAATGAGGGCTTTGTTGAAAAATAACTTGTAGGATGGGCAATAATTTCTTGATTAAACTTTTTTTTGCTTGTTTTTTATTGATATTGAAGAAATTATGGTTTCTTTGGCAAGTTGTTTGTCATCGGATATTAACACAATCATTTTTTGAATTCTCTAGAAGTTATTATTTAAATTGAGATTTTTTTGGTAGTTGTTTAGCAAACGTCTTTAGTATGAAAACTATATATTTTGTTGTGGTGTATTATATATTTGTGTTTTTTTGGTTCCTAGTAAAGAAACATGTGTTGTTAATGCTATGTTAGGATTAGTATTCAAGGTTAGCTCTCTTTATTTTGTTGCATTTTATTGTATCTTCGTTTTGTTAGTGTCTTGAATTACATTCCCTTCTCTTTAAGTTGCTTGTGTGTAGAAGAGAATAATATGTTCAAGATATACATTATTGATAAAACATAAAGGAAAAGAAGAGGCAAGGAAATTAGATTTATAAATTATGATTTTTTGTGATCTTATTTAAATCCTACTATTGTAAATTTACCCTCTTAGTGGCTAGAGAAGTTATGATCTATTGTGCTATGAGTAAATCTTAAAGGACAAGGGCAAAAAAGAGACTTCTAAAATATGCATGTATGACCATCGATATTATCTGAGCAAGATTGTATGGAATCTATTCTCTATTTATTGTATGAAAAACACCAAGATCATAATTTTATTTCATGAAAATATAGTTCATGTAGAGAATCATTCATATAGATATTTGTAGGTCATGTAGAAAATTGTGAACATTAAATTATTGTGATATATACATGATTTTATCATTTTTAAAGTAAATTCCTTGATATGCACAATCTAAAATTAGTATGCCAAATCCTTGTCTTCTAATCAATAGATATTTGTGTAATCATATTGAATTTATAAGCATGGTTAGTACATGTGTTAAAGTTATGCATGTCAACCAATAAATTAATCAAAATTACTATATATAGCAAAATTGGTGTGTATTAATTGAAAACAAAGTATACATTGACTTCAGCGCTTTATTGATAAATGAAATTGAGTGATCGGTGGTATCTTATCATAGGCCCCATTCAAATACTATAATGAATTTTTTGATGAATAAAGATTAAGCAATGATGTTTGAAATTCCTTGTAATAATGTTATTTTTTGGTAATTTTTATTTATGTATGCTCAATAATTGTCATTTTTTGGTCTAACTAAATTACTTTTCATTTATATATGCCATGGTTACTTACCACCTCTTACATGTACCATGGTATTTAAATATATATTTTTTACAATAATTTTTTTCTATTGTTTATTTGTATTAATTTATATATTTGTAACATGTTTGAGTATTTCCATTATATTCATCGTATTTTATTAAAATATTTTTTACATTAATTTTTTTAAGGACAAACAATTTTGATTGGAGCTATGAACTAGTGAGACACGAACAAGGGACCTCATCTCCAACACGAACACTAGGCATTAACACTCTAATAAGAGTTTGAACCTTGATGGCAATAATTACAATGCCACAATTTAACCATCACACTATGCTATCAATGACAAGCTTTTACACTAATGCAATGAAGTTATAAAGTTATCATTCCTATGTACTCATAGGTTTAGAAAAAATATTGCTTTGTTTTGTAACAAACATGATAGAGGATGGTTGTTTGCCACCTCTTAAATATGGTTAATTGTTCATGTCAAAGCTAACACAATAAAGGATAAAATAATTATTACCTTTTATATGTAATCCTTGTATATTTTATGGCTACAACTCTTGATAATGGTTTCTTATAACTACACAAGAATTCTAGAACCTACAACCTACTCCACACCCACAAACATTGATGAGTTTAATAATGTTGAACAATAATTAAATTAAGACTCTTCTTTGGTAGTTGTTCTTCTAACAACACATAGATACGCTGAATAAATACATAGATTCATAAAATTTAATCAAGATTACTCCATAGATGTTACATAATGGAATTTTATTACTTTTTCACCAATCAATAAGTACAACACACAGGGATTGCTTGCAATGGCATTCCCCACTCTCTTTCCTACAAATGTAACATTTTTCAACTAGACATGCATTAAATATTTTGAAATGTATGGATATGATCTACATCTTATGCAATATCATGATAATATATTTGATCAAAATCCATGTTTTTGTTAGCTCTTGTTAATTTTTTTTATGTGCAATAGAAGCCAATCAACATCAATCTAGTGGCTTTCATGAAATTATTTTATGAAAGTGTACTAGATATAGTTGCTAACCTACATTTTTGCATGCAAGATTTGCTTGATAAACTTATGTATTTTGGCTCAAATCTATCCACGACAAGACCCTTTGGACAAGGTACAAACCAGAGCTATCATGCATGGTGAACATCATTAATAAAATTATTAGGTTGTGGAAGTTCACTCTATCATCATTATGAGTAGCACAACAAATAATAAATGGCTATATTTATATAGTGCATTGCCCTAGCATACCTCTCACTAAACCAACAACACAAGCCTACTAGTGGAGGATCAAAAACATAATTAACAATCCAAATCTAACAAAACATGTTTCCCCCCCCCCCCCTTTTATAAAAAAATTCACATCTAATTACACTCAACTTGCATAATAGGCTTACACTTTTTTGAGAAGAGATCTTGGAGAAGCTTTTAATTTATTGAGACTATTGGTATATGTGAGTGAGATTTGATCATCATTTAAATTTCATAATATTACCAAATACTTACTTTTGCACAATAATTCCAACTCTTATACTATCTCATATATATGAGTGCTAAAATAGAGGATCCACCCATATTTATGGCTTCCTTTAGTCACAAGGAGCATGTATCATTGAAAACATTGATTTGAATTGTGTAATATATAAATAGGCATATTTCAGTACATGGAATCCATGATAATATTGACAAAGGGAACAAATGGTGCACCATTCCATCTTTGATGACCCTTGTTTATAGATTATATAGAATTAGTAAATTGGGTTCAATGACACACATAATGTAGTGCATAAACATGCTTGTAGAGAACAAGGTCATCTTTGGTATGTCATTACAAAAATCCTTTGGGTTTATAGGCATCATCTACTTTTGTTGTAAATGATAGTAGCCACACATCATTCTTGGGCACTAAACATTGTGATAGGTTGAAAATCCACAACCCAAATTTTTTATTAATTTGGGATGTAATTGATTTTCCAATATGTTATGTCTTTCCATGTGGTACTTAAATACATTACCAAGTATGCAACAAAAGTAAAATGTCGATTTGAATGTAAACACCAACTTTTAAAACACACCTATGGAATTATTGACCTAGAAAAGTTTCTTTTTAATGTATTTCACCAACTTATAATTGAGACTAGTGTTGATCATGATATTAGTGCACAATAATATTTCCACTTGTTAAAATACCACTAAAAATATGTAGTCACTTCTTTGTTTCTTTGAATATCAATAGTGAAACCTTGTATAGTGTACCTTTAACTCAAGAATGTATCGTACCCATCTCAAGTGTCATTGAAAGGTATATAGTACAACTAGCATCATTACAATCATTGTAACTAATTGAAGTAAGGAGAAATTTTTTTTTTTTTAATTTTGACATAATCTACAAGTGGATAAAAAAGAGATTCCAAACATAACTTGTCTCTCCCTATGTTTCACTTCAATTGCTTCTAAAGACAATAGAATGTTTAAGTCCTTATGTTGGATTGATATTCTACTATACTTATCTTTTTACAAAGGGAATATGTCATCAATCAACGGGAAAGCATGGCTAGCACCTACCATGAATAACATGTTGGTCACACAACTAAAATCAAACAACAAAATTGGTGAAAATTTTATGTTTGATGGACTAGAACATATAGAACACATTTATGTAGATGAGTGGAAGCTTCTATCCTCCCTCCACATATGGAACAATGTTGTTATTGATGAAGTAGGCATGCTTGGACATCGATATTTTTACACAATCCACAACTGGGTTGCCACAATAATTTCCCTCTCCTTAGTGGACAATGTTGTCATACTCATTGACTATAACCATTCAACACACTAATCTAAAGGAATTAATGTAAGATTTGGTATAGAATGCTCTATACCATGTAATATTTAGTTGAGGATGTAGCATCCCAACATCTAAAAGCTTCAATGAAAGCACAAGAGAGATAAGATATTAGAGAATAATTCTATTCTTCCAAAAGATGCAAATGATAGATTATTTACAATGAATTAAAATACAAAGAGAATCCATTGGTTTTATAGACCAAGATGAGATATATGATTGCATAAGATTATGATATGTGTCTTAATATTATGACTTGAGACGTAAAGTGATAACTATAATATGTGTACACTAAGTAAACTTAAGTAACTAGTGTGAAGAGGACCTAGGTGATGAACCAGTTAGGTAAAACACCCCGTTCACACCAACAATTAAACCCACTCAAGTATCACAAAGGGAAAAATTTCTTTAGAAAAACAAAATGCTTTCAACATTATTGCAAACCATTCTTCTTGGACTAGAAAGCAAGCACCATGTTTCTAATTATTGTACAAGGAACTATAGAAAGAGGAGAATCATACTTGATTTATAACATTGAGATCACATCCTCTTGTATAGGAGTAAATTTGCACCCCATGTGCAAATTCCCTTTTTTCCTTCATCCACCTTAGAAGACCAAGTTCAAAGGCTTAATTCCACCTAATCCTGCTACTTGTATCCCACTTGCCACCTATTTTGAGCGTCGGTGGAGGCGTTCCTGTCAGGGACACCTGCACAGCGTGCAGACGTCCCTAGAAGATTCCTGCGGCTGAACCTACATAGGCGTTACACTTCTCATTGGGAGTCAAGTTGTAACGCCCCCTTCGGTCGACCGACCCAAATATGACCGTTTTTCTCCATCCCTTCTTCAAATTCATCCCTTGAACACACATTTCATCTTCTAAGAACTTCTACAATCACTCTACAAGCTTCTTCAGTCCTCTTTGGCATCCACTTCCAGCATTCTAGCAACATTCTTGCACCTCATTGCAGCAAATACAACACTCCATCACTTCGATAGAGCAAGTTTGGGACCACACCATTGCAGTAAAGGCTTGAGTACTCTCATTTTCTCCCCAAAGCAGCCTTGAGTGCTCTTGGTGGAGATGGTAAGCTTCCCTCTCCTCTCCTCTATCACTTGGTTGAGTTAGCACTTTACTATTTTGTAGTGCTTTTGTGCTCTTCATTATATTATTCTCTTTATCTTGTTCTCTTGGCTATCCTATCCATGGAGGTGGAAACACCTAAACGAGGGTCTAACTAAGGCAGGACCCTATATAGCCACCCAACATTTTCCTCTCCTTCATGTGTGCAGGAATACGTGCTTTTGAGGAACTAACTGGTGAATAGACTTTTCTACGAAATCATCTCCATCACCTTAGCTCTGGTATATTTACTTTATCACCTTCGCTTGTAATTTTCATATTTCATAGTGTTGTTTTGCTCTTTTAGAAGTCGCTAGCTAGGCCGCTAGCTTGTTTTCTAATAGTTTACACGGTACTTTTGGTCCTCTATCCATACAGATGCCAACGCACCTGTGAGACGCCAGCACGCCGCGCTGTCGTCTTGGAATTGCACTTTCATCCTTAGAAAAAGAGCTTTTTGAGATACTTTGTTGAGCTCAAAACCAGTTCGCCTAGCCCCATCTTAAAATTTGGGTCTATAGAGTGACTAAGAGGCCTTATGGTCCTCATTACTCTCGCCTTGCATTTCCTAACACTGCACTTAGCTGAGGTAAGTTAGGGAATCCTCTCGCATCTTGACCCTCCGTGACCTGGGGTCTTGCACGTGGTGGTCCCCCTCTCTTACATTTTTGGTGAACCCGACGTGAACCAACGTTCATTCATTTGTTGGTGTTGAAACATCTCTCGTGATTGTTGTGTGTCTGAGCGTGGTGAAGGTTTATGAGCATCACAACCCAGTCTACAACTTTTGAGTATATAGTTAGGAGAAGTATATGACACCTCCCGATGGAAAGGACGAAGGTCTCGATTGGTCTCTCTACAGGCCTTTTCTCTGGTCCCGCCGTTAGTGTGGTTGTGCAGGAGTAGTTGTTGAGGAATGAGATAGGATTTGCTAACAAAACCGATCACATTCCCACTCCCCCTACGTCTCCCACGCCATCATCGGTGGACAAGTATGAGGTCATTCAAATCCCTGCAGAATACATTACCTCCCTCACTAAGGGATTGGGCAACTTAGAAAACCATTTGGAAAGGAATCTGAAGATGGCTAGAGCCACTCGAGTCATCAGTGAGTTGAAGCATATGATGAGTAAAGATCGAACAAGCATAGAATTTCTGACTAGCCTTCTTGGTCTCGCCAAAGCATGTGCTCCTTCGAACAACCCTAGCTTCGCACAAGGGCTCACTTTCGAAGGGCGTAAAGGATAGTTAGGTGTATCGATGCCTCCCACATCCGTCTATATGGCCAACATGGCCCCTTCTATCAATGTCCCTTATGTCTCTTAACATTCTGAAACTATCAAAGTTAACAGGGTCCCCTTGGGCTTTAGCTTCACCCCTCCTGTCACCTCTAGTGGTGGAGGCTTTGGCAGGATGAGTGATAGAGGCTTTGGTAGTGGTGGAGGATTCGGTAGCAGAGGCAACCTCAGTGGAGGTCATGGAGGTGGTTCCGACAAAAGCCCTACTGGCGGCAGTGGCTCTGGTAGTGGTTCTGGTGGAAGTCACACCGATGGCGGCTCTAGAGGAGGTCCCTCTGGCCCTCTATCTTCTAATGACCCTATTCTGAACACTCTTCTTAAGAATATGGGTAAGATGCAGAGCCAGTTGGCGAATCTTTCCCAAGCCTCTACCCAGCCTATTTTCTAGCCCTTCTATCGACATAGCCCATTTTTTGTTGCAATCTTAAACACTCCCTTCCCCCAAGGAATGGAGATACCTAAATTTGAGAAGTATGGTGGTAAGGGAGATTTGCAGACACAATTGTCTACCTTTAATACCGTGTGCACCAAATTCTTCCATCACGATGCGTTGATGGCTAAACTATTTCCCCGATCTCTCAAGGACACAGCGCTCGACTGGTACTATTTCTTGCCTGACAACTCTATTTTCTCATTTGATAAACTCATAGATCAATTCCTCAGACAGTTTCAAGCAAACATTGGGCCGAAGATGACCTTTTCAAATCTTGTCCAGTGTAAACAAGGAGATAATGAAAAAATCACTGATTTCATAGCACACTACCAAGCGCTTCTTTCACAAATCTCATATCAGCTACCTAATTCTAACATGCGAAAGGTATTCATAGGGAAATTATAAAGGCCTTGGCAAGAGAAGTTCTCCCTTATGAAATAACCTTCTTTTGCGCACTTGTGTGCAGCCTTACGAGAGTACCAACAGACGGTTGTTCAGTTCGGGGGATCCTCCTCACACTCCTATTCTGAGGGAAAGTCCATTGTATCAGTCTCTGCGAAAGGTAAGGCCATTATGAATGTAGTAGCCGCTGCTGATGACAATGGCCTCAAACGTAACCGAAAGTTCACAAAGTTATCAGAATCTTATACTTCCATCTTACAAAAGTTGTTGAAGGATAAGATCGTAACTTTACCGACTCCTAAGCCTGTTAAAGAACCCTACCCTAATTGGTGTGATGGGATTACTTATTTCCAATACCATCGTGTTAATGGACGTGATACCGAATGTTGTATGCAGCTACATCATGAGATACAGGATTGCATCGAGGACGGTACCATTTGTCTCGATGGGAATAAACAAAATGTTAACAAATTAGTGGCAGAAGCTAATAGTGAATTGCAGATATACACAGACCCATTTCCGTCACACTCTACTAACATGATTATCGATCTCGCTGATTCTGTTACCCAACCCGAGGCCTATGTCAATATGGTCACGGTGACTTCCATTGCTCCACCCACACCCGGTTAGTCAAACATTACATTCACATCACAAGATTTACCTCTAAAAAACAAACCCTCACCTCTTTATATTCTCACTCGTGTCAATGGTAACATTGTGACAAGAGTCTTGATAGACCCTGCGAGCCACATGAATTTTATCACTGAGCAGACATTAGTATTAAATTCATTACAAAAGGAAAAATATGAAGAAACGAAATCTACCATCTGTACACACGATGGTATGTGTCTTAAACCTTACGTTTCGATCACTTTGTCCATCCTGGTTGGACCTAGGGATGTTGACACCATTTTCGATGTCATCACGGAGTCGAATCTATTCAGGCTGAAGCTAGGCATACCCTGGCTTTCCTCCATGAAGGGAATCACCTTCATTATTCACAAATGTTTAAAATTCCCCCATGAAGGTGTTGTGCATGTAGTGCATGACATTGGATACTAGCCCTTGGTGTCTCGTGGTGGATATTCATTGGATCACTTTTGGCCCTCCCTGGTCAGGCTGCTTCCTCTGAGAATGAACCTGCTTTACAAAATTATGTAAAGTATAAAACTGGGGGCAAAGGGGAGCCAAAGCTAACCCTTCCCGTGATAGAACAATCAGTTGCCTCCTCTTCTCAAGAGGAGAAGGAGAAGCCCGCATTGACTACTCTCCCTTCCTAGAAAGGGAAGGAGAATTCCACGTCGACTCCCTCTCCTTCCTGCAAAGGCAAAGAGAAGGCTACCTCCTCCCAGTCTGCCTCTTCCTCTCCCCCTTCTTGGGAAGAGTATTGGATGAGCCAGCCTAGTGGCCACCCACTGAGTCCAATGATTCCTGCTTGTCGTAGGCCCAAGCTTAGGATTGCAGACCTCCCTAATGAATATCCCAGACTGTGGTATTATTTATATGGTAGGAAGAAAGGTTCACGAAGAGAATTCGATCCACGATCTCCTACCACTCCTACTCCCAAGGCAATGAACGGAAAGAGGCCTGCTGTTGAGGCTCTCGAGTCAACTCCTATCGCTCCTTAGCCCATTCCTCCTACTCCCATGCAGGAACCTATCCCTCTGCCAGAAATGGTTGTGGTGTACGTCCCCATGGTTGAGTAGGAACCCTCTATCCCTTCGCAAACCCCCGCCTCTAACTCCAAGAGTCGTAGAAACCGCCTTAAGAAAGAGCGCAAGCGTCGACGAAAGGCTCTCTTGGCTAAGCAGGCCACCTTGCAAAGGAAGGAGGAAGAAACGACCACCCCTGCTTCAGGGCCTCCTGTAGCGTCTTCTTCTCCCCTTCCTTTTGGTCCTCTTCAGTCTAGTTCCACACTGCTCTCGGCTTTTGTTGTGAGTACGAATGGGCCTAACCCTAAATAGGTACAGGTGTTCATCACTTCTTTGGTGAAGTTGCCTTTGTTGATGTTCATTCCGGATATCTAGCCTTTTTCGAAGCCCGTGCATATGATTAATACCTTGGTTGTATCCACTGCGGTTCTCTCCTCCTCTTCCTCCCCACCTCTACCCTCGTCTGTGGTGATTTCATCTCATTTAATGAAACAAGAGGTGGGGTGTGGTCCTTCCGACAACAAAGGACGAAAGAGGAGTCAGCCTTCTCTGCAAGGTGGCCCCACATTGACTTGTTCTATCTTGGTGACGGAACTAGTTCCAACTTCCCCTGAGTTTTTTATCGCTCCTAAATCATTTGACGTGCCTAGCGGTGAATCTCAGGTGCAGCCTATCCTGTCCACTGAAGTTAGACATGGTGCTCCTGTGGGGTGCATGTTTAACTTCGTGGATGAAGTCTCGACCCTGTCAGTGATCTTCCTGAAATCGTTGACCTTAGCTCCACAAGAGCTCGGTGAAGAAGACCTTGCAGGGGCTTCTTCCTCAACCCTTGTTGCAGGAGGACTGGACGCTCCTCCTTTTAACATCCCACCATTGCAGGCTTGTCCTCCTTCCCCTTACAAAGGTTTGGATTGGGAAGCCGACGACCTCTTGGCCAATCAATGTTAGGAGGAGGCCCCCATTCTTGATCTTGTGTGTGTGTATGTGTTTTGTGATGTGTTCCCCCGTACTCGTGCTATGTGTGCTTGGATGACCCTCATCACCCCCATTGGTGCTTGGATACAAGCGTGGTTTTTGTGTCGTAAACCTTCTTCTATTTTTATCATCATTCTTCCATGTTTGTGCTTGATTTTCGATAAATTAGGACGATGCAAAGTGTTGGGAGCATTTAGGCTTCCCTTCCATGTTGACCCAATTTTTTATTTTTACTTTGTCTTCTCATGCATTCTTCACATGGCCTGATATAGTAGGGGGTCGATGATAGTTCATTTATATACTATTACTATACATACATATATATATATATATTTATGAGTAGTTATGATCCTGAAATATTAGGCTACCCCTACGCCCTTTATTTGCATTTTCTCTCTTTTGCTTTATCTTTTTCTTCTTTGCTTGAGTTGTCCCTCTCATGTGTGACAATGTCTTTCTTTAACATTTCAATTTTCAAAAAAAGCATTTGTTGCCAACGAATCTTTTCTCGAAAATCTGCACAAACTTTTCTCTAGAATCGCATTCTCAACTTGGAACCCTAACGAAACGTGTTTCCTTCATCATGGGTTCATAAAGAGAGGACTTGAAGACCTTCCTCCAAAGCAGGAATAACTCTAATCTTCCCCTTGTGTGGGGCCATATCCTTCCTTTCAAATTCCTTGATGAAGTGAACATATTTTGAAAGGATCCCTTGATGATGAATCCTTCTAAGAAAGGAAACATTTACTTTCAAACTGTATGTCCCTTGAGTGGACCCCCTTTCTTCATGGTGGGTTCCCGAGAGACCTCCCTTTGAAAGTTTTTATCTCAAATGGATTCTTTCGCGTCTAGCTTTGGGGCAACCTAACTAGACCTTTCTTTTCAAAAAATGCTTCTCTTGAGTGGACCCCTCTCCCTTTGAAGGGTTCCTAAGGGATCCCTTTGAAAGACTTCTTAATCATCAACGATCTGCACAACTATCCGCTTACTTTCCTATGTGATCGCTTCTTGACTCTGTGGAGTTTGCTTTCTTTGGGTTTTCTCCATGCTAGAGTTTTTGGAGGATACCTTTCCTATAGGTCTACAGGCCTGTAAGGTGCTTACTTCACAGGGCTTCCTTCATGTGAGATCTTGGGGGTTGCCTCCTTGCAAGTCTACGAGCCTGTAAGACGCTTTGTTGTTCCAACTTCATAGTTCCAAGCAGCTATGGAGTCCTTTGCTTTCCTTGCACCTCCAGGTTCACCAAATTGTGATCTGCTTCCTTGACGATTCAGGTATACATTTCTAAACTTTACCTCTTTCTTGATCTACTTTACCAAGCACTCATTAGTATTTGTGCTTGCTAAAGTGGGGGAAAAATGTATAGGAGTAAATTTGCACCCCATGTGCAAATCCCCTTTTTGCCTTCATCCACCTTAGAAGACCAAGTTTGAAGCCTTAATTCCACCTAAGCCTGCTGCTTGTATCCCACTTGGTGCCTGTATTGAGCGTCGGTGGAGGCATTTCTGTCAGGGATGCCTACGTGGTGCGCTTACATCCCTAGAAAATTCTTGCGACTGAACCTACAAAGGTGTTACACTTCTCATTGGGAGTCAAGTTGTAATGCCCCCTTCAACCGACCGCCCCGAATATGGTCGTTTTTCTCCATCCCTTCTTCAAATTCATCCCTTGAACATGCATTTCATCTTCTAATAACTTCTACAATTAGTCTACAAGCTTCTCCAATCCTCTTTGGCATCCAATTCAAACATTCTAGCAACATTCTTGCACCTCATTGCAGCAAATACAACACTCCATCACTTCGGTAAAGCAAGTTTGGGAGCACACCATTGTAGCAGAGGCTTGAGTACTCTCATTTTCTCCCCCAAGCAGCCTAGAGTGCTCTTGGTGGAGGTGGTAAGCTGCCCTCTCCTCTCCTCTATCACTTAGTTGAGTTAGCACTTTACTGTTTTGTAGTGCTTTTGTGCTCTTCATTATAGTATTCTCTTTATCTCGTTCTCATGGCTGTCCGTGGAGGTGGAAATACCTAACGGGGGTCTAACTGAGGAAGACCCCTATACAACCACCCAACATTTTCCTCTCCTTCATGTGTGCAAGAATACATGCTTTTGAGGAACTAACTGGCGAATAGACTCTTCTACGAAATCATCTTCGTCACCTTAGCTCTGGTATATTTACTTTATCACCTTCGCTTGTACTTTTCATATTTCATAATGTTGTTTTGCTCTTTTAGAAGTCGCTAGATAAGCTGCTAGCTTGTTTTCTGATAGTTCACACTATACTTTCGGTCCTTTGGCTGTACGGATGCCAGTGCGATGCGCTGTCGTCCTAGAATTGCACTTTCGTCCTCAGACAAAGAGATTTCCAAGATATTGTATTGAGCTCAGAGTGACTGAGAGGCCTCACGGTCCTCCTTACTCTCGCCATGCATTTCCTAACATTGCACTTAGCTGAGGTAAGTTAGGGAAGCTTCTCGCATCTTGACCCTCCGTGACCTAGGATCTTGCACACGGTGGGCCCCCTCTCTTACATTTTTGGTGTACCCAACGTGAACCAACATCTGTTCATTTGTTGGTGTTGAAACCTCTCTCGTGTATCTCATGATTGTTGTGTGTCTAAGCATGGTGAAGGCTTATGAGCATCACAACCTAGCCTACAACTTTCAGGTATATAGTTAGGAGAAGTATACGACACCTCTCGATGGAAAGGACGAAGGTCTCAATTGGTCTCTCTACGGGCCTTTTCTCTGGTCCTGCCATTAGTGTGGCTACAGAGGAGCAATTGTCGAGGAATGCGATGGGATTTGCTGAAGAAACCGATCATGTTCCCACTCCCCCTACGTCTCCCATGCCATCATCGGTGGACAAGTATGAGGCCGTTCAAATCCCCACAGAATACGTTGGCACCCTCACTAAGGGATTGGGCAACTTAGAAAACCACTTGGAAAGGAATCTAAAGATGGCTAGAGCCACTCAGGTCATTAGTGAGTTGAAGCATATGATGAGTAAAGATCGAACATGCATAGAACTTCTAACTAGACTTCTTGGTCTCATTGAAGCATGTGCTCCTTCAAACAACCCTAGCTTCGCACAAGGGCTCACTTTCGAAGGGAACGAAGGACAATTAGGAGTATCGATGCCTCCCACATCCATCTATATGGCCGACGTGGTCCCTTCTATTAGTATCCCTTTCATCTCTGAACAACCTAAAACTATCAAAGTTAACACGGTCCCTTTGAGCTTTAGCTTCACCCCTTCTATCACCTCTAGTGGTGGAGGATTTGGCGTGATGAGTGGTGGAGGCTTTGGTAGTGGTGGAGGATTTGGTAGTGGAAGTAGTGCTAGCGGAGGCAGCCTCGATGGAGGTCATGGTGGTGGTTCCGGCGGAAGCCCTACTGGTGGCAGTGGCTCTGGTAGTGGTTCTGGCAGAAGTCACACCGGTGGCGGCTCTGGAGGAAACCTAGGCAGTGGTTCTGGAGGAGGTCCCTCTGGACCTCTATTTTCTAATGACCCTATTCTGAACACTCTTCTTCAGAATATGGGTAAGATGCAGAGCTAGTTGGCGAATCTTTCCCAAGCCTCTGTCCAGCCTATTTTCTAGCACTTCTTCCGACATAGCCCATTATCGGTTGCAATATTAAACACTCCCTTCCTCCAAGGAATGAAGATACCTAAATTTGAGAAGTATGGTGGTAAGGGAGATTCGCAGACACATGTGTCTGCCTTTAACACCCTGTACACCTACTTCTTCCATCAAGATGCGTTGATGGCTAAACTATTTCCCCGATCTCTCAAGGACACAATGCTCGAGTGGTATTGTTCCTTGCCTGAAAACTCTATTTTCTCATTCGATCAACTCGTAAATCAATTCCTCAGACAATTTCAAGCAAACATTAGGCCGAAGATGACCTTTTCGGATCTCGTCCAGTGTAAACAAGGAGATAATGAAAAAATCATTGATTTCATAGCACGCTACCAAGCGCTTCTTTCACAAATCTCGTATCAGTTGCCCAATTCTGACGTGCAAAAGGTATTCACAGGGAACTTACAAAGGCCTTGGCAAGAGAAGTTCATCCTTATGAAATACCCTTCTTTCGCGCACTTGTGTGCAGCCTTACGAGAGTACCAACAAATAGTTGTTCAGTTCGGGGATCCTCCTCGCACTCCCATTCTAAGGGAAATTCCATTGTATCAATCTATAGGAAAGGTAAGGCCGTTACGAATGTAGTAGCCGTTGCTGATGAGAATGACCTCAAACGTAATCGAAAGTTCACAAAGTTATCAAAATCTTATACTTCCATCTTATAAAAATTGTTGAAGGATAAGATCGTAATTTTATCAACTCCTAAGCCATTTAAAGAACCCTACCCTAATTGGTATGATGGGAGTACTTATTGCCAATACCATCGTGTTAATGGACATGATACCGAATGTTGTATGTGACTACGTCATGAGATAGATGACCACATCAAGGATGGTACCATTCGTCTCGATGGGAATAAACCAAATGCTAACAAATCAGTGGCGAAAGCTAATAGTGAATTGCAAATATACAAGGACCCATTTCCGTCACACTCTACTAACATGATTATCGATCCCACTGATTCTGTTACCCAACCTAAGGCCTATGTCAATATGGTCACAGTGACTTCCACTGCTCCACTCACACCCAGTTCGTTGGACATTACATTCACATCACAAGATTTACCTCTAAACAACAAACCCTCGCCTCTTTATATTCTCACTCATGTCAATGGTAACATTGTGACAGGAGTCTTGATAGACCCCATGAGCCGTGTAAATGTTATCACTAAGGAGACATTAGTATTAAATTCACTACAAAAGGAAAAATATGAAGAAACGAAATCTACCATCCATACACACGATGGTATGTGTCTTAAACCTTACGACTCAATCACTTTGTCCGTCCTAGTTGTACCTAGGGCTGTTGACACAGTTTTCGATGTTATCCCAGAGTCAGATCTGTTTAGTCTGAAGCTAGGCATACCCTGGCTCATCCCCATGAACGGAATGCCTCTGTTATTCACAAATGTTTAAAATTCTCCCATGAAGGTGTCGTGCATGTAGTGCATGACACTAGATACCAACCCTTGGTGTCCCGTGGTGGATATTTGTTGGATCACTTTTGGCCCTCCCTAGTCAGTCCGCTTCCTCTGAGAACATACCTGCTTTACAAAAATTATGTAAAGTATAAAATTGGGGGCAAAGGGGAACCAAAGCTGACCCTTCCTGTGATAGAACAATCAATTGCCTCCTCTTCTCAGAGAAGGAGAAGCCCGCACTAACTACTCTCCCTTCCCAGAAAGGGAAGGAGAAGTCCACGCCGGCTCCCTCTCCTTCTCGCAAAGGCAAAGAGAAGGTTACCTCCTCCCGGTCTGCCTCTTCCTCTCCCCCTTCTTGGGAAGAGTATTGGATGAGCCAGCCCGACAACCACCCACTGAGTCTGATGATTCCTCCTTGGCATAGGCCCAAGCTCAGGATCACGGACCTCCCTAATGAATATCCCAGATGGTGGTATTATTTATACAGTAGGAAGAAAGGTTCTCGAAGAGAATTCAATTTGCGGCCTCCTATGGCTCCTGCTCCTAAGGCAGTGAACATAAAGAGGCTGACTGCCGAGGCTCTCGAGTTAACTCCTCCTGCCACTCCTCAACCCGTTCCTCCTGCTCCCATGTAGGAACCTATCCCTTTGCCGGGAATGGTCATGGTGGACGTCCCCATGGTTGAGCAAGAACCCTCTATCCCTTCGCCAATCCCGGCCTCTAACTCTAAGAGTCGTAGAAATCGCTTTGCGCATGAGCGCAAGCACCGGCGAAAGGCTCTCTTGGCTGAGTAGGAAACCTCGCAAAGGAAGGAGGAAGAAATGACCGCCCCTGCTTCAGGGCCTCCTGTAGCGTCTTCTTCTCCCCTTCCTTTTGCTCCTCTTCAGTCCGGTCCCATAGTGCTCTCGACTTTTGTTGCGAGTAGGAATGCGCCTAACCCTAAACGGGTACAGGTGTTCATCACTCCTTTGGTGGAGCCACCTTTGTTGATGTTCATTCCAGATATCTAGCCTTTTTTGAAGCCCGTGCATATGATTAATACCTTGGTTGTATCCGTTGCGGTTCTTTCCTCCTCTTCCTCCCCACCTCTAGCCTCGTCTGTGGTGATTCCATCTCCTCTTATGAAACAAGAGGTGGGGTGTGGTCCTTTCGGAAACAAAGGATGAAAGAGGAGTCTACCTTCTCTGTAAGGTGGCCCCGCATTGACTTGTTCTGTCTTGGTGACGGAACCAATCCCAGCTTCCCTTGAGTTTGTTATCGCTCTCAAATCATTCGGCGAGCCTAGTGGTGAATCTCAGGCGCAACCTGTCCCGTCCACTGAAGTTAGACGTGGCACTCCTGTGGGATGCATGTTTAACTCCGTGGATTAAGTCTCGACCTTGTCAACGATCTTCGTGAAATCGTTGACCTTAGCTCCACAAGAGCTCAGTGAAGAAGACTTTGCGGGGGCTTCTTCCTCAGCCCTTGTTGCAAGAGGACCGGATGCTCCTCCTCTTAACATCCCACCATTGCAGGCTCGTCCTCCTTCCCCTCATGGAGATTTGGATTGGGAAGCGAACGACCTCTTGGTCGATCAATGTTAGGAGGCCCCCTTTTTTTATCTTGTGTGTGTGTGTTTTGTGAAGTGTTCCCTTGTACTCGTTCTATGTGTGCCTGGATGACCCTGGTCACCCCCATTGGTGTTTGGATACAGGCGTGGTTTTTGTGGCGTAAACCTTCTTCTATTTGTATCATCATTCTTCCATGTTTGTGCTTAATTTTTAATAAATTGGGGACGATGCAAAGCATTGGGAGCATTTAGGCTTCCCTTCCATGTTGACCCAATTTTTTATTTTTACTTTGTCTTCTCGTGCATTCTTCACATGGCCTGATATAGTAGGGGTTGATGACAATTCATTTATATACTATTACTATACATACATATATATATTTATGAGCAATTCTGACCCCGAAATATCAAGCTACCCATGTGCCCTTTATTTGTGCTTTCTCTCTTTTGCTTTATCTTTTTCTTCTTTGCTTGAGTTGTCCCTCTCATGTGTGACAATGTATTTCTTTAACATTTCAATTTTTCAAAAAAAAGCATTTGTTGCCAATGAATCTTTTCTTGAAAATCCGCACAAACTTTTCTCTAGAATCGCATTCTCAACTTGGAACCCTAACGAAACGTGTTTCCTTCATCACGGGTTCGTAAAGAAAGGACTTGAAGACCTTCCTCCAACGCGGGAACAACTCTAATCTTCCCCTTGTGTGGGGGCATATCCTTCCTTTCAAATTCCTTGATGAAGTGAACATCTTTCAAAAGGATCCCTCGATGATGAATCATTCTGAGAAAAGAAACATCTACTTTCAAACTATGTGTCCCTTGAGTGGACCCCCGTTCTTCACAGCAGGTTCCCAAGGGACCTCCATTTGAAAGTTTTAATCTTAAATGGATTCTTTTGCGTCTAGCTTTGGGGCAACCTAACTAGACCTTGCTTTTCAAACAGTGTGTCCCTTGAGTGGACCCCTCTCCTTTTGAAGGGTTCCCGAGGGACCCCTTTGGAATCATCGATGGTCCACGCGACTGTTTGCTTACTTGCCTACGTGGCCACTTCTTGACTCTGCGGAGTATGCTTCCTTTGGGTTTCCTCCATGCTAGAGTTTTTGGGGGATACCTTCCTTGCAGGTTTGCGGGCCTATAAGGCGCTTACTTCGCAAGGTTTCCTTCATGTGGGAGATCTTGGGGGTTGCCTCTGTGCAGGTCCGCGACCCTGTAAGACACTTTGTTGTTCCAACTTCATAGTTCCAAGAAGCTATGGAGTCCTTCTCTTTCCCTACACCTTCATGTTCACCATATCGCAGTTTGCTTCTTCGACGGTTCAGGTATACATTTCTAAACTTTACCTCTTTCTTGATCTACTTAACCAAACACTCATTAGTATTTGTGCTCGCTAAAGTGGGGGAAAAATGTATAGGAGTACATTTGCACCCCATGTGCAAATCCCCTTTTTGCCATCATCCACCTTAGAAGACCAAGTTCAAAGGCTTAATTCCACCTAAGCCCGCTGCTTGTATCCCACTTGGCGCCTGTTTTGAGCGTCGGTGGAGGCGTTTCTGTCAGGGACACCCGCGCAACGCATAGATGTCTGCATCGCGCACTTATGTCCCTGGTAGATTCCTACGGCTGAACCTACAGAGGCATTACACTTCTCATTAGGAGTCAAGTTGTAATGCCCCCTTCGACCGATCGACCTGAATATGGCCGTTTTTCTCCATCCCTTCTTCAAATTCATCCCTTGAACATGCATTTCATCTTCCAAGAACTTCTACAATCACTCTACAAGCTTCTTCAATCCTATTTGGCATCCACTTCAAGAATTCTAGCAACATTCTTGCACCTCATTGCAACAAATACAACACTCCATCACTTTGGTAGAGCAGGTTTGGGACCACACTATTGTAGCAGAGGCTTGAGTACTCTCATTTTCTCCCCCAAGCAGCCTTGAGTGCTCTCGGTGGAGGTGGTAAGCTTCCCTCTCCTCTCCTCTATCACTTGGTTGAGTTAGCACTTTACTGTTTTGTAATGCTTTTGTGCTCTTCATTATAGTATTCTCTTTATCTTGTTCTCTTGGCTGTCCGTGGAGGTGGAAACACCTAAATAGGGGTCTGATTGAGGCAGACCCCTATATAGCCACCCAACATTTTCCTCTCCTTCATGTGTGCAGGAATATGTGCTTTCGAGGAACTAACTGGTGAATAGACTCTTCTACGAAATCATCTTCGTCACCTTAGCTCTAGTATATTTACTTTATCACCTTCGCTTGTACTTAAATTCATATTTCATAGTGTTGTTTTGCTCTTTTAGAAGTCGCTAGCTAGGCTGCTAGCTTGTTTTCCTATAGTTCACACTGTACTTTCAGTCCTCTAGCCGTACGGACGCCAGTGCACCTGTGAGATGCCAGCACGCCGCGCTGTTGTCTTGGAATTGCGCTTTCGTCCTCAGATAGAGAGCTTTCTGAGATACTGTGTTGAGCTCAAAAACTAGCTCGCCTAGCCCCATCTTACAATTCGGGTTTGTAGAGTGACTGAGAGGCCTCACGGTCCTCGTTACTCTCGCGTTGCATTTCCTAACACTGCACTTAGTTTAGGTAAGTTAGGGCAGCCTCTCCCATCTTGACCCTCCGTGACCTGGAGTCTTGCACGTGGTGGTCCCCCTCTCTTACACCTCCATAAATGCACCCCACACACAAAAGCCATTATTTTTTCTCACTCCAATATGTGCAATTATTTTCATATTAATGCATCAACAATTCGTTGAGGACTTCACATACCAATAAGAGACATGTACCCTCTTCAAGGTCAAGCTCTATCATCTTTCCAAGAAAACATATATTTCATTTATTATATTTTAATTGATGAAATGAGCTTCATTGAACCAAGGTTGTTAGAATGCATTGGTAGTAAATTATGTGAAACATTCCATGCCACAACCAAAGCCCATTCAATAGACACACTATTATGCTTGTTGATGACTTAGGACATTAATACAATAAAATAAAGATACAAAACACAATAACATAAATAATTACAAAAATAAACTTATTGAAAATTGTTTAAATAACTTGTATTGTTAACTCAATTTAATACATTAAATAACTTACAATTAATAAATAAGACACAAAACATATATCAAATTAAAAACTTGTAAAATTAAATAATGATTTGATAATCTTTGTTTAACATTATTATGATACTATTACAACTCAATCCACGTCAATAATTATTGCTATAAATAATTTAATTCTAATTAATCTTCTATTAAAAATGATTACCCTAATTCTTATCTTCTAAACAATCCATTTAATAAATTAAATACATACCATACTCCTTCCCAAATGTATCTCTCTTAAACAAAATTTTGCACTAATCACAAAATTGTCAGCCTGTCCATTGAATCTATAAGTCCAATTGCGAGTTATTTAGACAGTGCAATGTATAGGGATAAGAGCAAGTGCTAAGTTCTGTAACGTGGATAAGAGCATTGCAGAGTTCTGTATCGTGAATAAGAGCAAGGGCGAGGTAGCCTAATTGCTTACATTAGCGGGGCATAGGAGTTGCAGTAGCGAGCACTGTGTAATGGTCGTGCAAGAAGACCGACCAGGTTAAATCCAAGGTAAGAATGGCAGTTCGTCTTTTAGACATCACCTTGTTTCCAAAACTGTTGAGCGCACCACCGAATAAAAGAGCCACAACAAACTCTAAAATTAGCTGTCTATTTCCAAACATAAATTCAAGTTGTCCATGGAAATCTTCGTACATTTCTTCACATCATTTAAAGAATTCAAAATACATGATTTGCCGCGCTGCTAAAGATGTTAAAGCAGGAAAACTCACTTCAGAAAAAGTATCTTTCAGAGGCGCTGCTGTAGAGGGTATAGTGGGTTTTAGCCAGGGGCGAGACGAAGATGCCGACCGCTTGGTATGTCCCGGCTGCGGAGTTTTCATGCAGGACGAGGATCCTCAAGCTCCTGGCTTCTTTCTTCGCCCTCTCCAGAAAGATGCCTTCGAATCCCTAAAAGTGGAAGAAGATGATGGAGATTCTTACCAAGAGGAATGGGATAATGAGGATCAACACCTGGATTCGGACGAAGAAGTTTTAAATGAAATTGTGGACGAAGAAGATTTAGATGAATTCACCGACGACGACGACGAAGAAAAATGGAGGACAAAACCTAAAGGTAAGGGTTTTAGAGAAGAAAATCTAGAAGGAAAGGTTTCGTGGAAAGACGGAAAGAAGATTCTAAAAGCCGAGGTGGAAGATGAAGACGATGTAGTCCTCAGAGAAGAAGACAACGATGGCGAGATCATTGATGAAGAAGAGGAAGACGAGGAAGGGGGACATATGGAGGAAGTCAATATCAACTGGGACTGGTTGGATGACGAAGAGGAACGGAAAAGAAAACTCCAACTCGATGCTTTTGCACCAGCTGGGCTGGGTTACGGCAACATCACAGAAGAAACTATAAAGGAAAGGGCTTTAAAAAGTCAAAGGAAGAAGAATGCTAAATCAGAGCAGAAAAAACGTGAAGAAGAAGAAATGGTAGTAGTCTGCGCACGGTGCCACTCTCTCAGAAATTACGGCAATGTGAAGAATCAGAAGGCTGAGAACTTGCTGCCTGAATTTGACTTTGAATCTGCTATGGGCAGTCGACTGATGAAATCTAAAGGCGTTGGGCGGACTGTTGTGGTCATGGTTGTCGATGCCGTGGATTTTGATGGTTCATTTCCTCGACGAGCTGCGAAGATGTTAAATGCTGCCTTGCACAAGTCGAGAGGGCTTCGACTGGTTTTGGTGGCGACCAAGGCAGATTTGCTGCCTATGCAGGTTTCACCTGCCCGATTGGACAGGTGCAGGCTAGATTTGGTCAATTGGCTAACTGTTCTCAAATTTGTAACAATTAGACTGCTCAATCATTAACTTTTTAAGAAACAATTGTCAATTTTTTATATACAATGGACACGAAATTCCCTATAAAAGGCTTTCAATAGTAAATCTCTCAATTCTACGCAAATGCATTGGTTTCATTTTCATGTTCTTTGAATGTGAAATATTCATGAATCATTCTATAGTTGTAAAATAATCCTCTTTCCTTAAATTTTCCCCTGGACAGGTGGGTTCGGCTACGGGCTCGGGCAGCAGGGACCCCGAAGTTGAGTGGGGTTTTTCTGGTAAGTGCACACAGGGATTTGGGTGTGCGAAATTTGATTGCACATATTAAGGAATCAGCTGGACCCAGGGGGAATGTGTGGGTTATTGGAGCTCAGAATGCAGGGAAATCCACTCTGATCAATGCGATTGGGAAGAAGGAAAGAGGCAAGGTCACCCATCTGACAGAGGCGGCAGTTCCGGGCACTACATTGGGGATTATAAGAATTGGGGGCATTTTTCCTGCCAAAGCGAAGCTCTATGACACTCCTGGACTGCTGCATCCCTATCAGATGACGATGCGTTTGAACAGAGAGGAGCAGAAAATGATAGAAATTCGCAAGCAGTTGAAGCCTAGGACTTACAGAGTGAAGGTAACAACTTTCCCCTTTTTTTTTCTGAGATTTATGATGTCCCTTTTAGATAAAATTTAGTCTCTTTTATGATTTTATCTCCCATAGATGGTATTAATAGCCCATATAAAGGGCAAAATGCGTTAATTTTTATATATCAATTATTTTCCTTGAGGATTCTCGAGTTGTAAAAAATTACTATATAAGTTTTATATCAAACAAGAAAAGATTCTAAAATTACCATACACTGCACCTCAAAACCTGCATTGATAAACATGGATATTGAAGACGAATGCTATAGCGATTTCAAATCTTTAAGAAATATTCTTAACCTTTTTGCTAAAATTTTAAAGTTGAGAATTCATAAAAAAGAGATACTTAATTTTTTGCCAAATAATATCTGACTTCAACTTGGTTGGATAGATTAATGCAAGCATTGTAAATTTTGACAAATAAGTGGTAAGTAGAATTAATCATAGCCTTCATGAAATTTTAATAATTTTTTCTGTCCTATCTATTGGTGTATGGAACATGGTCAATACGAGACATTTTGGGTTTTACAGGGCCCCATTGAAATTCAGCTTCACTCATGGTTCAGATGGGAAAGTAAAACTAAAAAAGCCAACTGGCTGCATTTGCACCCTCTGTTAAAATAAATGCAGTGGGTTTTTTTCATTGTAGTTTTTTAAGGTCTGCAACCCATCTGCAATGGCAAATGACCACTGTGGATGGGGTAGCTGTTTTTTTTATTGCAATGGCAAGGGATGTGCAACAGAAGTGACTTCATTTTGTGGCTATTGTGCAGTCCCAACAACTGTTTTGGAATTGCATATTAATAATAAATATTAATCCACTGTATTTTCCATCGACATTCTTTTATTTAGTGTTATATAATCCCATTACTGCCACATAAGCTCAAATTTTGGAGCTAAAAGGAAGGAAATGAGGCTAGGCTAAAGTTGATAAGTTGAGATCAACTCCAGCTTGTTCCACAACCATTCTCTGTTGATGTTGTAGTTACGGGCTACATACTTCCGCCTTATTGTGAACAATAAATTCATATAGCCTAATGGCTATTCATTTATTGAGTTAATCAAAGTGAAGAGGCGCTTCACTTGGCAACAATATTAATTTTTAATTGGGCCAACCTTCCTTGTAATTCGCACCATTTATTTGTAATTATATTTTTCATATTGTGGCCGACCTTGTTCTTGAAGAGGTGCGACCTCTCCCACACATTGTATATATACAAGTTCATTTCCATCCATTTATCATCAAGCAAGTTCTATTCATTCATTCCTTCAAGTGTGAATTTCATCAAGAGCAGATCGAAGGTTCTCTAAGTGCAGATTTCGATATCAAGGAAGAGCAGATTATAATCTGTCATTGCATCTAGAGTTGGTGCTGGATATTGGCCTCATTGTAAAGAGAATTGTTGCCATTATTTATATATATAAGAGAGATCTTTATTGCTGGGTTTTTCTCCCTCAAGTGGAGGGTTTTCCTAGGGTATATGCTGTGTTTATGTGTTTGATTTTGCATTAAAATCTGAGTTTTATATCTGATCATAATAAATCTAACATGGTATCAGAGCGGGTATAAGAAGATCGTGATCAGATTTCTATAGCAGTGCTATCATCCACTCTTATTCTCATTTCTTCTTGCATCTATCCGATCATCAAAGATGGTGAACAGGCTCAAGATCGAAGATAGGCTTGAGGGTGCTTCAAACTTCACATCTTGGAAGTTTAGAGTAATGCTTGCATTGGAAGAAAATGAGATTGCTGAGTTCGTGGAGGGCAAAGTTCCCGAACCTTCCGATGAAAATGAGAAGTCTCAATGGAGAAAGAATTGCACTAAGGCGAAGAAGATTTTGGTAGACTCCGTAAAGGACCACCTTGTGCCAATCATCTCCAAGTTGAAGACTGCAAGGGAAATGTTCAAGACTTTGGAAGAAATGTATGAGATCAACAATACAAGCCGAGCTCTTGCATTAAGGCAACAACTTCATCATGTCAAGATGGCGAAAGGAGAATCCGTCATCTCATTTTTCATGAAGATTACCGAGTTGAGAGATCAGCTCTCTACCATTGGGCATATGGTTGATGATAAGGATTTGGCTATGTTGGTGCTTAATGTTCTTCCTCAATCTTGGGAGCCATTTATCCAAGGAATTAGTGGGAGATCAAAGCTTCCTAAGTTTGATCGCTTGAGGGCAGATTGCATCCAAGAAGAATCAAGATTGGTTGCCAGAGGCAATGGACAAAGTTCTACAAATGAAGACATTCATGTTCTTGCCGCTCAATCTTCAAAGAAGAAAGGAAGAGAAGGGAAGAAAGGCTACTTCAAAAGGAATAGAGATAAAGGATCAGATGGTGCCCCTACATCTAAGAAGAAGAAGGACCTCTCTCGCATACAATGCTTTAGATGTGACAAATTTGGTCACTATGCAAAAGATTGTCCATCCAGACCTAAGCAGCAATTATGCCTTATCAAGCAATATTCCTACGAATAACAACACTTGGTTAATTGATAGTGGTGCCTCACGCCACATCAAGGATTTTAGAGAACATCTATCTGATTTGGTAGAGAGAGATACAAGTGTTCAAGTCATAATTGGAGATGATGCATGTTATTTTGTGAAAGGCGTTGGGACCTCCTCACTTCACTTAGAATTGGGCATCTCCCTTCAGTTGAGTGATGTACTATTTGTACTAGGCATCAAGCGGAACCTTGTCTCTATTTCAATGTTGGAGGATAAGGGATATCAAGTTGCATTCTCTGAAGGTAAAGTTCTTGCATGGCCGAAGAACTCAAGCATCAAGACTGCCTGTGTGATTGGTGTTCGGTAAGAGCGTCTCTATAGACTTTGCACTTGTCCACTTCAGGCCTTGTTGCATGATTCATCAAGTTCGTTTGAGCTTTGGTATAGAAGACTTGCTCACCTTCACTTTAGAGCACTACCAACCATGGAGAAGATGGTCACTGGCATTCCTAAACTCAACCAGGAGCATGAAGGTACGTGTCGAGGATGCGCTTTGGGTAAGAACACTAAAAGACCCTTTCATAGTAGTGAAAGTAGATCTAAATGTATTCTAGATCTTATTCATTCTAATTTGTGTGGTCCAATGTCTGTTGCTTCTTTGAGTGGTTTCTTGTATTATGTAATTTTCATTGATGACTACTCTAGAAAGACTTGGATTTATTTCTTAAAAACTAAAGAATCTGAGGAAGGACTTGAGAGATTCAAGGAATTTAAAGCTCAAGTAGAGAACTTGTCCGGAAGAGGATCAAAGTTCTGAGATTTGACAACGGAGGTGAATACATCTCTGGAAGCTTCTGTAACTTTTGTGTTGAGGCAGGTTTTAAGAGGGAGTTTTGTGTTCCCTACAACCCACAGCAAAACAGTGTTGTAGAAAAGAAGAACAGATCTATTGTAGAAGCAGCTAAAGCCATGATTCATGATCAAGATCTGCAAACTTTCCTTTGGGCCGAGGCATCTAGGACAGCTGTGTATGTTCAGAATCAAAGCCCTCATCGTATTTGGAGAACATGACTCCTGAAGAAGCTTTCACAGGTGTGAAGCCTGACGTCAATCACTTGAGAATATTTGGTTGTCCTATATATGTTCATATACCTAAAGATAAAAGGACTAAGTTGGAACCATCTAGCAAGAAGGGAATATTTGTGGGCTACAGTGAGTCTTCAAAAGCCTACAGGATCTACATTCTAGGTCAGAAACTGATAGAGATCAGCAGGGATGTTACATTTGAAGAAAATGTTGCATTCGAGAGATCTAAAGGCTCTTTCATGGAGATAGATAATGAAGATCATGAGACTTCTCAGGACATGGAAGTTGACCATACTCCTGAGATTCAGAGGGAGTCTCCTGAACCAGAAGAAGATGGTGATCCAGTTGAGCTTTTGGAACCTACTGATGTGCCTAGAGATATTGCTGTTGGTCGAAAGAGACCTCTATGGGCTAGGCAAACAATGTAGGAGGCAGAAAAGTTTGCAGCCCGAAGAGGAACATTTAGAGAAAGTAGAAGACCACATAAGTTTTCAAACTATGTTGCATTGATGAGTCAAATGATTGAATTTGAGCCTTCCAGTGTTGAGGAAGCTTCAAGTCAGCAAGTATGGAAAGATGCTATGGCTGAAGAATATCAATCCATCCTCAAAAATGATGTTTGGGACATAGTACCTAGACCAGAAGGAAAATCTGTTGTATCTTCTAAGTGGTTGTTCAAGATCAAGCATGCAGCTGATGGAAGCATTGAGAATTACAAGGCTAGATTTGTGGCTAGGGTATTCTCTCAAAAAGAGGGAATAGACTATGAGGAAACATTTGCTCCAGTTGCTCGTTATACCTCCATCAGGACTATCATTGCTATTGCAGTAGCTAAAGGATGGAAGTTACACCAAATGGACATGAAGACAACATTTCTAAATGGTGTAATTGAGGAAGAGGTATACATTGAGCAACCTGATGGATTTGAAGTTCATGGGAAGGAGTCTCATGTTTGTAGATTGAAGAAGGCTTTGTATGGCCTTAAGCAGGCTCCTCGTGCTTGGTATGAGAGGATTGATTGATACCTGTTGAGCTTGGGCTTCTCCAAGAATGATGTTGATTCAAATCTATACTTCAAAGTAATTAATGGCGAGGCCTTGATCTTGGTTCTGTATGTTGATGATCTATTTCTTACTGGAGAAGAACACCTCATTATCAAATGCAAGAAGGAGTTGGCTTCTGAATTTTGAAATGAAGGATCTTAAGTACATGCATTACTTCCTTGGTTTAGAAGTATGGTAGAGGCCTAATGAGATCATTCTGAGTCAAGGGAAGTATACAATAGAAATCTTGAAGAGATTTGGTATGATGGATTGTAAATTCATGTCTACACCTATGGAAACCAATTTTCAGAAACTTAAGGAGGTTGCAACTAGTTCAGATCTGGTGGATCCTACTATGTACAGGCAGTTGATTAGATCGTTGATGTATCTAGTCAATACTAGACCAGATATTTGCTATGCAGTGAGTGCACTTAGTCAGTTCATGTGTGAACCAAGGCAAATACATCTAGCTGCAGCGAAGCATATCCTGAGATACTTGCGTGGTACAGTCGGGTATGGATTGAGATATTCTTCTGGTGTGTACTTGGAGCTGATTGGATATTCTGATTCTAATTGGGCAGGGTGTGTTGCTGATCGGAAGAGCACCTCTAGATGCTGTTTCAGTTTGGGGTCTGCAATGATCTCTTGGTGTAGCAGGAAGCAATCTTCAGTGGCACTGAGCACTGCAGAGGCCGAGTATATTGCAGCTTGTGTGGCAGCTCAAGAAGCAGTGTGGCTTCGGAAGCTCCTTGCAGGATTGTTTGGACAATCATTGGAGCCAACTATCATTCATTGTGATAATCAAAGCTGTGTGAAGCTTTTTGTCAATCCCGTGTTTCATGACAGAACCAAACATGTTGAGATCAAATACCACTATATTCAAGATATGGTATTGAGGAAAGCTATCCAGTTGAAGTACATTAGCATTGATGAGCAGACGACAAACATTCTCACCAAGCCTCTCTCCAGAGTAAAGTTTGTGTACTTTCGAGACAAGCTTGGAGTTGTGGAGAATGAAGCCCTAGCTGAGAGGGAGACTCAGCTTTAGTGATCTTCTGTGATTTGCTTTAATGCATTTCTCTCTGTGAGAGAGATTTGAGGTGCAAGCCCTTGTTAATGCATTTTTCTTTGTGAGAGAAACTTGAGGTGAAAGCCCTTGATCCACCCTCTGGGAGTAGCCATGGTGGATGTCATGTTGAGTGACTCCATGACAACATCACGTGAGAGAGTCTGTGATGGTTTTCTTGTACTTGTGTTTATTCACCCTCTGGGAGTAGCCATGGTGAACGTCACGATGAGGTGACGACATCACATTGAGTGATTCCGTGATGGGCACTTGTGCACATATGCCATACATGGGAGTAGTTGATATCATGTTGAGGTGATATGTTCCTCCCCACATATGGGTGTAGCCATTGTGGGTGTCATGTTGAGAGAGTCCATGACATTGTGTATCGGAAGTATTCCTCCCTAGCTAAGAGGGAGTGTTGATGTTGTAGGTACGGGCTACATACTTCCACCTTATTGTGAACAATAAATTCATATAGCCTAACGGCTATTCATTTATTGAGTTAATCAAAGTGAAGAGGCGCTTCACTTGGCAACAATATTATTTTTTAATTGGGCCAACCTTCCTTGTAATTCGCATCATTTATTTGTAATTATATTTTTCATATTGTGGCCGACCTTGTTCTTGAAGAGGTGTGACCTCTCCCACACATTGTATATATTACAAGTTCATTTCCATCCATTTATCATCAAGCAAGTTCAATTCATTCATTCCTTCAAGTGCGAATTTCATCAAGAGCAGATCGAAGGTTCTCTAAGTGCAGATTTCAATATCAAGGAAGAGCAGATTATAATCTGTCATTGCATCTAGAGTTGGTGCTGGATATTGGCCTTGTGATTGGTCTCATTGTAAAGAGAATTGTTGCCATTATTTATATATATAAGAGAGATCTTTGTTGCTGGGTTTTTCTCCCTCAAGTGGAGGGTTTTCCCAGGGTATATGCTGTGTTTATGTGTTTGATTTTGCATTAAAATCTGAGTTTTATATCTGATCATAATAAATCTAACATTCTCAACTAATAGTGTTGAAGGGGGGTCTTTTTGAATACATAGTTGCCTGACTTTCTCCTTTTTACTATACCATCTGAACCATGAGGGACAGGCCACAAGAACTGTTGTAGAATTTCAGTGTATGCATGACTTATTTTTAAGGTTTTTATGTTTTTATTGCTACATAGGAGTTGTAATTGTTAATCTTAATCTTAATCTTAATATAGTAACTTGGGGTTCTTCATCTTAATAACAATTATTGATTGATAATCTTACAAGAGAGAGAATGGTTGTGTGTTCATTTCATTACAGATGGTAAACCTTGTATTTATATTAAATGATTAGTTGTTCATTGAGATAGAGACGTGTTGAGACATAGATCATGAACTAAGAATGTATTGCATTGAAAATTGTAATATCCTTGGCATGACAGTTAGCTTAAATCTACCAAATTTTTTTACAATCAACTCAAATCTTAACGCTTCTGATCACCAAGTTTCCAATGTGGGCAAGGTGAGAGCATATGAAGATTAAAATGAGTACTGTGAAAATAACTAGCAAAATATTGCCAGCAAGCCATTCAAAAAACAATGATATCAAACTAACAGAATTGATCAATTCTGAAATGATACGCAAATTCCGATCATGCCAAACTAGCAGATTATAGGTGGAAATGTATCAATACTAAATGATAGACTATATAACTCGATTCTAGTACATGCCAAATTGGTGGACAATGTAATGAAAATAAAATGGATCTAACTGTTAAATCGATCGGGATCAACTTATAATGGTAGCATGAATCTGACAGTGAACTGTCCTGGATCTTTAACAATAATAATCAAACTTCTGGCAGTAAATCTTCCAAATATTAGAATGTCAGTTTCTTGAAAATAAATTGTGGTTCAAATGACTATTTTGCAAATTCCAAATAATTGAAACATTGCATGGAAAAATTGGAAAATGAAATAAATTGATACCTTGAAAGTGAATTGAAAACCAACTGTGGCCAAAGAAAAACTACTGTATGTCATAGGTATGGCTTGAAATGAAGAATTACAGCCAACAGGGATAAGTACGGCCTGCTAGGAACCTGTACGGTCTCGTCTGAAAGATGATAGAGCCCTCAAAAAGGCTGATATGGACCCCAAAACCTGCTGCACTGTCTTCTAAACTGTATGGAAAGATCTGAATTAATGGTGCAAGCTGGAAAAATTCAAAAAAGTGATATCAAAGGCTGTGATTGAGAATAGTGAATGGTATGGCAGGTCTGGGATCAGCTGTATGACCCTTCACACTCCAAAAATTAGATAAATACTTGTAGCGATTACCATTCACAATTGACAATCATTCCTAGAGCTGCAACTAGCAAATAATAGAGGACGACAGCATTAAGTTGCCCCCAAAAGAAATAGTACAGCTTGTTTGAAATGTATGGCCTAATTTTCAACTTGTGCACTAGCAATTTTCTCACAATGGTACAGTTTGCCTTTATACATTTCATAAGGATAACAACAATACATTTCATTAAGGATAAATTGTTTGACCCATTTGTAAAATCCTTAAATGAGGGTTTAGATAGGTTTATGAAAGAATTATTATCAGAATTAAAGTCCCAAAAAAACCACCAAGGTGGGTACAACCCTAATAAAGCAAATCAAGGGATAGGAGAACCTTTTTGAGGTCAACAATTATACTTGGCACATACATTTACACCTTTGTTTCGGATATGAAGGAGGTGGACATTAACTTTGGTAATGCTGTCTTGAAATTCAAGTTTACAAAAGTGGCATTTCCACAACTTAGTAGCCCTAGATGTCTCAGGCTTTTCTTGTAACTTAGTTGCAAATTGTCTTAAAGGGGACTTAGAGTCGAATGGATCCTTAGCATATTTTTGTAGCATTTTGGAAGGGCAACTAATATTTGCGCTTTTAATAGAATTAGTTGCTTCACCCCTCTTTGCTTTTGTACCTGGATCATTAGGTGCATAATTAGATTCAGTTCCAACTGTAACTTTAACCTCTTAAGGCTTACCTTCATCCTCACTCATGCTATGAGAACTCATACTCATAGTGACACTGCAAGAAACGATAATAAAATTTATAAGGTTATAATATAAAAATTAAAATTCAAACGTCGCATAATGCAAGGGATTAAGACAAAAACATTTTCTTTTTGTTTTTCTTACTTCAAGTTGCACAAAATGTAGAAGCAAAGGATACAAAAATAGGAATCCTTGTTCTTAACATTTCAGTTTTGTTTTTCTTACTTCAGGTTGCACAAAGTCCAGAAGCAGAGGACACACAAAAGTTAAAATCGAAATTTGACAATTAAATTTTATGATTGATTTTAAAATTTAATCAAATATTTATGTTTAATTTACAAAAATAAATTAAAAAATGTAAGTACTGCTACCATAAATTGACAATTGTAAAATTAAATATTTAAATGGCTAAACAAGGATTTCATTTTTTATTTTTATTTTATTTCAGGTCACACAAAGTGTAGAAGCAAAGGATACACAAGATGAAATCCTAATTCGACTTATAATTTTGAAATTAAAATCAAAGCTACAAGCCTACAAACCAAAATGAATTTGACCCCCATTAGTTATTGGGATCTCTTGTCACATAAGAAACTTGATTACAAGGAGGGGGTGATGAGGAATTGGGATCTAACTCTTGAGTGTGCTGACTTAGATGATATTGTTGCACAACTTGTCAAATATCTCTTTAGATGAGGTAGCTTTTATATATGACATGGCTTGTGGAAGTGGCACTGCAACTCATTGTGGTTCAAATAAAATTGAACCATTGTTGCCGGGAGACACGTCTCCTGCACCCTAAGATGCATCTCGGAGGCTGGTATGCGTCTCTGGTACTAGAGACGTCTCCAAGAACGCCTCCAAGCTGCTGAGATGCAAGCGGAGGTTTCCTGAAGTCTCCCGCTATCTCCCAATGGCAAAAATGACGTCTCCCAATATATTATTGTCATGCAATATATTGTATCCTTTATTTGTATTGGAGTTTTTCTATAAATTATTAATTTTTTAATTTTTTTTAATATTAAAAATGATGGCGTCTCTGAGTACCACTGTCTCCTATTTTCAAAAAAAGCCGTACCGGTACCAGTACCAGTACCAGTCTCCCAGCAACCTTGAATTGAACCAAATGTTGATTTTGATGCTTTTGATGAAGAGCAATATGAAGATTATTGAATATTGATTGCAATTTTCATTCTATATTGACATTTGAGAAATCATTGTATTATGAATTTACGACTTTTCTTTTTTTTGCAAATTATGAGGTATTTAAATATTTTTACATTGGCAATTATGAGTATCACTGTTTTTATATTTTATAATTTTAAAATTATATCTATATATAGAACTGAGCCTGTACCTGTAGCTGTACCCAAAAAAAAATTGTTGTGTTTGAACCCTGGACACATACCCCTCCTCATACCAGGACTGATGACTTAGTTGTCAAGTTTTGAATCTCAATCATCATTTCCATTCATTCTCTGACTACCACTAGACTCTTACCTAAGAGCACAATAGACACAATTAAATCCATGGAATAATATACTCAAAACAACCCTGATAAGATTTGAATCTCTAGTGAACATACTTTTGTTTTCTTCCTCATATACAAATTTATGGCAAGTTGAACCAATTATAAGTGATTTTTGCTAAATCCATAAAGTATTATACCAATATGCTGTTGACCAACCACAATAAGCAGAGTCTTTGGAACTGATAAGAAAGAATGTTTTGACTAGAAGTGCTGTAATTATTCAACTATGATTCTTAAAAACTGCTTTTACACTTAATATTTCGTATTGCAGGTGGGTCAAGCTGTACATGTGGGAGGATTGATGAGACTTGATGTAGATCAAGCTTCAGTGGAAACAATCTATGTAACCGTTTGGGCTTCAGTTCATGTATCCATGCATTTGGGTAAAGTAGAGACTGCAAATGAGATAAAAGAAAAACAGTTTGGAGTTAGATTGCAGGTATATCACACATTTCCTGTTCAAATGACTTTTCATTTAGAAAATTTATTTTTATGGGTAGTAATACTTTAGAAGGTGGTTTGGCTAGTTGGTTTTATTTTATTCTTCGTTTTGTTGGAACATTGGTCTAGCTGCATGATACAGTACAGATGTCAGGAGTAATTCATTAGCTTCATTTTTTATTTTTTAGCTGATTGGCACACTTTTGAATACAACAAGTGGGGAATCAACATCTTTCTTCCTTTTTGGGGAGAAACTGTTGTCAATGCCTGTAATGATTTCAAAATTAATTATCTTCTATTTCTTTCTAACATCATATTTTTAATTTTTGTGCATTGCAAATCTTATGTCTCATTTATATTGCTATTAAATCTTTCTTGCATGTCAATGACAGCATACTATTGTCATGTTTGCCCATCATTGTTGTTTAAAGTTCAGACTTTTGGTTGTGCAGCCTCCTATTGGAGAAGAAAGAGTACGGGAACTTGGTGAATGGAAGCAAACTCAAATACAAGTGTCAGGAAATAGATGGGATGAAAATTCTGTAGATGTAGCTGTCGCCGGAGTTGGTTGGTTTTCTTTGGGCCTTAAAGGTGATGCA